>CM022393.1:75158728-75728207 GCA_011833715.1 Carcinoscorpius rotundicauda
TATCCGTACTGACAGAATTTGATAAACTAGGGTGAAGACAAGTATTTAACACCTGCCACCGTAAACACGTGATCTGTTGAAATGGAATGGTGGGTTTCATGGCTATCTTTTAAACATCCTACACCTTAATTTGAGAAGATGTTTCTAAATACATATGTTATTTTTAGTGGAAACAGGTCTTGAATCATGTATCAAGGATCCACACTCCAGTATACTGACAACTCTGACGCACTGCCTGAAAAAAACATTCAATCTTTTCTTCCCACGTTCATGACCACAAGTCACACTCTGGTCAGTTGTTAATAATACTTCCTTTAAACAAATGTGACTATGGGTTAGCGGGGAAGATTACGAATGAGAGAAACCAGGCGTGTGTCTTGCTAGTATAAAATCACATTTAGTACTTTAAATTAGTGGATGTGTAATGAGTGTGACAGTCACATTCTAATATTTGATGATATTAAGTGGCACATTGGACTGTTTGTGGACTTAAAACTCTTCCAAATTGTTTCCGATACTTGTGGTGTGAAGAGAATAGGTAACTGTTTATGTTGCTTTGTGCTTAACCCTCAACAAACAAATGTTAAAGTCACTTATGTTTCTAAACACGAATTATTTTCTTTCAGCTTGTCATCTGTGTGTCTTAGCCCTTGTTGCTACAAGCTTGGTCTGGATATTATGGAGGACTTTTAGGTTACAGAGGTTATGGGGGCGGCTATGGAGGTTATCTTGGTGGTGGTTATCTTGGCGGTGGTATTTTTGGCGGTGGGTATGGAAGTTATCTCGGCGGTGGGTATGGACACGGAATTCACGGTGTTTACTGTCCTTGGGCTTATCCCGTTTACCCTCATTACGGTGGTTATTACCACTGAATGGTTAGTTCATTAAATATTTAATTAATAATTATAAGGATTATATCTACTTTCTCTTACAACAGGAGGATATATAATGTTGAAATATTGTACGAATTTATTTGATATAAATAACAAAACTGACGTTAGGAAAGCAATGTGTTAAAATACCGAAGCGTTTTGTTAATTTTTATTTTACGATAATATTAATAGTTTAATAAACCGTCACCACTAGAATAGTTTGTAATATAAACTGTTTTATCTATCTCGTGGTGGGATCATAGGAGGATATTGTTACTCCAAGTAATATTTGTCTCTGTAGGTTTGATAAGAGATAATTTCAGGTTAATAACTGTTATTATTAATGTTGATAAATACTCACCAGGGGAACTCAGGATTGCTTAATAAGTGTGATTGTTAATCTAGAGATCTTAGAAATAAAAATATACTTAAATGAAGTTACGTGATAATAAAATTGACTGTCGTTGTTTGTTCTGTTGTAACTCAGTCGAACAACTTCGTACTAACAGACTCTTTATTTTCCAGGATGTAAGGAAAGTGGCCAACGAAAAGAGCCGTTTACATGTTCGTCTCATCAAACAAGATTATTAAGTTGGGAATCCGAATTATTGCACTATGCATATTTTTGTAAATTTACACCAGTAAATAAATGTTTTGAAATGGAAACTGTTTGATGATTTTTAACCGATGCTTAACATACGTTTAAGACATAATGAACACATCGGTCTGAGTACAGTATACTGATGTTTATTGTCCTTAAAGGGTAGTCGGAAACTTTCGTGTGTGAGTTTGTAACAGAACAAAGTTCACGATAAGCATCTGCCAGCAGGAGAACCACAGTGGTTTATATGTTTCTGTCACATGAAAACATTCGTATAGCTACACTGTTGGTTGACAACGAACGAAAGAAACGATGGCATATTGTTCTAAGTAAAAGTTAATAAATTTAGATTGTCTCATATTTAGAACACTATCGGTATCCACAATAACTTCCACAACAGAATTATGACCATATTGTTCACTGGTTAGGTGAAGACAATAATTACAAAGCAAACGTCTTCACACAATTCCCGAAACACAAACACACGCACACACATTTAGTAAAGGCCAGTGACCTGCTAACATTTGGACCTGTCTGGTCAATTATATATGTAAAAACTGCTCGTTTGGGTTCAGAAAATATTTACGTAGAAGAGCGAACAACGTTTCGACGTTCTTCTGTCATCGTCAGGTTCACAATGACAGAAAGATGTAATTGACCTGAAGCTGACCACATGTTTGGAAGGAGTTGTATAACTGAGTGTCGGAATGTAGAGGGCGGTGTTAGATGTTTGAATATATAATTTTATATTATTGATTTTATTATTTTTAATATAGGTATAAAGGCGTTCCTTTATATAGGTTTATTATGGGTTTCAGTTGTATAAGTAAGGCTTCTTTTAATTTTGCGTTTGTTTATGTTTGTTTCTTTATTTAGTATTTGAGTGTTTTCTGTTGTTATGTTGTGTTTATTTGACTTCCAGTGTTCGAAAACGTGTGAAGGTGACTTTTTATGTTCTTTGAATCTGGTTTCCATTTTCTACTTGTTTCTCAAATACAGAGGTCGTGGCAGTTATCACATTGTATTTTATAAATAATGTTGGTTGGTGTTTTGTCAGTGTAGTTTTTTACATAGTATAGACCTAAGTTTTGTGCCTGGTTTTTGAATAAATTTAGTATTAACTGGAATGTCATATTTTGTTACTAGTTTTTGCCAAATGTTGGTTATTTGTTTGCTGATGTCAGGAATATATGGTATACAGCAGTATATGGTTTCGTGATTTTTTTGTTCGTGAGATATATTTACTTTTGTTTGTTGATTTTGCTTTCTGTCTAGGTTTGTGCGTGTTATGTTTTCTACGGTTTGTGGAGGAAACTTTTTGATGTTGATGAAGTATTGTTTTATTTTGTCTAATTCGTCGTTAATTCTATCTGGTCAGCATAGTTTCATGGATGCGTTTATTTGGTTTCTTAGAATGTTCAGGTTTTGTTTTGTTTCATGTGCTGAGTCCCAAGGAATGTATAGTCGAAGGTCGAAACGTTGTTCGCTCTTCTACGTAAAACATTTTCTCAACCCAAACGAACCGTTTTTGCATGTATATTTCTCTACAAGTGGGTTTTTCGACGTCACTGTCTGATTAATTGTTTAATGTTTGCTCGTGCTGAGTACAGCAATAGTAGATCACGAGACGTCCTTTGAGATACAACATAACAAATACTGAATAGTTATTTAACGGATATTTCAATGTTTTAAGGTTTAACTGATTGGAGACGACAAACGAGTTAAATATAATTTATCTTAATTTATGTTATAAATGTTTGCCTTTAACAATTTATCTCCATGTGTGATATTAGTTTGAGTAAAACATATTTATAAGATTCATTATAAGTGGTATCTAGACGAATAATACATCATCTATTTACGTATATGTACTTCAACACAAATTGCATCTTAATAAGTTTGATCTTTATTTACTACAGGCAATGAAACCCTCGATTTTGGAGTTTTCAATCATTATCTCTTCCAATGTTTTTCTGTTTTACCAGCATTATTTTAACTATCATTTAACTTTTATTCAATTTTTAACGAGCAACAGAAAAATAATGATTTGATTGATATCTATATCATAGAGAAATACCCGTTTTCAAAATAGCTATGAAGAGAAACATTCTTTGTTTGTTGTGCTCAATTGGAATGTTGAAAACTGAAACCATGTATTAAGTGTTAGAAGTCTCCTGACTGATCATAGTTCTAGTGGGGAGCGATGTTGGGTTGGTAACGTTTTTGCCTAGTTTTTATTACAATAAATATGATAACAATATATTAATTATTTTACGTTTTACAAAATGTGCTTATATTTAAAGGATAATAAGTACAATCTAAATAAGGCTATGTTAATATAAATGTTTAATTGATGGTAAAATTAAGGTTGTCTTACTTTCAGGTTTAAAAAGCACCGATTATTGTTCAATTTTAGAAAATTGCATTTTTCACTTTGTGTCATTGATTTTGAAACTTATAGATAAGAACCTAACCAAAACTAAACTTAAGAACCTTAGATGATTTTTTTTTACCCAAGATGGATCCATTTGTTGAGTCATTCATACTTCATGAGATATATGAAGCATATAGAGCATGTTATTTCATAGGATTGCAGAACAGAGCATAATGTAAAATCCACAAACTCCTATAAAAAAGTATAACATTAGAAAAACTGAACGCTTCTCTCTGTCTTACTGTCGTCTAGGCTTACGTAACCCTAATCCAAGACTGATTATAAGCCTGAACGTAGTTTGTTTTACAAACTAAACACAAACAACAAATAATAATTCATACTAACTAAAAACTATAGAATTACTAAAATAAGTTTAGTAGTTGCTCACAGCTACCCGTTAGTTACCAAAATGGTCTGCAATTGAAGGCTCTTTTATGGAATAAAAACATAAGTTAGGGTGAATAACACATGTGAAACCATGCATTACTTGGTAGCCACAAACCCATACAAAAGACAACGATATTTGAAATGTTTTTGTGAAACATACTTTTTAAAGTTGTATATAAATAGGTTACATATAAACAATATTCATTAATTGAATCCATGGTTTATTTAGATTGACACATAGAAGTAAGAGCATTAATATACGCAAATGAAACGTCTGTACGTATACCATGAAACAATGGCAGATTTTCTGCCCGACGTAACAATGTGGATAAAGTTTTAACAACAGATACTACAGGAATGTCTATAAAAACTCAGTTACTAAGATAACAAAGATTACGTCAAAATTGACAATAAAACTGCAAACATTCGTGATATAAATACAGCAAATGGACGACATTTCGATGGAACTCTTGTGTGGGTCATATGGGCAGTCAGAAAATAACGTGTTTGATGTAGTTTATTCAGTAATATACGTCAGTATCTGTAGGTACATCAGGATGTTTAAACATTGCTCTTTAGCTCAAAACTAATGCAACTGGTAATTTTAATACTAATGTTTCAGGAAGACGGGATATACGTCGACACTGTAAACAGAACGAACAATTTTCTAGTGAAATTGTTTTTCTCACAATGAGGCTTTTCCCTTTGAAACAACTAAGTTTCCACAAAGTTATGATAAAATCGAATGTCTGTGAGGTTCCCGAACCTCAGATTACGAGTTAATCAACTTAACCACCTGTTGATGCCAAACCAGATTTTGTTGTAAACTTTATATCAAGTCTTCTTTATTAAAATTGTAATAAACAAACAGCAAGAATACTGTGACTTTGAGCATAATAATTCATATTAATAATTCTACAAACTAACGTTTATTTTCACTATTCTAAACCTAAAACAGATTATAATATATAATATAATATAATATAGGTTTAATAATTTTTAATGACAATTTTATGAATTAATTTTTATTTATAAATATGGAAACCCGAGGTTTAACAGGTATATATGATGCTCTCTGTGCATTTATTTACCTAGACCGTTCACAACACCTACAACTATCAAATCGGTATTTCGTACCTAACGGCATATTTACACTGGAGTTAGAAAGTCAATATGTTAGAGGTTCTAGATAAATATTTCTTAAACGTAAAAGAATAAAGATAAACATAATCATAGAAGTAAGTTTACAAAACTCTACTGTTATAAAAGACTATTAGACTCTTCTATGTTGAACGGTGGAAAATGGCTTTAAATATTCTGAGTTGTTTAGATCAAATGAGTCATGTTAATCTTGATTTCTCGAAAACATATCAAAGTAAGTTTTATGTGAGTAACAGTTTCATTAGAACGAATAAAAACAATATAAATCAATACATATATATATAAATTTGCTAAAGTTGTTTAAATCAAAAGAAAACTGGAAGATAGTTCCTGCATCCTGCATTGTGCTCTACACAACATTTTGAGTTTCATAAACAAAAACACGCATGCTCGAGAGAAAGCTCCACCTTTTATCAGTTAATGGAAGTTTAAAAACGAAATAGAAGAAAGAGGTAACAGTGAATGTTCAGAGAAACAAAGACTCTAAGATTATGTTAAATCGTTTTAATACATAATTGATCATGGATAGAATAAATAGTAGAGGCTCTCACATGGAGAATAAATTAAATGATTAATCTTTTGATCACACATTACCAAAAATACTGTTTGTTTTCATCATGATGTTATAACGTCCCCACGGTCATATAAAAGAGAACTTGGGGTGGAACGGATTATTCGAACAGACGAGCAGCGAGTTGAGCACTTTAACCACTTGGACCTGCTGGGTGAAATATAGTGCTTAAAGTTTCAGTGAAATAACTCAGCCCAAAGGTTATTTGTCAACAGTCGATTCCTTCACTTTGACAGCTTTTACTCCAATCAAACAACGTAATGGAACTGGAAGAAAAACCGACAAATAAAAGCATGTTGTACATGTCATGGATATTTTGTAGTGGGTCATATACGTACATTTCAAGTACAACTTGCCACACACCCACGTATTTTGGTTTATACGTGAGAATACGTTGCTTAAGCTTCATCATTCATGAGAGAAAGCCGATAGGACACTTTTCTTATGCATCCGTTATTACAGAACAAAAATGACAGGTAGGTATGTGAACAAGATATATAGATATGTTATTGTTGTAGGAAACTCCTTCACTATGGAACGTCGTTAAGACAGTCTGTGCTATTCAGGGACCTTGGTAGAGAAGGTTTAGGAAATTACGTGATACAATTATGTAAAGTAGGGAATGGCTTTATTGTAAAGGTTTTTAGCTGAACTGTAATACCAAACGTAAACTAGGATTAGACGAAGTTCAAAGCCAGGATAATGTTGAAAACATGTAATATAGAACTGGGTATATCCTTGGAACAAGGTAGAAAATTACTTTTTATTTTATTGAATGATTGATGGGGTAGAACGTGAGGAATATCTGTGATCATTGTTGAACTAGATACATACGGAGGTTCGGAATAATGAAATTTAAGTGAGCATTTCAAACAACAAGTGTTAAAGAGATGCAACTGAATTAATTGAAATGTACATAAATTTTAAAATTAGATTCCTAAATATTCAAAACAGGCCCGTCTTTAACAGGTAATAAAAAGTGACTGGAAGTAAAAAGCAAAGTTGGCTTACATAGGGAGTACAGAATAAAATTATAAGCATAAGGAGTTCAAATTGACTACAATGATGACACACTTGAAGTATTGTAGAAAGTTAAAACTGCTGACAAAACGTTAAATTAGAAAATAACAAAACTTTTTTAATTTTTCAATAAAGAAGACTTAGTAACATTTCTCATCATGAATAGTTGGTAGCTGGGAATGTGACTGATCAAGATCATAACATTAACCTGAGATTTTAAATAACAAATGAAAAGTTGAAGAATGACAACAAATAATATTTACCCAAGGACTGTACATGTGAGATATATCTTTTCCTATTTATTCTATATCCTTAAAGAGTGTGTGTGTGTTTTTTATAGCAGCGCCACATAAGTAGTGGGCATATGTTAGAAAATGGCAATAAAAATTTCCCTAATAGTTATATGTTTATTAGTCTGACGTGAATGGTTGGAAAAGTTGTAGAAAATATGAATGATGCTTTGAAAAATAATTTTAGAAACTTTAAATCTTGTTGGATAGTCACCATTATTTTCTTAGGAGAAACCTTGCCTTACCAAACTTTTACATGCTTTGAAGAGGTTTATTTCAACCTGTATGACATAGTAGCGGGAATTTGGTGTATCTGGATTTTTAGGAAGCATTTAAGAAGGTGCAACATAAAAAAATTCTCGAAAATTATAACTCTGAAAGTGTGAGGTATGTGTTAAATTGTTTGGTAGATGTTACGTTCTTTTTATGTTTTATGAACGCAACAGAAAGTCACAGATAACAGCTTGTATAATTTATTACAGTAAACTAATATATATGTAACACATATAATGAAAATTATATATTAACAATGACAGATATTCACTTTTAACATTCAAAATCAATTACAACACAAAATGGTACAGGCCTGTATCTAATATAATTTTCTAGAATGAAAGTACAGAAACAATTCACAGTTCAATAATTTTGATGACGTTCCTTTTACGATGAATGTCCCAAATTTGTTGTTTTCCAAGTTGCCTCGGTTTCTCTTAAAGAGTCCCGTACGTGTCGACTCATCCAGTCGGTTCTTCAACAACCTCACAGCGAACGTTGAAAACTTCTCGAACAAAGACACTATTTCTTGAATTAAATGTAAACTAATGACTGACTCTTCTATCTTGAATAAAACTAATGTCTGACTCCTTTCTAACTTCTTTCTCGCATCTTCGTCTGTTTATATATTTGTTGGCCTTTTTTCTCGAACATTCTACGAAACTTCGACAGAGTAATCTGCGCATGTATGTTTTTGCACGAGACTCTACGTCTAGACGCTGGGCCGCCAAACATTTCCATTTATAGTCATATATTTGATCTACCTACTTCTAGAAAATTCCAAATGTTATTTTAAACAAAGAACAACGTATTTCACTGTCTAAACTTTGAAACAGTAATATAAATATGGAAATATAAATAATAGAAATGAAAATTTAAATACAAGACGACATGTTGTCGTTTACAAAACATTTACATGACATTTACATAACATATTAAACTGACTAGAAAGTGGAGGTTGTTATGAATACAGTTCAGGTTAAATGGATTAGTGTCACCAGTAAGATAACTCAGGATTAACTGCCAGGACCTTTCTTTATGACATTGATGTTTTGGCTTTCAAATAAGCGTATAAATTTTACAAAGTATGGGTATTTTTAAAATTTCTGACTGTCAAAAGGTGTCTACAAAACTTTAAAAAACAACCTTTAAATCCTCTTTCCTTCAGTGTGAGCTGAAGAATCAAAATAAAATATTTTTTGTTTGTTAACTTAAAATCATAAAAATAGAAAATAAAATAAATAGAATTAAAAATAAAAGAAACTCTCTTTACCAAAAACGATATCTCAGCATCAGTCAGTATCCAGATGTTAAGTTATGTATATTTTAATTTCTCTGTGTTTAATTATTGTATTTATCTTCTTTTTTGTGTGTTGTCAAGTGATGAGGTATTGCTATACACACAAAACATGCGTTTGTATCCACCTGAGGGTCTTAGGTAAACCTCGAGAAACACAGTGGTTTAAAAACTGAAAAGGTTTATAAGGTATATTATTTGTTTTATTCAGACAAATAATAATCTCTTATTGACACTTTCAATCAAGCTAATAAATAGCTTATCAAGTGTGCGTGTTTTCGTTCCACAAAGCCACCTTATGTCTACCTAGTGGAATCAATCCCCTAATTTTATTATTGTAAACCCGATGCCCCATAGGAGGACGTAATTTATGAAAGTTTCAAAATATTGCATCCATCAAACACAAAACAATAACTTTTAAAAAGTAATCAAGTATGTCTTTCCGCACGTATAAAACACACCTTAAGTTATATTCGTTACAACTGTTGTGCTGGAAAAGTGATACAATAATTCTAACTTATTATACTTTGGCTTCTGAATTATTTTATGTAATTTTACACTTAGTTTTGTTCAGAGTTTGATGTCAGCGATTTCTTCAAGTTAAGACACCTGGTAAGAGTAATACACTTGTTGTGATCTATAATATATTGCTCTATAATGTATACACTACATTTGTTTTCTTACTTTTTTAACGTTCAAGCCGATGTTATAGAGCTGCACAGAAAATATCACCTGACACTGAACCTATTTTTTTGGTTCGAACGTACCTTCTTCCGTAATCAAAAATAACCCTAAGAAACGAGAGTATAATATTAGAAATAAGGTGATCTACTGATATCCAAAGAGAATTGGAGCATGAAAAATAATGGAGGTTTCAGGTAACTTTCTATGACCGTGAACACAAACAGGAATTAACGAAACACATCTGATATCGAAATCAACTTCCGGTTTGGAGAACGACGGAAATATATATAAAAGGAGAGCTCCTATGTTTCAGTCAACTAACCGATAGCTTTAGGCTTAGAAAAGCTGTTTCGACGTGCAATATGAAACTCACTGTAAGTATAGTTTTAAGAATAGTAAGTAAAATCGTAGCTTTTTTTATTAAAAACAGACACATAATTACTTATTAATAAAAGACCTATGTATATTTTTATTGTATTAAAATTCATGTTCTTGGCAGAAAGAAAATATAGTTGAGAAAACTGTCTATGGTTTCTGATAATAAGATAAACATTATTTTTCACATTAATATACGATAAAATATAGTTTTATTTATAATAACAAACCAGAGATATCAATTATATCTACTGTAATACAGTTTCTGGGATAAATTATTACATTTCATATTACTTACTAATAATTCGTTATTATAAAATTCTAATAATTCATTATCATAAAATAACCAAACTCATAGGGTCAGTTATAATATACAAAATATATTCAAAACATTTAAAGTAATAAAAGTTACGGTTGTTTTTGACATTATTAGTAATTATTAGCCTAACGTCGTAAAACGTTAAAAAGGATGATAACCTATATTTTCATATCGTTATTTCAGCTTGGACTTTGTGTTTTCGTTGTACTCGTCGCCACTAGTTTTGCTAGTTACCTTTATCGAGGTTATGGAGGAGGACTGGGATACGGATTAGGTTTGGGCTACGGAGGTTATGGTGGTTACGGTGGTTTGGGCTACGGTGGTTATGGTGGTTACGGTGGATTGGGCTACGGCGGTTATGGTGGTTACGGTGGCTTAGGCTACGGAGGTTATGGTGGTTACGGTGGCTTAGGCTACGGAGGTTATGGTGGTTACGGATATCATGGTGTTTATTGCCCTTGGGCTTATCCCGTTTATCGTGGAGGTTACCACTAAACGGTAAGATTGCAACGGAACTAATAAATATTGTTATTATCTCTGTGTTTATCTTCAACTCATTAGTGAGACTATTACATAATGATTACTTTATTAAGTTATTCACCGCCAGACGGACAGAGCTTTTGTATACTCACTAAATTATCAATGTATTACAATCCCTTGACACGCAAAGAATGATTCTACCTTTATATTTAAATACGTTGTACATATATCATGTTTCCTTTGAATATAATTTTACACTTTATATGGTAACGCACAAAAAAAAATAAGAGAAAAACACATATTTTGAAATAATTAAACTACATCGTTGAATACTGGTATAATCTCATTAGAGACTTTTAAGTGTCAGGTGATGTCTATTAATATGATGTAAGAGACTGTACTTGTAATAATAGAACGAATACTGAAAAAATCTGTTAATTTTGGGTCTTTACGGAGTTATTTTATCTTGCTATTTTAAACACTGTATTCTTACGAAAACAAAACACAGATATTTTCATACATATATCTTTAGTTATTATATTGTTTAAATTATGTTTTAAACTAACTAATTAGGTTTATTCATTAATATCTTACTTTATTTCCAGAGTTTGAGAAATCTTTCCCAGAAGGTTCACCATTGAAAACTGAATAAGTCAAATAACCCAACTTATCAAAACGTCAACATTGGAAGCGACATAGTTTCTGAGTTATGTCGTTTTAAAATCATTTATCTTCATGAATTTAATCTCTAGTAAATATTTTTAACCTACACTGATTCCATAGTGTGAACATTTTGAAGAACATAAACAGTAATTTATCTTCAAAGGATTTCCGAACTTTTATTGAAGTTTGATATTCTTACTGTTGTCTTAAAATATTAAATAAAATCATATCGTGTGAAAAACTCCATCTGCAGTTAAAAGTGTGTAACCGTGCTTTAGTTAACACTTTCTGTGAATCGTACACTGACTGGAGACAGAAATTACTTTAAACCGAACATTTGAAACACCTTTCAGCAGACTTATAATTTCCCTATTATTACAACGAATACCATCATAGAGAATTTTATAGAAGATGAACATAATAAAGACACGTGTTTAACTTCATAAATACAGATAGATTATTATGGTTACTTTGGTAATATCCTTTACGCTTGTAAACTGCACATTGTCTTAGGTACTACACCATAAACAACATGAATCATGATTTAGTACACTGTGTGTATTAAGTTCGAAGTGTAATGTCGAAAGGCTTTTAACGTAGATTGTTTTACATACATGTAAAATTATGTCGCATACAATATTTGGAATACATAAAAATCCAGAACTGTACATCTGTTACTGAGTACCGTAAGCTCTGATTCGATCCATGTTGTGTGATATAATGAAATTTTCATTAAGTTTATACCTCGACAACCTATGCTTACCTTGTTTCTATATAAACTACTTAAACGTCAACCATCTAAAATAAACAAAATGTTTATTATCACAAGCTATATTGTAAGTCAACAAAAACAGGTGTAAAATGTTTATTATCACAAGTTATTTTGTGAGTCTACAGAAAATGGTGTAAAATGTTTATTTCCTCACAATAACTTGTATTTGATGTCATTAAAGAACAGAATTAAATTATTAATTTCTCACATTATATAACATTTAACTTGCATGTGGATTGAAAGCCAAAAATAGATTGTTTATTGATAAACTCGTAGGTTGTTGAAGAAGTGACGGTTTTATGCCTAGTGTGTTATAAACTAAACGATCCAGACAAACATACGTTTTAAAGGTTTATTTTTTCATATGCTTCTTTAGAGCATTATCATGTTATTTAGTACAATAAAACTATTAATATTCAATTATTTTTACACATTGGGGAAATCCTTTTTTTAGTTGTCATTCTTGTAATTCCAAACACAATGAAATAAACACAAAATTGTTGTATTTAGATTCAAAGAAAGAACTTACAAAAACATAAAATGATTATAAACGAAATATATATATATACATAACATTTATTCTATGAGCACCTTGTCTTTCTGAATAATCGTCGTCTCTGAATACGATCGTGAGATTTGTTTACAATAAACAGACATTAATTAAACATCGGATTTTTAAAATTACTGTTTAAAGAAGTGTAAAAATCAACTGTCTCCCAAGTTTATTTGTTTCTTTTTTGTAAACGTTTTGTTTTTAAATCGCATCTCCATATCATATAAAACCTGTAATTGCGTATCTGAAATGAATTAACTTGTTGAAATGAATAATAAGGTTAATTTTCCAAGATTATATAGCAAGCAAACAAGCGCCTGAAATTAGAATACTAGACATAAAATTTAAATAATAAACGGTTTGTTTCCTTTTGAATTTCGTGCAAACCCACACGAAGACTATCTGCGCTACTGTCCTTAATTTACGAGTGTAAGACTACAGAGAAGACAGCTTGTCATCAACACATTCCGCTAACTCACGTTTACAGTTGATTTTTGCACTCGTAGAAAAGAAAAAGTAACACTGTAAAAATAGCTAATAGGAATATTGTGTACCTAAACAAACTAGCGCACGAACGTATCGACACAACCTTGGCCAGCACACTATACCTACAGAGACACTGAACCACTTCGTTTTTTTATGTGGGATTCATTCCAACTCGTAACTACCAAGATATTTATGAGCATAATTATACTGTAGTTTTCGATAAAATATGTACACCTTCAAAAAATTACGCAGAGTTCTTGTGAATATTAAAAAGCTTTTACACACAAAATATTAGGTTTTCAAATCAAGTTTTCTGATAAAGAAATAGCTCGTCGTTTTTCCAGAATGTTGTCAAACAAATACAAAAGTAAATTTTAAGATTAAAAATATTTTTATTTTAAAATTGTTAATTTCATTTGCGTTTGATCTTTCTTGAAAACGAACAAGTTTTTCTTAAAAATAAAACACTATATATTGAATGCATTTTATTGATGTTAACTCACTACGGTTTTCGTTGATTTGACGGAGATCGTTACCATTTCAAAAAGTTAAGAAATAAATATGAATTACCTGTTTCTTTGTTCCAGAATAACATCAAATTGCATCAAGAAACCACAAGTATTTATTCTGGTTAGGCAAAATCTCAAAGCAGCATACATCTATTTGTTTTTATTAATTTTGCTTTATTTAACTTTGAACTGTGTCCGACTGAAAATATCCAAACACAAATTAAAAATCACAAGTCACACGTGCAACGCATATTATTGTATCGAACAGAAGCTGCAGGGGTGTATTTATTGTATGAGCACCTTGTCTTTCTGAATAATCGTCATCTCTGAATACGATCGTGAGATTTGTTTACAATAAACAGACATTAATTAATATCGGATTTTCAAAATTATTGTTTAAAGAAGTGTGAAAATCAACTGTCTCCCAAGTTTATTTGTTTCTCTTTTGTAAATGTTTTGTTTTTAAATTGCATCTCCATATCATATAAAACCTGTAATTGCGTATCTGAAATAAATTAACATGTTGAAATGAATTATAAGGTTAATTTTCCAAGATTACATAGCAAGCAAACAAGCGCCTGAAATTAGAATACTAGACATAAAATTTAAATAACCAACGGTTTGTTTCCTTTTGAATTTCGCGCAAACCCACACGAAGAATATCTGCGCTACTGTCCTTAATTTAAGAGTGTAAGACTACAGAGAAGACAACTTGTCATCAACACATTCCACTAACTCACGTTTACAGTTGATTTTTGCACTCGTAGAAAAGAAAAGGTAACACTGTAAAAATAGCTTATAGGAGTATTGTGTACCTAAACAAACTAGCACACGAACGTGTGCTATTAAGTTATTCACCGCCAGACGGACAGAGCTTTTGTATACTCACTAAATTATCAATGTATTACAATCCCTTGACACGCAAAGAATGATTCTATCTTTATATTTAAATACGTTGTACATATATCATGCTTTCTTTAAATATAATTTTACACTTTATATGGTAATCCACAAGACAAAAATAAGAGAAAAACACATATTTTGAAATAATTAAACTACATCGTTGAATACTGGTATGATCTCATAAGAGACTTTTGATTTGTCATGTGATATCAATTAACATGATGTAAGAGACTGTATAAGTTATAATAGAACGAATCATATTTTTAAAGACAACTAATACTGAAAAAATCTGTTAATTTTGGGTCTTTACGGAGTGATTATATCTTGTATTTTATACACTGTATTCTTACGAAAACAAAACACAAATATATTCATACATATATCTTTAGTTATTATATTGTTTATATTATGTTTTAAACTGACTAATTACGTTTATCCATTAATATCTTACTTTATTTCCAGAGTCTGAGAAATCCATTAAAGAAAGTTTACCATTGAAGACTTCACACGTCACGTGACTTGATTATAAAAATGTTAACATAAGAAATGACCTAATTTTTCAATTACATCTTTATGAAATTGTTACTGTTCATAGATTATATTTCTGGGACTTGCTCTGACTCCAGACTGTAAAATCTTTGTTGGAAATTAAGTCAGTTTGTGTCCAAACGTTTTCAGTTGTTTCAAGATATTAAATAAAATTACAAAGGAGGAATAGCTCCATCTAACGGTAAAAAGGCGTGACCATTGCTATTATTCTTTAGTTGTATTACCTTAGTAATTTTTTTGTTCTTTGATAGTGGTATTTAAGAGCTTAACCTATTGAAAAATAAAATAGTTTTTTGGAAATGAATTTAAAACTAAGTTACAATTTGTAACGAGGTTCTGGTAATAAAACTACGGTAATAACATTACACAATGATTTCATACTTTGACGTGGGACACTTTAAAATTAGTTGTATTCTGAGGTTGACACTCGAGGAAATAGCTCACATATCTGAAGATAAACCCACTTGAAGTAAAAGTGTATGTCAAAACGGCTGGTATGGGTAGTAATTTTGTTTGTTTTGTTTGAATTTCGAGCAAAGCTCCTCGAAGGCTCTCTGCTCTAGCCGTCCCTAATTTAGTAGTGTAAGACTACAGAAAAGGCATCACCACCCACCGCCAACACTTGGGCTACTTTGTTGGAAGGAACCACATGCTGTACTAAAATAATTAATGATTGACTTACAGAGGGAGAGGCAGTCTTAGCCATAAATAAGAAACGGTAGTCGTTATGGTAAGTACATTGATGATTGGCTGATTGGGTAATTCTGAAAAAAATTATTTGCTTGTAGAAATTCAATCTGCTGAAGAGCCCAAGGGTCGAGCCGAGACCAATTTTAAAGAATTATCAAGGGTGAATCTTACTGCTGATTCGCTCGACCACGGAGAAGAACATCAATGACAAGACAGCAATAATTCTCAGAAAAGAACCACGAAGTAAATGGACACTTTAGTGCACTTTTTTGTTTGGGTTTCAAAACTCCTTAAAAGATTTCACAACTCCGAAGAGAATGTATATTATATTTTAGTACTTATAATTTTGATGTTTGTATGCTAAAGAGAGCATGTTATTGCGTAATGATGAAATATTGGAAGAAATTTCATTAATGTTAAGGTCTTTGAAGAGAAAAGAAATCTTGTGTATTGTGGATTAAATAAAAGTATAATATGAATTCAAGACTCAATTAATTATTCAGTTCAATGTCAGTAGTGTGGTAGCCTCTGAGCATTACTATGCCAATTTTTCTGTGATTTCTATTGTCAGTAAATTTGTCAGCTTAAATTTCTACCATTCTATCCAAGCTGAAAAAGGTCTACTGCTCTAATCGCTTATATTTTGTTTATGAAAAGAAGACGGATACCATACTGAAAGCTTATATTGTAACAATCATAGGAAAGGAGACATCACTTTAATGTCTTTTTCTTTAACCAAGATAGAAAGGGAAAAACGGTTTTAATTCATCAACGACAGGAAGTGAGACACCGCTTTAATGTCTTCTATTTTAACCAAGGTAGAGAAGGAAATACGGTTTCAATGGTTTTATTTTATCCACGAGAGAAAGGGAGACACCACTTTAATGGTTTTATTTTATCCACTAAAGGAAGGAAGATACCAATTTAATGGTTCTACTTCATCCACGACAGGAAAAGAGGCACCATTTTAATGGTTCTATTTTAACCAGGTTAAAAGGGAAATACGGTTTTAGTGGTTTTATTTCACCTACGACAGGAAAGGAGGCACGACGTTAATGGTTATATTTGATCCACTGAAGGAAGGAAGTTACCAGTTTATTGGTTCTAACTTATTCACGACACAAAGGAAGACATTAGTTTAATGGATTACTTTATCCATGACAGGAGAAAAACATCACTTTAAATGGCATTATTTTGTTCATGACAGGAAGGGAGACACCATTTTAATAATTCTTTTTTATTTATCAAATGGAAGGTTTTTGCTAAACGTCCACTGAACAATAAACATATTCTGTGGGTTTACGTCAAATCGTGCTGCTGGACAAGTGATATTATGTACTCGGTTTGAAACAGTAGTGTTATTTGGAGTGATCTTACTAAGATGGGTCTGCCGAAAAAAACTAAAAAATAAAAAACAAAACAAAAATGACCAGCTGTACAAAGCGCAAATATAGTTTTAGAGAAATTAGCATAGAATGTGAGAAAAGTTAGAAATAACAGATGTAGTTTTAACTCTCTAAATTGTAAAAACGCTAAGACTTGCGCTGTAGTGTGTAATGTTAGTAGAAAAAGGAAATTTTCTTGTAATCTATAACGACTATGTATGTCACGTGATCTATACCGAGTCAATGGTTACACCACCGTATAAAAGTGACTCAGCATTTACTGTTAGATCATATAAGGATATAGGAAAAGTTACCTGTAATCTTTCGCAATTATACTAATTTATAAAGTCATTTTCATAATATTCGTATTGTGTGTGTTTTCTTTTATCAATGCCACATTAAGCTATTTGTTGTGTCCATCGAGGGGAATCGAATCCCTGGTTTTAGCGTTGTAAATCTGCAGATTTACCGCTGTCCCAGCAGGGGACTATCCTTATTGAATACTGTTTGAAAAATGAGGAATATGTCAATGTTTTACATTTTATTTAAAAACAGATTGTGTTTATCACAAAATTTGAAAAACGCCGTCTGTAATTGGTTGGCTAGCCAAGTTGATTAGTTTTAAACGTAGGAAATTAAACCCAGTTTGCACTGGTAAAAGTCCAGATATCCACTGAAAGATTCAAATAAGGACCAAAAGTTTACATGATAGTGTTATGGGTCTTTCTTCCTTCAAATTACTAGAAATTCCATGTGCGATTTTATTTGATTTAGGGTGTTTGTGCCAAGAAATGGGAAATTTATAGCTTTAAAATTAGAATATTATGTTTCATTGGTAACCTGGATAAAAATGCATGTTCGTTTATATTTGGTGAACTTTCTTCCAAGTACTCAACCTGTCGATTAGTTTTGTTTAGCAGTGTTAAGAAAAACTGATATGGTTGGTACTGCTTGGTATCTTAGCTGCACGTCTGAGATCTTAGAACGCCAGAAACCTGGTTTATATGTGTGAGGTAGGCATAGCTCAGACAACATATGAAAAAAACAAAGGTTTTGATTTTGTTACGTTATCAATATATCAGCACGTTCTGATAAATTTTAAAGCATTAAGCTTGTCTTTCGTGAAAAAAATTGTTGTGTATTGATATACAAATCTCAAAGAAGAGATAAGTTGTTACGTTATCACAAAACATTTTGTGTTATATTTAAAAATAATTAATTTGTTAAACGAATGATTAATTACGGACATAAGTTTTCCACTGGCTTATATTGGAATGAAAGTTACGGAAATCAATTTTTTTTTCTATATATTTACTTTTCAAACATGATACCTTTAATGAATGTTTTAGTATAAGAGTGATGGCTAAAAGAACTCACGGTTATTATATTCTGAAGCTTGAAACACTCTTCATTGTGTTTAGTTTTATAAAGAGAGTGTAATTTATTATGTTGGTTCTGATAACACACAACTTCACGCAAAGAATATCGCACTGTGGTCTTCTAACTTCGATCACAGATCTAACTTTTATTTGTAAAACATTCCACGTGAAACAGTAAAGAAGAAACTGATCGACTTTTGTATCGAATGTCAAGTTTAATGATATACACTAGAGGTCTGATTTACGAAAACAAATTCAACGTTTTAAAATCATTTGCAACTGATTCATCAGGTCTAAAATTAAGTTTAGTAATAAATATTAAAAACATTGTAATACTGAAACAAATAATACTGCAGTTTGAGAATTTTCCTAAATTAACGTTAAAATATCTAACAAAAATTGTTTATCATATTCAAAATATTAAACAAAACAAAAACATGTGCATTGAGCGAGTTTCGAATTCGGTCGGATGTTTAGAAAGGACAGATTTGAATGAAAACAATATAATGGATTGAATATGAGATAAAACTTGCGGCGTGTTTAATAAACAGTATGTTTTAATGTTTAAGCAAGTATGTGGTGGTTGTTGTTCTCACTCTCCAATGGGACTCAAGTAGATTACCTACTTTATACCTACATATAAGTATAGGTATTTGTATATCGTGTGGTTATTATACTTCCAAGTTTCCTACAATAAATAATAGTACTTACAGTGACGTACTGACTGCTTATATTGAGGTCTGTTCAAATTATATACTTATTTCCTCATCTCTCGTGTTTAGTCTCGTGCTTATGATTATCCAGTATTTCCCTGAACTGTAATTTCTATCTGAAACAGTTTCTGGGAAGAAGGACAAGGTTATTGATAGACCAGACATCTTTACAAACTGACCACAGTCCACCTGCTATACATATACACATGGACTTCGCCTTTCAAGATAATAAGTATTATCTTATTAACAGCACAAGACACTAAAAAGAACTTTATTTTGTTCTATCGTGTGTTTCTTGTTTTTTTCTTTGATATGTGCGTGTGTTTGTGTTTCGAAGATTAGGTTAAGACGTTTGTTATGTAATTACAGTCTTTACCTAACCAGTGAACAATATGGTCATAATTCTGTTGTGGAAGTTATTGTGGATACCGATAGAGTTTAAAATGTGAGACTATCTAAATTTATTAACTTCTACTTAGAACACTATGCCATCCTTTCTTTTGTTCTTTGTCATCCAACAGTGTTGTTACACGAATCTCTCCATCTGAGGGAATTGTAACATATAAACCGCTGTGGTTCTTCTGTTAGCAGGTGCTTATCATGAACTTCATACTGTTAGAAACTCACAAACATATCACACACAAACAACAGTTTCAGACTATCCATTGAAGACTACAAACAACAGTACGCTGTACTTAGACGGATGTGTTCATTATGCCTTAACCATATGTTAAGCCTAGGTTAACAATTATCAATTAAAAGAAACAAACAAACTATATTGGCTCAAATTACTCAGATCATAAAAAGTGTGTCCAGATCATTATTCACATAAAGAACAACTTATTCTAGAAAAAAAATTAATAACTCTATACCGTAAAATAATATTTAGCCACGAAATAACACAAGAGAAATAAGCAACAAAAATAAGAAGGTAAATTGTTCTTCCAGTAGAAATCCAATACTGTTATCTCTGACTACAACTTCCGGTCGCAGTTCTTCCAACATAAATCCAACACTACTATCTCTGACCACAACTTCTAGTCGCAGTTCTGCTAATAGAAATCCAACACTAGTATCTCTTATTATTACTTTCGGCCGCTGTTTTGCTAATAGGAGATCAACACTACTATTTGAGATTACAACTTTTACAACTTCCAACAGTAGTTTTATCAATAGAAGACAAAAAGCACCACTTTTGATTACAGCTCCAACAGTAGTTTAGTCGGTAGAAGAAAAACACTACTACTTCCAATTACAGCTTCCGACAGTTGTTTTGTTAATAGAATACAAACATTATTACCTCTGATTAGAGCTTCCAACAGTAGTTTTGTAGGAGCAACCTAAGTTAATAATAATGTAGTTTAAACGGCTACCAATATATGTCACTTACGTACGATTCAATAAATAAACTCACGCGCAATTTTTGAATAAACCAAATATATATTTCCTGGTTTTTGTTCAATTTCCCTTGTTATAACTGAGAAGATGGGAAGCGTGAAATTATTGGTAGAATTTAAACTAATCAGAAAGCTATGATATTTAATACCTATAAGTATTATATGATCTGATATATCAGGGCTCGAGTTGAACGACATGATTGTTAAAATTGTTATCAGTTAAAACTTGTACTACCAGTCAGCTGTAGCTTAGATTATTTTGTTTTTCCACAAACAAATATATTTAATATATTTAATATTGATTTTATATTTTATATATATATATTTTTATATATTTTATTGATATATCGCGGAACTAAAAATAAATTATGAATATTTGAAAGAAAACGAGAAAACAAAATAAGGTAAAGAATAAAAATGGCTTGAAAACTGACTCTAGGTATTCGTGTACTATTTCCTTTAATAAATACATTCGATAACTATTGACAATTTATCTCATAAAATATGTTTCAGAATTTCCGGTGAACGTTCTCAGCGAATAGTATAAAAGGAAGTTTGTTGTACCCAAGCGGGTATTATCGAGTGTCTGAGAAAACGCGAGAGTTTGACTGGTTAGTACTTACAAGATGAAGTTCACTGTAAGTATATGTTAATAACAGAAGTTATCTACATATACTAAAATATATGTACTTATTCAATTCATTAACTGAGTCTAACAGACTATTATTTTATTTTAGAATTTAGATTCATTCAATTAACTCTCTTTGAAAAGAAAGCATAATTAGGCTTAATACGGATTACACAAAATAACTTGTGTTGATATATCCTCTTATCTATAAATAAATATTGGATTTAAACAATTCTCCAAAGTACAATTAAGCAACAACAACATTCCACGTCAAATCTAAATATTTTACTCAATTAAAAATGTTAGTGAAGAAAAATTATTTTTATCTTTTTGGAAAGAACAAAGTAAGAAAATATGATATTTTGTCCTTTTATAGCCCCTTAATTTGTGTTGTGGTTTGGGAAACCAACACAAATTAGGACCAATTTGGTTTAAAAATACAAAAGTCATAACATTTAATATTTTCTTTACCGTGTGAACCATAAAAATTTTAAAATCTATAATGTAGAAGTTATCTTAATATTCAAAGCTTTCTGCACTATCCGTACCTGACAGAATTTGATAAACTAGGGTGAAGACAAGTATTTAACACCTGCCACCGTAAACACGTGATCTGTTGAAATGGAATGGTGGGTTTCATGGCTATCTTTATAAACATCCTACACCTTAATTTTAGAAGATGTTTCTAAATACATATGTTATTTTTAGTGGAAACAGGTCTTGAATCATGTATCAAGGATCCACACTCCAGTATACTGAAAACTCTGACGCACTGCCTGAAAAAACATTCAATCTTTTCTTCCCACGTTCATGACCGCAAGCCACACTCTGGTCAGTTGTTAATAATACTTCCTTTTAAACAAATGTGACTGTGTGGTTAGCGGGGAAAGATTACGAATGAGAGAAACCAGGCGTGTGTCTTGCTAGTATAAAATCACATTTAGTACTTTTAATTAGTGGATGTGTAATGAGTGTGACCGTCACATTCTAATATTTGATGATATTAAGTTGCACATTGGACCGTTTGTGGACTTAAAACTCTTCCAAATTGTTTCCGATAATCGTGGTGTGAAGAGAATAGGTAACTGTTTATGTTGCTTTGTGCTTAACCCTCAACAAACAAATGTTAAAGTCACTTATGTTTCTAAACACGAATTATTTTCTTTCAGCTTGTCATCTGTGTTGTCTTAGCACTTGTTGCTACAAGCTTGGCAGGATATTATGGAGGACTTTTAGGTTACAGAGGTTATGGGGGCGGCTATGGAGGTTATCTTGGTGGTGGTTATCTTGGCGGTGGGTATGGAGGTTATCTCGGCGGTGGGTATGGACACGGAATTCACGGTGTTTACTGTCCTTGGGCTTATCCCGTTTACCCTCATTACGGTGGTTATTACCACTGAATGGTTAGTTCATTAAATATTTAATTATTAATAATTATAAAAATTATATCTAATTTCTCTTACAACAGGAGGATGTATAATGTTGAAATATTGTACGAATTTATTTGATATAAATAACAAAACTGACGTGTGAAAGCAATGTGTTAAAATACCGAAGTGTTTTATTAATTTTTATTTCACGATAATATTAATAGTTTAATAAACCGTCACCACTAGAATAGTTTGTAATATAAACTGTTTTATCTATCTCGTGGTGGGATCATAGTAGGATATTTGTAACATTTGTATCTGTAGGTTTGATATGAGATAAGTTCAGGTTAATCACTGTTATTATTAATGTTGATAAATACTCACCAGGGGAACTTAGGATTGTTTAATAAGTGTGATTGTTAATCTTGAGATCTAAGAAATAAAAATATATTTAAATGAAGTAGCGTGATAATAAAACTGACTGTCGTTGTTTGTTCTGTTGTAACTCAATTGAGCAACTTTGTACTAACAGACTCCTTATTTTCCAGGATGTAAGGAAAGTGGCCAAGGAAAAGAGCCGTTTACATGTTCGTCTCCTCAAACAAGATAATTAAGTTGGGAATCCGAATTATTGCATTATGCATATTTTTGTAAATTTCACCAGTAAATAAATGTTTTGAAATGAAAACTGTTTTATGATTTTTAACCGAGGCTTAACATACGTTTAAGACATAATGAACACATCCATCTGAGTACAGTATACTGATGTTTATTGTCCTTAAAGGGTAGTCGGAAACTTTTGTGTGTGAGTTTGTAACAGAACAAAGTTCATGATAAGCACCTGCCAGCAGGAAAACCACAGTGATTTATATGTTTCTCTCACATGAAAACATTTTTCGTGTAGCAACACTGTTAGTTGACAACGAACGAGAGAAAGGATGGCATATTGTTCTAAGTAGGAGTTAATAAATTTAGATAGTCACATATTTAGAACACTATCGGTATCCACAATAACTTCCACAACAGAATTGTGACCATATTGTTCACTGGTTAGGTGAAGACAATAATTACATAAGAAACGTCTTTAGACAATCCCCGAAACACAAACACCCGCACACACATTTAGTAAAGGCCAGTGACCTGCTTACATTTGGACCTGTCTGGTCAATTATATATGTAAAAACTGCTCGTTTGGGTCCAGAAAATATTTTACGTCGAAGAGCGAACAACGTTTCGACGTTCTTCGGTCATCGTTAGGTTCACAAAGACAGAAAGAAATAATTGACCGGAAACTGACCACATGTTTGGAAGGAGTTGTATAACTGAGTGTCGGAATGTAGAGGGCGGTGTTAGATGTTTGAATATAGAATTTTATATTATTGATTTTATTATTTTTAATATAGGTATAAAGGCGTTCCTTTATATAGGTTTATTATGGGTTTCAGTTGTATAAGTAAGGCTTCTTTAATTTTGCGTTTGTTTATGTTTGTTTCTTTACTTAGTATTTGAGTGTTTTCTATGGTTATGTTTTGTTTATTTGATTGCAGTGTTCGAAAACGTGTGAAGGTGACTTTTTATGTTCTTTGAATCTGGTTTCCATTTTTCTACTTGTTTCTCAAATACAGAGGTCGTGGCAGTTATCACATTGTATTTTATAAATACTGTTGGTGTGGTGTTTGTCAGTGTAGTTTTTACATAGTATAGAACTCAGTTTTGTGCCTGGTTTTTGAATAAATTTAGTATTAACTGGAATGTCATATTTTGTTTCTAGTTTTTGCCAAATGTTGGTTATTTGTTTGCTGATGTCAGGAATATATGGTATACAGCAGTACATGGTTTCGTGATTTTTTGATTCGTGATAAATATTTACTTTTGTTTGTTGATTTTGCTTTCTGTCTAGGTGTGTGTTTGTTATGTTTTCTACAGTTTGTGGAGGAAACTTATTGATGTTGATGAAGTATTGCTTTATTTTGTCTAATTCGTCGTTAATTCTATCTGGTCAGCATAGTTTTATGGATGCGTTTATTTGGTTTCTTAGAATGTTGAGGTTTTGTTTTGTTTCATGTGCTGAGTCCCAAGGAATGTATAGTCGAAGTTCGAAACGTTGTTCGCTCTTCTACGTAAAATATTTTCTCAACCCAAACGAGCCTTTTTTGCATGTATATTTCTCTACAAGTGGGTTGTTTCGACGTCACTGTCTGATGAATTGTTTAATGTTTGCTCGTGCTGAGTACAGCAATAGTAGACCACGAGACGTCCTTTGAGATACAACAAAACAAACACTGAACAGTTATTTAACGGATATTTCAATGTTTTAAGGTTTAAATGATTGGAGACGACAAACGAGTTAAATATAATTTATCTTAATTTATGTTATAAATGTTTGCCTATAACAATTTATCTCCATGTGTGATATTAGCTTGAGTAAAACATATTTATGAGATTCATTAAGTGGTATCTAGACGAATAATATATCATCTATTTACGTATATGTAGTTCAACACAAATTGCATCTTAATAAGTTTGATCTTTATTTACTACAGGCAATGAAACTCTTGATTTTGGAGTTTTAAATCATTATCTCTTCCAATGTTTTCATGTTTGACCAGCACTATTTTAACTATGTTATATAAATGTCGTGTAAATGTTTTGTAAACGACAACATGTCGTGTGGTGTTTGGATTTTCATTTCTATTATTTATATTTCCCTATTTATATTATTGTTTCAAAATTTAAACAATAATATACGTTGTTATTTATTTAAAATAACATTTAGAAATATCTAGAATTAAGTAGAACAATCATATGTGTGTAAATGGAATGTTGGCGGCCTCGTGTTAAGACGTTGAGTCTCGTGCAAGAACGGACATGCGCGGATTGCTCTGGAGTTCTGTAGAAGTTTCGCGATGTTTCGAGAAGTCTAGGCCTACAATATATCAACAGACGAAGATGCGAGGAAGAAAGGAGGAGTCAGACATTAGTTTCATTCAAAAAAAGAGAGTCAGTCATTCGTTTGAGAAAGTTCAAGTGTTTGCTGTGATTTGTGACTGAAGTTAATCCTACAGAAGCTGTGATTTATATTTCGTAAATCTATACGATCCATTCGAATTACTGGTTGTGCTGAGGGTCGAAACGTACGGGACTAGCCAAGGGAGATCGGAAAAATTGAGGTCGACAAGTTTGTGACGTTTATCGGACAGAGACCATTCTTTCATAAGATATTAAAAAAAAATCTTCAAGAATTTGTTTCGTATTTACTAAAATGAGACTGGTAACAAATCTGATCACATATTTATTTGATAAAGTTCTGACATGTCAAGTTATACATTCATTGTACACCGTAAGACCAAACACATCTAACATTGCATAAATCATAAATAGACGAGTCATTTTATATAGCTATATTGAAATAAAGTGATATGTTTATGTATATAATATTAATAAAAATAACTGGATAAATGAAACAGTAATAACAAGATAAAATGATCAATATTACTTCCGTTTTTTGACATCACAGACCACTGTTTAGACATTTTAGCCTAAACTTTGTTCTTCTAGAGACAAAACACAAACGATGAGTAATAATTTGTAGTAACTAAAAATTACAGAATTTGTAGAATAAGTTTAATAGCGGCTGTTATATATACCCACGTAATATTTTTATTTATTTTTTTATGCGTGACATAACGATCACTGATCAACATATGATGATTTAACCGGAAAAACAAACACCCATATTTATTTACATGGAACTTTAGTAAGACTTTGGTATCAAAAGACATTTGAAGAATACTGAACTAGACACAGATTATATATATATATATATATTTCATACAATAAAGATACATTATTAACCTTAAATATATTTGAATTTTTTATAAAATTATGCTATACATTTCAAAAAAATTCTATAAGTAGCCAGACTGATGGAATAGTGTAAAGAAAAAGTATTGTATTTGTGTCGTTTAATGTCATACAAATAAGAAAATAGACACAACACTGTTAGATCTATATTTTTTACTGTGTTATTTACAAGATTGGAAAAACATAGTGCCGAGTCATACGGACTAGTAAAATATTTTTCTGCGAAACTGAAGAAACCCATATCGATTGTGAATACTCACAAAATATTGATGTGTTGAGTAACCAATTTCGTATACAAATAGAAAAACCCACACCGTTTGTAAGTAATAATTAAATATTGATCTATTGAGTAACGTGTTGATACATCACCAAATTCGATACATAAATACAAACACCCATACCGATTGCAAATAATAATTTAATACTGATGTGTTAAGTTACTCGTTGACATATGGATTGTTAGGGCAGATAGCTCTCGTGTAGCTTTACAGGAAATTAAAAAAAAAACAAATAGAAGCTGTAAATAAAACACCTTTATAACTGTTTTGTGTTTTTATCATTGGAAACATTTAACTGAAACGTAGTAACAATAAGCTGGTAATTATCTCTTTCAACGCATACGTAACATATATTTATTTTGTTATAAACACACTGCTTTAATTGGTTAAATGTATATTATAAATAAAGAACTTTGTGTTATTATATTTTAAATGTATGCTGTTAAGAAGTTATATAATGTTATGATAGTTTATAAACAAGGTACACTGTGTTGTCACAGAATAAAAGTATGAAATAAACAGTGTTATTGTTATGTAAATTTTCCAAATAAACTGGCAATATGTTTTTACAGTAGTTCTTTTTACGATCGCATAGTAACATATTTTCACAGATTGTCAGTGGAAATGTTACATGTTTTTACACCTCTTCACCAAATCCAAGGTAGGTGAGATAAATAATTATTTTTCGTTTTTGGTATTTTTTAAAATCACAAATAGAATGAAACTCTTACATGGTGATTGACGTCATGACTGTGATATTCGTATCACTGCTTTTTGTAGACAAGTGGTATTTGTAGGACAAGCAAGGCATTATTATAACCTTAATTCGCTGTGGAGGGTGGCCTGTTCAAAACTCCAAAACACTGCCAAAATAAGTAAAGATCTGTGGAGAATGAAATAAAAACATAAGTTAGGGTGAATAACACATGTGAAACCATGCATTACTTGGTAGCCACAAACCCATACAAAAGACAACGATATTTGAAATGTTTTTGTGAAACATACTTTGTTAAGTTGTATATCAATAGGTTACATATAAACAATATTTATTAATTGAATCCATGGTTTATTTAGATTGACACATAGAAGTAAGAGCATTAATATACTGTTACGTAAATGTCGTGTAAATGTTTTGTAAACGACAACATGTCGTGTTGTGTTTGGATTTTCATGTCTATCATTTATATTTCCATATTTATATTATTGTTTCAAAGCTTAAACCAATAAAATATGTTGTTATTCATTTAAAATAACATTTAAAAATTTCTAGAATTAGGTAGATTAAATATATGACTATAAACGGAAATGTGTGGCGGCCTAGTGTCTAGACGTTGAGTCTCGTGCAATATGCTGTTATGTAAATGTCGTGTAAATGTTTTGTAAACGACATGTCGTGTTGTGTTTGGATTTTCATGTCTATTATTTATATTTCCATATTTATATTTTTGTTTCAAAGCTTAAACCAATAAAATATGTTGTTATTCATTTAAAATAACATTTAGAAATTTCTAGAATTAGGTAGATTAAATATATGACTATAAACGGAAATGTAAGGCTGCCTAGTGTCTAGACGTTTGGTCTCGTGCAAGAACGGACATGCGCGGATTGCTCTGGAGTTCTGTAGAAGTTACACGATTGTTCGAGAAGAGGCCTACTAATATATAAACAGACGGAGACGCGAGAAAGAAGAAGAGTCATTAGTTTTTATCCGAAGAAAAGAAGAGTCAGTCATTCGTTTGAGAAAGTTTAAGTGTTTGCTGTGATTTTATTCAACTTGGATTTGTGACCAGAGCTAGATCTACAGAAGCTGTGATTTTGTGTCGTCAATCTTTGCGATTGATTTCGAATTACTGGTTGTGCTGAGAGTCGGCACGTACGGACTGTTTAGGGGAGTCTGGAAAAATTGGAAGGCGGCAAGTTTGAGACGTTAATGAAGAAGCACCGTAAAAAGAACTGCGTCATTCTCCATTCAAACTTCGGTATTTCTTCGTGGGACTAAATTCACACCCTAGACCGGAATTTTGGATTTCTGATCTGAAATTTGGACTTTCATTCTAAATCATTATATTAGATACAGGCCAGTACCATTTTGTGTTGAAATTAATTTTGAAGGTTTAAACTTAATATCTGTCATTGTTGTTATGTAATTTATGTTATATCGTTACATATATAATAGTTTATTGTAATAAATTATACAAGCTGTTATCTGTGTCTTTCTGTGGCGTTCAGTCTATATAAAACATAAAAACGTAACATATACGCAAATGAAACGTCTGTTTGTGTACCATGAAACAATGGGAGATTTTCTGCCCGACGTAACAATATGGATAAGGTTTTAACAACAGATACTACAGGAATGTCTATAAAAACTCAGTTACTAAGAAAACAAAGACTACGTTAAAATTGACAATAAAATTACAAATTCGTGATATAAATACAGCAAATGCACGACATTTCGATGGAACTCTTGTTTGGGTCTTATGGGCAGTCAGAAAATAACGTGTTTGATGTAGTTTATTCTGTAATATACGTCAGTATCTGTAGGTACATCAGTATGTTTAAATATTACAATTTAGCTCAAAACTAATGCAACTCGTAATTTTAATACTAATTTTCCAGGAAGAAGGGATATACGTCGACACTGTAAACAGAACGAACAATTTTCTAGTGAAACTGTTTTTCTCACACTGAGGCTTTTCCCTTTGAAACAACTAAGTTTCCACAAAGTTATGATAAAATCGAATGTCTGTGAGGTTCCCGAACCTCAGATTACGAGCTAATCAACTTAACCACCTGTTCATGCCAGACCAGTTTTTGTTGTAAACTTTATATCAAGTCTTCTTTATTAAAATTGTAACAAACAAACACCAAGAATACTTGTGATTTTGAGCATAATATTTCTATAAACAAACGTTTATTTTGAATGTTTTTAACCTAATAGAGGTATAATTTCTATAATAAAGGTTTAATAATTGTTAATAACAATTTTATTAATTAAATTCTATTTATAAATATGGAAACCCGAGGTCTAACAGGTATATATGATGCTCTCTGTACATTTATTTACCTAGACCGTTCACAACACCTACAACAATCAAATCGGTATATAGTAAGCAACGGCATATTTACACTGGAGTTAGAAAGGCAATATGTTGGAGGTTTTAGATAAATATTCCTTAAACGTAAAGAAATAAAAATAAACATCATCATAGAAGTAAGTTTACAAAACTCTACTGTTATAAAAGACTATTAGACTCTTCTATGTTGAACGGTGTAAAATGGCTTTGAATATTCTGAGTTGTTTTGATCAAATGAGCCATGCTAATCGTGATTTCTCGAAAACATATCAAAGTAAGTTTTATGTGTGTAACAGTTTCATTAGAGCGAATAAAAACAATATAAATCAATAAATATATATATACAAATTTGCTAAAGTTGTTTAAATCGAAAGAAAACTGGTAGATAGTTCCTGCATCCTGCATTGTGCTCTACATGACATTTTGAGTTTCATAAACAAAAACACGCATGCACGAAAGAAAGCTCCACCTTTTATCAGTTAATGGAAGTTTAAAAACGAAATAGAAGAAAGAGGTAACAGTGAATGTTCAGAGAAACAAAAACTAAGATTTTGTTAAATCGTTTTAATACATAATTGATCATGGATAGAATAAATAGTAGAGGCTCTCACATGGAGAATAAACTAAATGATTAATCTTTTGATCACACATTTCCAAAAATACTGTTTATTTTCAACATCATGTTATAACGTCCCGACGGTCATATAAAAGAGAACTTGGGGTGGAACGGATTATTCGAACAGACGAGCAGCGAGTTTAGCACTTTAACCACTTGGACATGCTGGGTGAAATATAGTGCTTAAGGTTTCAGTGAAATAACTCAGCCCAAAGGTTATCTGCCGACAGACGATTCCTTCACTTTGACAACTTTTTCTTCAATCAAACAGCGTTATGGAATTGGAGAAAAAACCGACAAATAAAAGCATGTTGTATATGTCATTGATATTTTGTGGTGGGTCATATACGTACATTTTAAGTACAACTTGCCACACACCGACGTATTTTGGTTTATACGTGAGAATACGTTGCTTAAGTTTCATCATTTATGAGAGAAAACCGATAGGACACTTTTCTTATGCTTCCGTTATTACAGAACAGAAAAGACAGGTAGGTATGTGAACAAGATATATTGATAGGTTATTGTTGTAGGAAACTCCTTCACTATGAAACGTCGTTAAGACAGTCTGTGCTATTCAGGGACCTTGGTGAAGAAGGTAAAGGAAATTACGTGATACGTTTATGTAGACTAGGGAATGGCTTTATTATAAAGGTTTCTAGCTGAATTGTAAGACCAAACATAAACTAAGATTAGACGAAATTCAACGCCAGGATAATGTTGAAAACATGTAATATAGAACTGAGTATATCCTTGGAACAAGGTAGAAAATTACTTTTTATTTTATTGAATGATTGATGGGGTAGAACGTGAGGAATATCTGTGATCATTGTTGAACTAACTACATACGGAGGTTCGGAATAATGAAATTTAAGTAAGCATTTCAAACAACAAGTGTTAAAGAGATGCAACTGAATTAATTGAAATGTACATAAATTTTAAAATTAGGTTCCTAAATATTCAAACAGGCCCGTCTTTAACAGGTAATAAAAAGTGAGTGGAAGTAAAAAGTAAAGTTGGCTTACATAGGGAGTACAGAATAAAATTATAAGCATAAGGAGTTCAAATTGACTACAATGATAACAGACTTGAATTATTGTAGAAAGTTAAAACTGTTGACAAAACGGTAAATTAGAAAATAAAAACACTTGTTTAGAATTTGTTAACAAGTAAGTTGGAAAGCAAAATGTTAAAAGGTCAAAGAAGCCTTTGAGGAATAATAAATGAAGGACAATATCTGGTATTATGGAATGTTAAATCCCACTTTCTAATTTTTCAATAAAGAAGACTTAGTAACATTTCTTATCATGAATAGTTGGTAGCTGGAAATGTGACTGATCATGATCATAACATTAACCTGAGATTTTAAATAACAAATAAAAAATTTTAAAAATGACAACGAATAATATTTACCCAAGGACTGTACATGTGAGATATTTTCTCCTATTTATTCTATATCCTTAAAGAGTGTGTGTGTCTTTTCTTATAGCATAGCCACATTAGTAGTGGGCATATGTCAGAAAATGGTAAGTTGGCTACTGTCATCTCTTTTCAAGGAAGGCAACAAAAATTTCCCTAATAGTTATATGTTTATTAGTCTGACGTGAATGGTTTGAAAAGTTGTAGAAAATATGAATGATGCTTTGAAAAATCATTTTATAAAGTTTAAATCTTGTTGGATAGTCACCATTGTTTCCATAGGAGAAAGTTTGTCTTACCACACTTTTACATGCTTTGAAGAGGTTTATTTCAACCTATATGACATAGTTGCGGGAATTTGGTGTATCTGGATTTTTAGAAAGAATTTAAGAAGGTGCCACATAAAAAATTCTCGAAAATTATAACCCTGAAAGTTTGAGGTATGTGTTAAATATTCAGTTTTAACCTTCAAAATCAATTACAACACAAAATTGTACTGGCCTGTATCTAATATAATGATCTAGAATGAAAGTACAGAAACAATTCACAGTTCAATAATTTTATTGACGTTCCTTTTACGATGAATGTCCCAAATTTGTTGTTTTCCAATTTTCCTCGGTTTCTCTTAAACAGTCCCGTACGTGTCGACCCATCTAGTCGGTTCTTCAACAACCTCACAGCGAACGTTGAAAACTTCTCGAACAAAGACACTATTCCTTCAATTAAATATAAACTAATGACTGACTCTTCTATCTTGAATAAAACTAATGTCTGACTCCTTTCTAACTTCTTTCTCGCATCTTCGTCTGTTTATATATTTGTAGGCGTCTTTTCTCGAACATTCATCGGAACTTCGACAGAGCAATCTGCGCATGTATGTTTTTGCTCGAGACTCTACGTCTAGACGCTAGGCCGCCAAACATTTCCATTTATAGTCATATATTTGACCTACCTAATTTTAGAAAATTTTAATGTTATTTTAAACAAAGAACAACGTATTTCACTGTCTAAACTTCGAAACAGTAATATAAATATGAAAATATAAATAATAGAAATGAAAATTTAAATACAACACGACATGTTGTCGTTTACAAAACATTTACATAACATAGAAAACTGACTAGAAAGTGGAGGTTGTTATGAATACAGTTCAGGTTAAATGGATTAATGTCACCAGTAAGATAACTCAGGATTAACTGCCAGAGCCTTTCTTGATGATATTGATGTTTTGCCATTCAAATAAGCGTATAAATTTTACAAAGTATGGGTATTTTTAAAATTTCTGACTGTAAAAAGGTGTCTACAAAAATTTTAAAAACAGCCTTTAAATCCTCTTTCCTTCAGTGTGAACTGAAGAATCAAAATAAACTATTATTATTTTATTATTTTAAATTATTTTATTTATCTTCTTTTTTATGTGTTGTCAAGTGATGTGGTATTGCTATACACATAAAACATTCGTTTGTATCCCCCTGAGGGTCTTAGGTGAACCTCGAGAAACACAGTGGTTTAAGAACTGAAAAGGTTTATAAGGTATATTATTTGTTTTATTCAGACAAATCATTATCTCTTATTGACACTTTCAATCAAGCTAGTAAATAGCTTATCAAGTGTGCGTGTTTTCGTTCCACAAAGCCACCTTATGTCTACCTAGGGGAATCAATCCCCTAATTTTACTATTGTAAACCCGCTGCCCCACAGGAGGACGTAATTTATGAAAGTTTAAAAATATTGCATCCATCAAACACAAAACAATAAGTTTTAAAAAGTAATCAAGTGTGTCTTTCCGCACGTATAAAACACACCTTAAGTTAATTTCGTTACAACTGTTGTGCTGGAAAAGTGATACAATAATTCTAACTTATTATACTTTGGCTTCTGAATTATTTTATGTAATTTTACACTTAGTTTTGTTCAGAGTTTGATGTCAGCGATTTCTTAAAGTTAAGACACATGGTGAGAGTAATACACTTGTTGTGATCTATAATATATTGCTCTATAATGTATACACTACATTTGTTTTCTTACTTTTTTAACGTTCAAGCCGATGTTATAGAGCTGCACAGAAAATATTACCTGACACTGAACCTATTCTTTTGGTTCGAACGTACCTTCTTCCGTAATCAAAAATAACCCTAAGAAACGAGAGTATAATATTAGAAATAAGGTGATCTACTGATATCCAAAGAGAATTGGAGCATGAAAAATGATGGAGGTTTCAGGTAACTTTCTATGACCGTGAACAAAAACAGGAATTAACGAAACACATCTGATATCGAAATCAGCTTCCGGTTTGGAGAACGACGGAAATATATATAAAAGGAGAGCTCCTATGTCTCAGTCAACTAACCGATAGCTTTAGGCTTAGAAAAGCTGTTTCGACGTGCAATATGAAACTAACTGTAAGTATAGTTTTAATAATAGTAAGTAAAATCGTAGCTTTTTTTAAAATAAAAACAGATACATAATTACTTATTAACTAAAGACCTATGTATATTTTTTTGTATTAAAATTCATGTTCTTGGCAGAAAGAAAATGATGTTGAGAAAACTGTCTATGGTTTCTGATAATAAGATAAACATTATGTTTCACATTAATATACGATAAAATATAGTTTTATTTATAATAACAAACCAGAGATATCAAACATATCTACTGTAATACAGTTTCTGGGATAAATTATTACACTTCATATTACTTACTAATAATTCGTTATTTTAAAATTCTAATAATTCATTATCATAAAATAACCAAACTCATAGGGTCAGTTATAATATACAAAATATATTCAAAACATTCAAAGTAATAAAAGTTACGGTTGTTTTTGACATTATTAGTAAATATTAGCCTAACGTCGTAAAACGTTAAAAAGGATGATAACCTATATTTTCATATCGTTATTTCAGCTTAGACTTTGTGTTTTCGTTGTACTCGTCGCCACTAGTTTTGCTGGTTACCTTTATCGAGGTTATGGAGGAGGACAGGGATACGGATTAGGATTGGGTTACGGAGGTTATGGTGGTTACGGTGGATTAAGCTACGGTGGTTATGGTGGTTACGGTGGCTTAGGCTACGGCGGTTATGGTGGTTACGGTGGCTTAGGCTACGGAGGTCATGGTGGTTACGGTGGCTTAGGCTACGGAGGTTATGGTGGTTACGGATATCATGGTGTTTATTGCCCTTGGGCTTATCCCGTTTATCGTGGAGGTTACCACTAAACGGTAAGATTGCAACAGAACTAATAAATATTGTTACTATCTCGGTGTTTATTTTCAAGTCATTAGTGAGACTGTTATATAATGATTACTTTATTAAGTTATTCACCGCCAGACGGACAGAGCTTTTGTATACTCACTAAATTATCAATGTATTACAATCCCTTGACACGCAAAGAATGATTCTACCTTTATATTTAAATACGTTGTACATATATCATGCTTCCTTTAAATATAATTTTACACTTTATATGGTAATCCACAAGACAAAAAATAAGAGAAAAACACATATTTTGAAATAATTAAACTACATCGTTGAATACTGGTACAATCTCATTAGAGACTTTTTAAGTGTCATGTGATATCTATTAATATGATGTAAGAGACTGTATTTGTTATAATAGAACGAATCATATATTTGAAGACAACGAATACTGAAAAAATCTGTTAATTTTGGGTCTTAACGGAGTTATTGTATCTTGTTATTTTCAAGAGTGTATTCTTACGAAAACAAAACACAAATATATTCATACATATATCTTTAGTTATTATATTGTTTATATTATGTTTTAAACTAACTAATTAGGTTTATTCATTAATATCTTACTTTATTTCCAGAGTCTGAGAAATCTTTCCCAGAAGGCTCACCATTGAAAACTGAATAAGTCAAATAACGCAACTTATCAAAATGTCAACATTGGAAGCGACATAGTTTCTGAATCACATCGTTTTAAAATCATTTATCTTCATGAATTTAATCTCTAGTAAATATTTTTAACCTACACTGATTCCATAGTGTGAACGTTTTGAAGAACATAAACAGTAATTTATCTTCAAAGGATTTCCGAACTTTTATTGAAGTTTGATATTCTTACTGTTGTCTTAAAATATTAAATAAAATCATATCGTGTGAAAAACTCCATCTGTAGTTAAAAGTGTGTAACCGTTCTTTAGTTAACACTTTCTGTGAATCGTACACTGACTGGAGACAGAATTTACTCTAAACCGAACATTTGAAACACCATTCAGCAGACTTATAATTTCCCTATTATTACAACGAATACCATCATAGAGACTTTTATAGAAGATGAACATAATAGAAACACGTGTTTAACTTCATAAATACAGATAGATTATAATGGTTAATCTGATAATATCCTTTACGCTTGTAAACTGCACATTGTCTTAGGTACTACACCATAAACAAAATTTGTTCATGATTTAGTACACTCTGTGTATTATGTTCGAAGTGTAATGTCGAAAGGCTTTTAACGTAGATTGTTTTACATATATGTAAAATTATGTCGCATACAATATTTGGATTACATAAAAATCCAGAACTGTACATCTATTACTGAGTACCGTAAGCTCTGATTCAATCCATGTTGTGTGATATAGTGAAATATTCATTAAGTTTATACCTCGACAACCTATCCTGACCTTGTTTCTGTATAAACTACTAAAACATCAACCACCTAAAATAAACAAAATGTTTATTATCACAAGTTATATTGTAAGTCTACAGAAACAGGTGTAAAATGTTTATTATCACAAGTTATATTGTGAGTCTACAGAAACAGGTGTAAAATGTTTATTATCACAAGTTATATTGTGAGTCTACAGAAAAGGGTGTAAAATGTTTATTTCCTCACAAAAACTTGTTTTTGATGTCATTAAAGAACAGAATTAAATTATTAATTTCTCACATTATATAACATTTAACTTGCATGTGGATTGAAAGCCAAAAATAGATTGTTTATTGATAAACTCGTAGGTTGTTGAAGAAGTGACGGTTTTATGCCTAGTGTGTTACAAACTTAACGATCCGGACAAACATACGTTTAAAAGGTTTATTTTTTCATATGCTTCTTTGGAGCATCATCATGTTATTTAGTACAATAAAACTATTAATATCCCATTATTTCTACACATTGGGTAAATTCTTTTTTTTAGGTATCATTCTTGTATTTCCAAACATAATGAAATAAACACAAAATTGTTGTATTTAGATTCAAACAAAACACTTACAAAAACATGAAATGATTATAAACGAAATATATCTATATACACAACATTTATTGTATGAGCACCTTGTCTTTCTGAATAATCGTCATCTCTGAATACGATCGTGAGATTTGTTTTCAATAAACAGACATTAATTAAACATCGGATTTTTAAAATTATTGTTTAAAGAAGTGTAAAAATCAACTGTCTCCCAAGTTTATTTGTTTCTCTTTTGTAAATGTTTTGTTTTTAAATCGCATTTCCATACATATAAAACCTATAATTGCGTATCTGAAATGAATTAACTTGTTGAAATGAATAATAAGGCTACTTGCCCAAGATTACATAGCAAGGAAACAAGCGCCTGAAATTAGAATACTAGACATAAAATTTAAATAACCATCGGTTTGTTTCCTTTTGAATTTCGCGCAAACCCACACGAAGACTATGTGCGCTACTGTCCTTAATTTACGAGTGTAAGACTACAGAGAAGACAGCTTGTCATCAACACATTCCGCTAACTCACGTTTACAGTTGATTTTTGCACTCGTATAAAAGAAAAAGTAACACTGTAAAAATAGCTTATAGGAATATTGTGTACCTAAACAAACTAGTACACGAACGTATCGACACAACCTTGGCCAGCACACTATACCTACAGAGATACTGAACCACTTCGTTTTTTTATGTGGGATTCATTCCAACTCGTAACTACCAAGATATTTATGAGCATAATTATACTGTAGTTTTCGATAAAGTATGTATACCTTTAGAAAACTACGCAGAGTTCTTGTGAATATTAAAAAGCTTTCATGGACAAAATATTAGGTTTTCAAATCAAGTTTTCTGATAAAGAAATGGCTCGTCGTTTTTCCAGAATGTTGTCAAACAAATACAAAAGTAAATTTTAAGATTAAAAATATTTTGATTTTAAAATTGTTAATTTCATTTGCGTTATTATTACATCTTTCTAGAAAATGAACAAGGTTTTCTTAAAAATAAAACACTTTATATTGAATGTATTTTATTGATGTTAACTCAATACGGTTTTCGTTGATTTGACGGAGATCGTTACCATTTCAAAAAGTTAAGAAATAAATATGAATTACCTGTTTCTTTGTTCCAGAATAACATCAAATTGCATCAAGAAACCACAAGTATTTATTCTGGTTAGACTAAATCTCAAAGCAGCACACATCTATTTGTTTTTATCAATTTTGCTTTATTTAACTTTGAACTGTGTCCGACTGTAAATATCCAGAGACAAATTAAAAATCACACGTGCAACTCATATTATTGTATCGAACAGAGTAACACAAAAACTACTGGCGTGTATACACCATGAAGACTTTTATATTTGATTATATTATCTGATAAGATCTTTTTTTTTACATTTCAAGTTCTTTTATATTACGAAATAATGAAAACTAAAATGATCTTGTAATTAAATGTGAATCATTTTTCTTTTCAGTTTCGCTTATACGTTATCTGTTATTTTTCCACTCTAACATTATATTTGATTCTCTAGGTTGTAGGAAAATAATCAAAGTATAACAAACATTACGGCTCACAATGTAAAATAAAATGTTTGAAGTTTTTGTATTGGTTACAAAATTACAAAGTACAAGAGGTCAGAGTTTACACTTCTCGACTTTAAACACTTACGTTCTCCAGGTTTATATTTATTGCAGATGGATGAGAAAGAAGAAGAAACAAACCGGAAAACGAAATTTAAATCTCCCGAGCGTTTCCTTTTAGCCTTTTTCACCTATTTCCAACGTTTATTCTACTCGTTATCAGCTAAAGTAGATACCTGCCGAGTATAAAGCCATAAACACCGTTCCAGTTTAGATGTTACCCTACTTTGTGTAACATCAATATCAAAATAGCTTTATTGTCATATTTCTCAGAAGTTCCCTTTTTTAGTAGGATCTATTAAGTTCTTAACAGTTTAATGGTTAGAAATAGAATTGTCTAAAATATTATAAAATACTTGTGGTATAGATTTATTAACTTACCCACCGCTAGGTGGAGACAATTTTTGTGTGCTCAGTAAATTATTTATGAATTAAAATTTCTTACCACGAAAAAACGTTCCTACCCTTATATTTAAATACGTTGTTCATATATCATGCTTTCTTTGAATAAAATTTTACACTTCATAAGGTAACATACAAGAAAATAAAACATTTTTAAATAATTAAACTACATCGTTGAATACTGGTATGATCTCATAAAAGACTTTTGAAGTGTCATGTGATATCCATTAACATGATGTAAGAGACTGTATAAGTTATAATAGAACGAATCATATTTTTAAAGACAACGAAGACTGAAAAAATCTGTTAATTCTGGGTCCTTACGGAGTGATTACATCTTGTTATTTTAAACACTGTATTCTTACGAAAACAAAACACAAATATTTTCATACATATATCTTTAGTTATTATATTGTTTATATTATGTCTTAAACTGACTAATTACGTTTATTCATTAATATCTTACTTTATTTCCAGAGTCTGAGAAATCTATTAAAGAAGGTTTACCATTGAAGACTTCACACGTCACGTGACTTGATTAACATAAGAAATGACGTAATTTTTCAATTACATCTTTATGAAGTTGTTACTGTTCATAGATTATATTTCTGGGACTTGCTCTGACTCCTGACTGTAAAATCTTTGTTGGATATTAAATCAATTTGTGTCCAAACGTTTTCAGTTGTTTCAAGATACTAAATAAAATTACAAAGGAGGAATAGCTTCATCTGCCGGTAAAAAGGTGTGACCATTACTATTATTCTTTAGTTGTATTACCTTAGAATTTTTTATATTTTGATATTGGAATTTAAAAACTTAACCTGTTGAAAAATAAAATGGTTTTTTGCAAATGAATTTAAAACTAAGTTACAATTTATAACGAGGCTCTGGAAATAAAACTATGGTAATTCCATTACACTTGCGCTGCAGTGTGTAATGTTAGTAGAATAAGGTAATTTTCTTGTAATCTATAGCGACTATGTATGTCACGTGATCTATATCGAGTCAGTGGTTACACCACCGTATAAAAGTGACTCAGCATTTACTGTTAGATCATGTAAGGATATAATAAGAGTTACCTGTAATCTATAGCAATTATACTAATTTATAAAGTCATTTTCATAATATTCGTATTGTGTGTGTTTTCTTTTATCAATGCCACATTAAGCTATCTGTTGTGTCCAACGAGGGGAATCGAATCCCTGGTTTTAGCGTTGTAAATCTCCAAATTTACCGCTGTCTCAGCAGGGGACTATCCTTATTGAATACTGTGTTAAAAATGAGGAATATGTCAATGTTTTACATTTTATTTAAAAACAGATTGTGTTTATCACAACATTTGAAAAACGCCGTCTGCGATTGGTTGGCTAGCCCAGTTGATTAGTTTTAAACGTAGGAAATTAAACCCAGTTTGCACTGGTAAAAGTCCAGATATCCACTGAAAGATTCAAATAAGGACCAAAAGTTTACATGATAGTGTTATGGGTCTTTCTTCCTTCAAATTACTAGAAATTCCATGTGCGATTTTATTTGATTTAGGGTGTTTGTGCCAAGAAATGGGAAATTTATTGCTTTAAAATTGGAATATTATGTTTCATTGGAAACCTGGATAAAAATGCATGTTCGTTTATATTTCGTGAACTTTCTTCCAAGTACTCAACCTGCGATTTGTTTTGTTTAGCAGTGTTGAGAAAAACTGATATGGTTGGTACTGCTTGGTATCTTAGCTGCACGTCTGAGATCTTATAACGCCAGAAACCTGGTTTATATGTGTGAGGTAGGCATAGCTCAGACAACGTATGAAAGAAACAAAGGTTTTGATATTGTTACGTTTTCAATATATCAGCACGTTCTGATAATTTTTAAAGCATTAAGCTTGTCTTTCGTGAAAAAAAATTGTTATGTATTGATATACAAATTTCAAAAAGGAGATAAGTTGTTACGTTATCACAGAACATTTTGTGTTATATTTAAAAATAATTAATTTGTTAAATGAATTATGAATTACGGACATAAGTTTTCCGCTGGTTAATCTGTGGTTTTGGAGTCGAGAATTTTAATGTTTTAGCAAGTATGTGATATTTGTTGTTCTCACTCTCCACTGGGACTCAAGTAGATTACCTACTTTATACCTACATATAAGTATAGGTATTTGTACATCGTGTGGTTATTATACTTCCAAGTTTCCTACAATAAATAATTGTACTTACAGTGACGTACTGACTGCTTAAATTGAGCTCTGTTCAAGTTATATACTTATTTCCTCATCTCTCGTGTTTAGTCTCGTGCTTATGATTATCCAGTATTACCCCGAACTATAATTTATATCTCAAACGGCTTCTGGGAAGGAGGACAAGGTTATTGATAGACCAGACATCTTTACAAACTGACCACAGTCCACCTGCTATATATATATATATACGTGGACTTCGCCTTTCAAGATAATAAGTATTATCTTATTAACAGCACAAGACACTAGAAATAACTTTATTTCGTTCTATCTTGTTTTTCTTGTTTTTGTCTTTGATATGTGCGTGTGTTTGTGTTTCGAAGATTGTGTTAAGACGTTTGTTATGTAATTACAGTCTTCACCTAACCACTGAACAATATGGTCATAATTCTGTTGTGGAAGTTATTGTGAATACCGATAGTGTTCTAAATATAAGACTATCTAAATTTATTAACTCCTACTTAGAACACTATGCCATCCTTTCTTTTGTTCTTTTTCCACCGACAGTGTTGCTACACGAATGTTTTCATCTGAGGGAAATGTGACATATAAACCGCTGTGGTTCTTCTGTTAGCAGGTACTTATCATGAACTTCATACTGTTTAAAACTCACAAACATATCACACACAAACAACAGTTTCCGACTATCCATTGAAGACTACAAACAACAGTACGCTGTACTTAGACGGATGTGTTCATTATGCCTTAAGCATATCTTAAGCCTAGGTTAATAATTAGAAATTAAAAGAAAGAAACAAACCATATTGACTCAAAATACAGAGATCATAAAAAAATGTGTCCAGATCATAGGCATAAAATATCCAAGAAAGGTACATATGTTACATCTTATGACATGGAAAACGAAGGAATATGGATCTACTTGAGATATCAGTGTGATATATTGTATGAATCTAGAAGTCCGACACTAAATAGAAATAGACATTTATCATTTTATAAGAAAAACAACATCACAACCACACAATACAAGAAACAAACTACATTTTCCTCTTTCGTGTGAAAACACAACTAAACCACATTACAAAAATAAAAAATCTATCACACACAAAAGCCTGTACATATATATTTCATATCTCTTATTAAAGGACCAAACTATGAACATTATAATTCTATTAATATTGTGTGTGATAATTACATATTTATATATTCACATGAACAATAACTTATTCTATAAAAAAAATAATAAGTCTGTATCGTAAAATAAAATTTAGCCACGAAATAACACAAAAGAAATAAGCAACATAAATAAGAAGGTAAATAGCTTTTCCAATAGAAATCCAACACTACTATCTCTGGCTACAACTTTTAGTCGCAGTTCTGCTTAAAGAAATCCAACACTACTATCTCTGATTATTTCTTCCGGCCGCAGTTTTGCTAATAGGAGATTAACACTACTATTTGAGATTACAACTTTTACAACTTCCAACAGTAGTTTTGTCAATAGAAGACTAAAAGCACTACTTTTGATTACAGCTCCAACAGTAGTTTTGTCGGTAGAAAAAAAACACTACTACTTCCAATTACAGCTTCAGACAGTTGTTTTGTTAATAGAATACAAACATTATTACCTCTGATTACAGCTTCCAACAGTAGTTTCGTCAATAGAAGACAACTACTACTACCTTTAATTAGAGCTTCCAAGAGTAGTTTTGTCAATAAAAGACCAAAATTACTATCTCTGATTACCGCTTCCAACAGTAGTTTTGCCAATAGAAATAAATACAATGCTACTCTCTCTGACTAGAATGTCCGTCTAGGGAAAGAGAGATAGAGTTGAAAAAACAGAAAACAAGTTAACTAATTAACTAATAGTTCTGCTATAGACACAAACGGAATGTTTTTATTTTTTAATGAATGACGTAACGGCTGTGATCAACAAATGATTATTATACATGTAGGAGAACAAACACCCGTAATGGTACGAGTAGTTTGAAACTTTGTGATAACGTATTTAATATCGTTAGATGGGCGTTACTGAGTAATAAGCGGTTATTGCTTTGAAATAGAAAGATTCGCGCTTCGTTACCCGTTAGTTACCAAAACGGTCTGCAGTTAGGGACTCTTTTATAAAGTTGGTCACATTTTTTATTTCTCACAGAAAAGTATGCCTAGAGTTGGCGGCGAGTTTTGTTGCCTTCCCTTTTATTTATTAGACTCGAGACAGAGATCCTTCTCTTGTAAGATATTGAAAAACACTTCAATAATTTGTTTGGTATTTACTAGAATGAGACCGATAACAAATCTGATCACATATTTATTTAGAAAAGTTCTGACATGTCAAGTAATACATTCATTGCACACCGTAAGACTAAACACATCTAAAATATAAACGTGCACACGAACATTGCTCAAATCAGAAATAGACGAATCCTTTTATGTAGTTGTATACATGTATAATGTAGTATGTTTATACATACATATTATGTTAATATACGTAAAGAGAAATCAAACTATAAAAATAACCAGATAAAATGATCAACAGTACGTCCTAGGAACAACCTACGTTAATAATAATGTAGTTTAAACGGCTACCAATATATGTCACTTACGTACGATTCAATAAATAAACTCACGCGCAATTTTTGAATAAACCAAATATATATTTCCTGATTTTTGTTCAATTTCCCTTGTTATAACTGAGAAGATGGGAAGCGTGAAATTATTGGTAGAATTTAAACTAATCAGATAGCTGTGATATTTAATACCTATCAGTACTATATGATCTGATATATCAGGGCTCGAGTTGAACGACATGATTGTAAAAATTGTTATCAGTTAAAACTTGTACTACCAGTCAGCTGTAGCTTAGATTATTTTGTTTTTCCACACACAATTATATTTAATATGTTAACATTAGTTGGCGTTTCTAAATCTTGATATATCGGGGAACTAAAATCAATCTTAAAAAAATAAATTATGAATATTTGAAAGAAAACGAGAAAACAAAATAAGGTAAAGAATAAAAATGGTTTGAAAACTGACTCTATGTATTCGTGTACTATTTCCTTTAATAAATACATTCGATAACTATTGAATATTTATCTCAAAAAATATGTTTCAGAATTTCCGGTGAACGTTCTCAGCGAATAGTATAAAAGGAAGTTTCTTGTACCCAAGCGGGTATTATCGAGTGTCTGAGAAAACGCGAGAGTTTGACTGGTTAGTACTTACAAGATGAAGTTCACTGTAAGTATATGTTAATAACAGAAGTTATCTACATATACTAAAATATATGTACTTATTCAATTCATTAACTGAGTCTAACAGACTATTATTTTATTTTAGAATTTAGATTCATTCAATTAACTCTCTTTGAAAAGAAAGCATAATCAGGCTTAATACGGATTACAAAAAATAACTTGTGTTGATATATCCTTTTATCTGTAAATAAATATTGGATTAAAACAATTCTCCAAAGTACAATTAAGCAACAACAACACTCCACGTCAAATCTAAATATTTCACTCAATTAAAAATGTTAGTGAAGAAAAATTGTTTTTATCTTTTTAGAAAGAACAAAGTAAGAAAATATGATATTTTGTCCTAAACACCTTTTATAGCCCCTTAATTTGTTTAGTGGTTTGGGAAACCAACACAAATAAGGACCAATTTGGTTTAAAAATACAAAAGTCATAACACTTAACACTTTCTTTACCTTGTGAAACATAAAATTTGTATAATTTTTTTAAAATATATAATGTAGAAGTTATCTTAATATTGAAAGATTTCTGCACCATCCGTACCTGACAGAACTTGATAAACTAGGGTGAAGACAAGTATTTAACACCTGCCACCGTAAACACGTGATATGTTGAAATGGAATGGTAGGTTTCATGGCTATCTTTATAAACATCCTACACCTTAATTTGAGAAGATGTTTATAAATACATATGTTATTTTTAGTGGTAACAGGTCTTGAATCATGTATCAAGGATCCACACTCTAGTATACTGACAACTCTGACGCACTGCCTGAAAGAACATTCAATGTTTTCTTCCCACGTTCATGACCACAAGTCACACTCTGGTCATTTGTTTGAATTTTTAAAGTGTAGGAGTTCACGAGTGAAAAAGAAAATGAATATTCTTAAAGAGTGTAATATGTAGATTCAAGAATGTAACTTACGGTTCAGTTGTTAATAATACTTCCTTTTAAACAAATGTGACTATGTGGTTAGCGGGGAGAAATTACGAATGAGAGAAACCGGGCGTGTGTCTCGCTAGTATAAAATCACATTTAGTACTTTAAACTAGTGGATGTGTGATGTGTGTGACAGTCAAATTCTAATATTTGATGATATTACATTGGACCGTTTGTGGACGTAAAACTCTTCCAAATTTCTTTCGATACTCTCTTTGTGAAGAGAATAGGTAACTGTTTATGTTGCTTTGTGCTTAACCCTCAACAAACAAATGTTAAAGTCACTTGTGTTTGTAAACACGAATTATTTTCTTTGAGCTTGTCATCTGTGTTGTCTCAGCACTTGTTGCTACAAGCTTGGCTGGATATTATGGAGGACTTTTAGGTTACAGAGGTTATGGGAGCGGCTATGGAGGTTATCTTGGTGGTGGTTATCTTGGCGGTGGTATTCTTGGCGGTGGGTATGGAGGTTATCTCGGCGGTGGGTATGGACACGGAATTCACGGTGTTTACTGTCCTTGGGCTTATCCCGTTTACCCTCATTACGGTGGTTATTACCACTGAATGGTTAGTTCATTAAATATTTAATTAATAATTATAAGGATTATATCTACTTTCTCTTACAACAGGAGGATGTATAATGTTGAAATATTGTACGAATTTATTTGATATAAATAACAAAACTGACGTTGTGAAAGCAGTGTGTTAAAATACCGAAGCGTTTTATTAATTTTTATTTCACGATAATATTAATAGTTTAATAAACCGTCACCACTAGAATAGTTTGTAATATAAACTGTTTTATCTATCTCGTGGTGGGATCATAGGAGGATATTGCTACTCTAAGTAACATTTGTATCTGATATGAGATAAGTTCAGGTTAATCACTGTTATTATTAATGTTGATAAATACTCACCAGGGGAACTTAGGATTGTTTAATAAGTGTGATTGTTAATCTAGAGATCTAAGAATTAAAAATATACTTAAATGAAGTAGCGTGATGATAAAATTGACTGTCGTTGTTTGTTCTGTTGTAACTCAATTGAGCAACTTTGTACTAACAGACTCCTTATTTTCCAGGATGTAAGGAAAGTGGCCAAGGAAAAGAGCCGTTTACATGTTCGTCTCCTCAAACAAGATAATTAAGTTGGGAATCCGAATTCTTGCACTATGCATATTTTTGTAAATTTACACCAGTAAATAAATGTTTTTAAATAAAAACTGTTTTATGATTTTTAACCAATGCTTAACATACGTTTAAGACATAATGAACACATCCGTCTGAGTACAGTATATTGATGTTTATTGTCCTTAAAGGGTAGTCGGAAACTTTTGTGTGTGAGTTTGTAACAGAACAGAGTTCATGATAAGCACCTGCCAGCAGGGAAACCACAGTGATTTATATGTTTCTCTGACATGAAAATATTTTTCGTGTTGCAACACTGTTAGTTGACAACGAACGAAAGAAAGAATGGCATATTGTTCTAAGTAGGAGTTAATAAATTTAGATAGACTCATATTTAGAACACTATCGGTATCCTCAATAACTTCCACAACAGAATTGTGACCATATTGTTCACTGGTTAAGTGAAGACAATAATTACATAAGAAACGTCTTTATACAATTCCCTTAACACAAACATACGCACACACATTTAGTAAAGGCCAGTGACCTGCTGACATTTGGACCTGTCTGGTCAATTATATATGTAAAAACTGCTCGTTTGGGTTCAGAAAATATTTTACGTTGAAGAGCGAACAAAGATTCGACGTTCTTCGGTCATCGTCAGGTTCACAAAGACAGAAAGAAATAATTGACCGGAAACTGACCACATGTTTGGAAGGAGTTGTATAACTGAGTGTCGGAATGTAGAGGGCGGTGTTAGATGTTTGAATATATAATTTTATATTATTGATTTTATTATTTTTAATATAGGTATAAAGGCGTTCCTTTATATAGGTTTATTATGGGTTTCAGTTGTATAAGTAAGGCTTCTTTAATTTTGCGTTTGTTTATGTTTGTTTCTTTATTTAGTATTTGAGTGTTTTCTATGGTTATGTTGTGTTTATTTGACTCACAGTGTTCGAAAACGTGTGAAGGTGACTTTTTATATTCTTTGAATTTGGTCTCTATTTTTCTACTTGTTTCTCCAATATAGAAGTCGTGGCAGTTATCACATTGTATTTGATAAATACTGTTGGTGTGGTGTTTGTCAGTGTAGTTTTTACATAGTATAAACCTCAGTTTTGTGCCTGGTTTTTGAATAAATTTAGTATTAACTGGAATGTCATATTTTGTTTCTAGTTTTTGCCAAATGTTGGTTATTTGTTTGCTGATGCCAGGAATATATGGTATACAGCAGTATAAGGTTTCGTGATTTTTTTTGATTCGTGAGAAATATTTACTTTTGTTTGTTGATTTTGTTTTCTGTCTAGGTGTGTGTTTAACAATCAGTGATGTCGAGAAACCCACTTGTTGAGAATTTTTATATGCAAAAACGGCTGTTCTGGGCCCAGAAAACACTTCAAATAGAAGAGCGAACAACGTTTCGACCTTCTTCGGTCATCGTCATCGTGAACCTGACGATGACCGAAGAAGGTCGAAACGTTGTTCGCTCTTCTATTTGAAGTGTTTTCTGGGCCCAGAACAGCCGTTTTTGCATATAATAGGTGTGTGTTTGTTATGTTTTCTACGGTTTGTGGAGGAAACTTATTGATGTTGATGAAGTATTGTTTTATTTTGTCTAATTCGTCGTTAATTCTATCTGGTCAGCATAGTTTTATGGCTGCGTTTATTTGGTTTCTTAGAATGTTCAGGTTTCGTTTTGTTTCATGTGCTGAGTCCCAAGGAATGTATAGTCGAAGGTCAAAACGTTGTTCGCTCTTCTACGTAAAACATTTTCTCAACCCAAACGAACCGTTTTTGCATGTATATTTCTCTACAAGTGGGTTTTTCGACGTCACTGTCTGATTAATTGTTTAATGTTTGCTCGTGCTGAGTACAGCAATAGTAGATCACGAGACGTCCTTTGAGATACAACAAAACAAATACTGAACAGTTATTTAACGGATATTTCAATGTTTTAAGGTTTAACTGATTGGAGACGAGAAACGAGTTAAATATAATTTATCTTAATTTATGTTATAAATGTTTGCCTTTAACAATTTATCTCCATGTGTGATATTAGTTTGAGTAAAACATATTTATAAGATTCATTATAAGTGGTATCTAGACGAATAATAAATCATCTATTTACGTATATGTACTTCAACACAAATTGCATCTTAATAAGTTTGATCTTTATTTACTACAGGCAATGAAACCCTCGATTTTGGAGTTTTCAATCATTATCTCTTCCAATGTTTTTGTGTTTTACCAGCTTTATTTTAACTATCATTTAACTTTTATTCAATTTTTAACCATTAACAGAAAAATAATGATTTGATTGATATCCATATCATAGAGAAATACCCGTTTTCAAAATAGCTATGAAGAGAAGCATTCTTTGTTTGTTGTGCTCAACTGGAATGTTGAAAACTGAAACCATGTATTAAGGGTTAGAAGTCTCCTGACTGATCATAGTTCTAGTGGGGAGCGATGTTGGGTTGGTAACGTTTTTATCTAGTTTTTATTACAATAAATATGATATCAATATATTAATTATTTTACGTTTTACAAAATGTGCTTATATTTAAAGGATAATAAGTACAATCTAAATAAGGCTATGTTAATATAAATGTTTAATTGGTGGTAAAATTAAGGTTGTCTTACTTTCAGGTTTAAAAACCAAAGATTATTGTTCAATTTTAGAAAATTGCATTTTTCACTTTGTGTCATTGATTTTGAAACTTATAGATTAAAACCTAACCAAAACTAAACTTAAGAACCTTAGATGATTTTTTTTTACCCAAGATGGATCCATTTGTTGAGTCATTCATACTTCATGAGATATATGAGGCATATAGAGCATGTATTTCATAGATTGCAGAACAGAGCATAATGTAAAATCCACAACCTCATATAAAAAAGTATAACATTAGAAAAAACTGAACACTTCTCTCTGTCTTACTGTCGTCTAGGCTTACGTAACCCTAATCCAAAGACTGATTATAAGCCTGAACGTAGTTGTTTTACAAACTAAACACAAACAAATAATAATTCATACCAATAAAAAACTATAGAATTACTAAAATAAGTTTAGTAGCTGCTCACAGATATAGCCATGAAATGCTTTTATTTTTTAATGAATGGCGTAACGTCTGTGATCAACATGTGATGATATACATAGGAGAACAAACTTCCACAATGCTACGAGTCATTTAAAACTTTCGTAACAATGTATTTAATATCGCAAGACGGACGTGACTGAGTGATAAACGGTTATGGCCTTGAAATGGGATGATTCGCGGTTCTCTTCGCATTAGTTACCAAAATGGTCTGCAATTGAAGGCTCTTTTATAGAGTTGGTTTTATGTGAGTAACAGTTTCATTAGAACGAATAAAAACAATATAAATCAATAAATATTTATATAAATTTGCAAAAGTTGTTTAAATCAAAAGAAAACTGGTAGATGGTTCCTGCATCCTGCAATGTGCTCTACACAACATTTTGAGTTTCATAAATGAAACACGCATGCTCGAGAGAAAGCACCACAAGTAGTGGAGTATGGAATAAAAACATAAGTTAGGGTGAATAACACATGTGAAACCATGCATTACTTTGTAGCCACAAACCCATACAAAAGACAACGATATTTGAAATGTTTTTGTGAAACATACTTTTTAAAGTTGTATATAAATAGGTTACATATAAACAATATTCATTAATTGAATCCATGGTTTATTTAGATTGACACATAGAAGTAAGAGCATTAATATACGCAAATGAAACGTCTGTACGTATACCATGAAACAATGGCAGATTTTCTGCCCGACGTAACAATGTCGATAAAGTTTTAACAACAGATACTACAGGAATGTCTATGAAAACTCAGTTACTAAGAAAACAAAGATTACGTCAAAATTGACAATAAAACTGCAAACATTCGTGATATAAATACAGCAAATGCACGACATTTCGATGGAACTCTTGTGTGGGTCATATGGGCAGTCAGAAAATAACGTGTTTGATGTAGTTTATTCAGTAATATACGTCAGGATCTGTAGGTACATCAGGATGTTTAAACATTGCTATTTAGCTCAAAACTAATGCAACTGGTAATTTTAATACTAATGTTTCAGGAAGACGCGATATACGTCGACACTGTAAACAGAACGAACAATTTTCTAGTGAAATTATTTTTCTTACATTGAGGCTTTTCTTTTTGAAACAACTAACTTTCCACAAGGTAAAGATAAACAGACAGTAAATTGTTTAAAAGGACATCACATGTCTGTGAGGTTCTCGAACCTCAGATTACGAGTTAATCAACTTAACCACTTGTTGATGCCAAACCAGATTTTGTTGTAAACTTTACATCAAGTCTTCTTTATTAAAATTGTAATAAACAAACAGCAAGAATACTGTGATTTTGAGCATAATAATTCATATTAATAATTCTACAAACTAACGTTTATTTTCAATATTCTAAACCTAAAACAGATATAATTTCTATAATATAGGTTTAATAATTTTTAATGACAATTTTATGAATTAATTTTTATTTATAAATATGGAAACCCGAGGTCTAACAGGTATATATGATGCTCTGTGTACATTTATTTACCTAGACCGTTCACAACACCTACAACTACCAAATCGGTATATAGTAAGCAACGGCATATTTACACTGGAGTTAGAAAGTCAATATGTTAGAGGTTTTAGATAAATATTTCTTAAACGTAAAAGAATAAAGATAAACATAATCATAGAAGTAAGTTTACAAAACTCTACTGTTATAAAAGACTATTAGACTCTTATATGTTGAACGGTGGAAAATGGCTTTAAATATTCTGAGTTGTTTAGATCAAATGAGTCATGTTAATCTTGATTTCTCGAAAACATATCAAAGTAAGTTTTATGTGAGTAACAGTTTCATTAGAACGACTAAAAACAATATAAATCAATACATATATATATAAATTTGCTAAAGTTGTTTAAATCAAAAGAAAACTGGTAGATAGCTCCTGCATCCTGCATTGTGCTCTACACAACATTTTGAGTTTCATAAACAAAAACACGCATGCTCGAGAGAAAACTCCACCTTTTATCAGTTAATGGAAGTTTAAAAACGAAATAGAAGAAAGAGGTAACAGTGAATGTTCAGAGAAACAAAGACCCTAAGATTATGTTAAATCGTTTTAATACATAATTGATCATGGATAGAATAAATAGTAGAGGCTCTCACATGGAGAATAAATTAAATGATTAATCTTTTGATCACACATTACCAAAAATACTGTTTGTTTTCATCATCATGTTATAACGTCCCCACGGTCATATAAAAGAGAACTTGGGGTGGAACGGATTATTCGAACAGACGAGCAGCGAGTTGAGCACTTTAACCACTTGGACCTGCTGGGTGAAATATAGTGCTTAAAGTTTCAGTGAAATAACTCAGCCCAAAGGTTATTTGTCAACAGTCGATTCCTTCACTTTGACAGCTTTTACTCCAATCAAACAGCGTAATGGAACTGGAAGAAAAACCGACAAATAAAAGCATGTTGTACATGTCATGGATATTTTGTAGTGGGTCATATACGTACATTTCAAGTACAACTTGCCACAAATCCACGTATTTTGGTTTAAACGTGAGAATACGTTGCTTAAGCTTCATCATTCATGAGAGAAAGCCGATAGGACACTTTTCTTATGCATCCGTTATTACAGAACAAAAATGACAGGTAGGTATGTGAACAAGATATATAGATATGTTATTGTTGTAGGAAACTCCTTCACTATGGAACGTCGTTAAGACAGTCTATGCTATTCAGTGACCTTGGTGGAGAAGGTTTAGGAAATTACGTGATACGTTAATGTAAAGTAGGGAATGGCTTTATTATAAAGGTTTCTAGCTGAATTGTAATACCAAACGTAAACTAGGATTAGACGAAGTTCAAAGCCAGGATAATGTTGAAAACATGTAATATAGAACTGGGTATATCCTTGGAACAAGGTAGAAAATTACTTTTTATTTTATTGAATGATTGATGGGGTAGAACGTGAGGAATATCTGTGATAATTGTTGAACTAGATACATACGGAGATTCGGAATAATGAAATTTAAGTAAGCATTTCAAACAACAAGTGTTAAAGAGATGCAACTGAATTAATTGAAATGTACATAAATTTTAAAATTAGATTCCTAAATATTCAAAACAGGCCCGTCTTTAACAGGTAATAAAAAGTGACTGGAAGTAAAAAGCAAAGTTGGCTTACATAGGGAGTACAGAATAAAATTATAAGCATAAGGAGTTCAAATTGACTACAATGATGACAGACTTGAAGTATTGTAGAAAGTTAAAACTGCTGACAAAACGTTAAATTAGAAAATAACAAAACTTTTTTTAATTTTTCAATAAAGAAGACTTAGTAACATTTCTCATCATGAATAGTTGGTAGCTTGGAATGTGACTGATCAAGATCATAACATTAACCTGAGATTTTAAATAACAAATGAAAAGTTGAAGAATGACAACAAATAATATTTACCCAAGGACTGTACATGTGAGATATATCTTTTCCTATTTATTCTATATCCTTAAAGAGTGTGTGTGTGTTTTTTTTATAGCATAGCCACATAAGTAGTGGGCATATGTTAGAAAATGGTAAATTGGCTACTGTCATCTCTTTTCAAGGAGGGCAATAAAAATTTCCCTAATAGTTATATGTTTATTAGTCTGACGTGAATGGTTGGAAAAGTTGTAGAAAATATGAATGATGCTTTGAAAAATAATTTTAGAAAGTTTAAATCTTGTTGGATAGTCACCATTATTTTCTTAGGAGAAACCTTGCCTTACCAAACTTTTACATGCTTTGAAGAGGTTTATTTCAACTTGTATGACATAGTAGCGGGAATTTGGTGTATCTGGATTTTTAGGAAGCATTTAAGAAGGTGCAACATAAAAAAATTCTTGAAAATTATAACTGTGAAAGTGTGAGGTATGTGTTAAATTGTTTGGTAGATGTTACGTTCTTTTTATGTTTTATGAACGCAACAGAAAGTCACAGATAACAGCTTGTATAATTTATTACAGTAAACTAATATATATGTAACACATATAATGTAAATTATATATTAACAATGACAGATATTCACTTTTAACATTCAAAATCAATTACAACACAAAATGGTACAGGCCTGTATCTAATATAATTTTCTAGAATGAAAGTACAAAAACAATTCACAGTTCAATAATTTTGATGACGTTCCTTTTACGATGAATGTCCCAAATTTGTTGTTTTCCAATTTGCCTCGGTTTCTCTTAAACAGTCCCGTACGTGTCGACCCATCCAGTCGGTTTTTGAATAACCTCACAGCGAACGTTGAAAACTTCTCGAACAAAGACACTATTTTTTGAATTAAATATAAACTAATGACTGACTCTTCTATCTTGAATAAAACTAATGTCTGACTTTTTTCTAACTTCTTTCTCGCATCTTCGTCTGTTTATATATTTGTAGGCCTTTTTTCTCGAACATTCACCGAAACTTCGACAGAGTAATCTGCGCATGTATGTTTTTGCACGAGACTCTACGTCTAGACGCTGGGCCGCCAAACATTTCCATTTATAGTCATATATTTGATCTACCTAATTCTAGAAAATTCCAAATGTTATTTTAAACAAAGAACAACGAATTTCACTGTTTAAACTTTGAAACAGTAATATAAATATGGAAATATAAATAATAGAAATGAAAATTTAAATACAAGACCACATGTTGTCGTTTACAAAACATTTACATGACATTTACATAACATATAAAACTGACTAGAAAGGGGAGGTTGTTATAAATACAGTTCAGGTTAAATGGATTAATGTCACCAGTAAGATAACTCAGGATTAACTGCCAGGACCTTTCTTGATGATATTGATGTTTTGGCCTTCAAATAAGCGTATAAATTTTACAAAGTATGGGTATTTTTAAAATTTCTGACTGTCAAAAGGTGTCTACAAAACTTTAAAAAACAACCTTTAAATCCTCTTTCCTTCAGTGTGAGCTGAAGAATAAAAATAAACTATTTTTTGTTTGTTAACTTAAAATCATAAAAATAGAAAATAAAATAAATAGAATTAAAAATAAAAGAAACTCTCGTTACTAAAAACGATATCTCAGCATCAATCAGTATCCAGATGTTAAGTTATTTATATTTTAATTTCTCTGTGTTTAATTATTGTATTTATCTTCTTTTTTGTGTGTTGTCAAGTGATGTGGTATTGCTATACACACAAAACATGCGTTTGTATCCACCTGAGGGTCTTAGGTAAACCTCGAGAAACACAGTGGTTTAAGAACTGAAAAGGTTTATAAGGTATATTATTTGTTTTATTCAGACAAATAATAATCTCTTATAGACACTTTCAATCAAGCTAGTAAATAGCTTATCAAGCGTGCGTGTTTTCTTTCCACAAAGCCACCTTATGTCTACCTAGGGGAATCAATCCCCTAATTTTATTATTGTAAATCCGATGCCCCATAGGAGGACGTAATTTATGAAAGTTTTAAAATATTGCATCCATCAAACACAAAACAATAACTTTTAAAAAGTAATCAAGTGTGTCTTTCCGCACGTATAAAACACACCTTAAGTTATATTCGTTACAACTGTTGTGCTGGAAAAGTGATACAATAATTCTAACTTATTATACTTTGGCTTCTGAATTATTTTATGTAATTTTACACTTAGTTTTGTTCAGAGTTTGATGTCAGCGATTTCTTCAAGTTAAGACACCTGGTAAGAGTAATACACTTGTTGTGATCTATAATATATTGCTCTATAATGTATACACTACATTTGTTTTCTTATTTTTTTAACGTTCAAGCCGATGTTATAGAGCTGCACAGAAAATATCACCTGACACTGAACCTATTTTTTTGGTTCGAACGTACCTTCTTCCGTAATCAAAAATAACCCTAAGAAACGAGAGTATAATATTAGAAATAAGGTGATCTACTGATATCCAAAGAGAATTGGAGCATGAAAAATAATGGAGGTTTCAGATAACTTTCTATGACCGTGAACACAAACAGGAATTAACGAAACACATCTGATATCCAAATCAACTTCCGGTTTGGAGAACGACGGAAATATATATAAAAGGAGAGCTCCTATGTTTCAGTCAACTAACCGATAGCTTTAGGCTTAGAAAAGCTGTTTCGACGTGCAATATGAAACTCACTGTAAGTATAGTTTTAAGAATAGTAAGTAAAATCGTAGCTTTTTTAAAAATAAAAACAGACACATAATTACTTATTAACTAAGACCTATGTATATTTTTATTGTATTAAAATTCATGTTCTTGGCAGAAAGAAAATATAGTTGAGAAAACTGTCTATGGTTTCTGATAATAAGATAAACATTATTTTTCACATTAATATACGATAAAATATAGTTTTATTTATAATAACAAACCAGAGATATCAATTATATCTACTGTAATACAGTTTCTGGGATAAATTATTACATTTCATATTACTTACTAATAATTCGTTATTATAAAATTCTAATAATTCATTATCATAAAATAACCAAACTCATAGGGTGAGTTATAATATACAAAATATATTCAAAACATTTCAAGTAATAAAAGTTACGGTTGTTTTTGACATTATTAGTAATTATTAGCCTAACGTCGTAAAACGTTAAAAAGGATGATAACCTATATTTTCATATCGTTATTTCAGCTTGGACTTTGTGTTTTCGTTGTACTTGTCGCCACTAGTTTTGCTGGTTACCTTTATCGAGGTTATGGAGGAGGACTGGGATACGGATTAGGTTTGGGCTACGGAGGCTATGGTGGTTACGGTGGTTTGGGCTACGGTGGTTACGGTGGATTGGGCTACGGCGGTTATGGTGGTTACGGTGGATTAGGCTACGGCGGTTATGGTGGTTACGGTGGCTTAGGCTACGGAGGTTATGGTGGTTACGGTGGCTTAGGCTACGGAGGTTATGGTGGTTACGGATATCATGGTGTTTATTGCCCTTGGGCTTATTCCGTTTACCGTGGAGGTTACCACTAAACGGTAAGATTGCAACAGAACTAATAAATATTGTTATTATCTCTGTGTTTATTTTCAAGTAATTAGTGAGACTGTTATATAATGATTACTTTATCAACTTATTCACCGCCAGACGGACAGAGCTTTTGTATACTCACTAAATTATCAATGTATTACAATTCCTTGACACGCAAAGAATGATTCTACTTTTATATTTAAAAACGTTGTACATATATCATGCTTCCTTTGAATATAATATTACACTTTATATGGTAACCCACAAGAAAAAAATAAGAGAAAAACACATATTTTGAAATAATTAAACTACATCGTTGAATACTGGTATAATCTCATTAGAGACTTTTAAGTGTCATGTGATATCTATTAATATGATGTAAGAGACTGTACTTGTTATAATAGAACGAATCATATATTTGAAGACTACGAATACTGAAAAATCCTGTTAATTTTGGGTCTTTACGGAGTTATTTTATCTTGTTATTTTAAACAGTGTTTTCTTACGAAAACAAAACACAAATATATTCATACATATATTTTTAGTTATTATATTGTTTAAATTATGTTTTAAACTAACTAATTAGGTTTGTTCATTAATATCTTACTTTATTTCCAGAGTCTGAGAAATCTTTCCCAGAAGGCTCACCATTGAAAACTGAATAAGTCAAATAACGCAACTTATCAAAATGTCAACATTGGAAGCGACATAGTTTCTGAATTACATCGTTTTAAAATAATTTATCTTCATGAATTTAATCTCTAGTAAATATTTTTAACCTACACTGATTCCATAGTGTGAACATTTTGAAGAAAATAAACAGTAATTTATCTTCAAAGGATTTCCGAACTTTTATTGAAGTTTGATATTCTTACTGTTGTCTTAAAATATTAAATAAAATCATATCGTGTGAAAAACTCCATCTGTAGTTAAAAGTGTGTAACCGTGCTTTAGTTAACACTTTCTGTGAATCGTACACTGACTGGAGACAGAAATTACTTTAAACCGAACATTTGAAACACCTTTCAGCAGACTTATAATTTCCCTATTATTACAACGAATACCATCATAGAGACTTTTATAGAAGATGAACATAACAAAGACACGTGTTTAACTTCATAAATACAGATAGATTATAATGGTTAATCTGGTAATATCCTTTACGCTTGAAAAGTGCACATTGTCTGAGGTACTACACCATAAACAGCATTTGTTCATGATTTAGTACACGGTGTGTATTATGTTCAAAGTTTAATGTCGAAAGGCTTTTAACGTTTTTACATACATGTAAAATTATGTCACATACAATATTTGGATTACATAAAAATCCAGAACTGTAATCTATTACTGAGTACCGTAAGCTCTGATTCGATCCATGTTGTGTGATATAGTAAAATATTCATTAAGTTTATATCTCGACAACCTATCCTGACCTTGTTTATGTATAAACTACTTAAACGTCAACCATCTAAAATAAACAAAATGTTTATTATCACAAGTTATATTGTAAGTCTACAGAAAAGGGTGTAAAATGTTTTTTCCTCACAATAACTTGTATTTGATGTCATTAAAGAACAGAATTAAATTATTAATATCTCACATTATATAACATTTAACTTGAATGTGGATTAAAAGCCAAAAATAGATTGTTTATTGATAAACTCGTAGTTTTTTGAGGAAGTGACGGTTTTATGCCTAGTGTGTTACAAACTAAACGATCTAGACAAACGTACGTTTTAAAGGTTTATTTTTTCATGTGCTTCTATAGAGTATTATCATGCTATTTAGTACAATAAAACTATTAATATCCAATTATTTCTACACATTGGGGAAATTCTTTTTTTAGTTGTCATTCTCGTAATTCCAAACACAATGAAATAAACACAATATTGTTGTATTTAGATTCAAACAAAGAACTTACAAAAACATGAAATGATTATAAACGAAATATATCTATATACACAACATTTACTGTATGAGCACCTTGTCTTTCTGAATAATCGTCATCTCTGAATACGATCGTGAGATTTGTTTACAATAAACAGACATTAATTAAACATCGGATTTTTAAAATTATTGTTTAAAGAAGTGTAAAAATCAACTGTCTCCCAAGTTTATTTGTTTCTCTTTTGTAAATGTTTTGTTTTTAAATCGCATCTCCATATCATATAAAACCTGTAATTGCGTATCTGAAATGAATTAACTTGTTGAAATGAATAATAAGGCTACTTGCCCAAGATTACATAGCAAGCAAACAAGCGCCTGAAATTAGAATACTAGACATAAAATTTAAATAACCAACGGTTTGTTTCCTTTTGAATTTCGCGCAAACCCACACGAAGACTATCTACGCTACTGTCCTTAATTTAGGAGTGTAAGATTACGGAGAAGACAGCTTGTCATCAACATATTCCGCTAACTCAGTTTACAGTTGATTTTTGCACTCGTATAAAAGAAAAAGTAACACTGTAAAAAGAGCTTATAGAAATATTGTGCACCGAAACAAACTAGCACACGAACGTATCGAAACAACCTTGTCCAGCACACTTATACCTACAGAGATACCGAACCACTTCGTTTTTTTATGTGGGATTCATTTCAACTCGTAACTACCAAGATATTTATGAGCATAATTATACTGTAGTTTTCGATAAAGTATGTATATTTTTAGAAAACTACGCAGAGTTCTTGTGAATATTAAAAAGCTTTCATGGACAAAATATTAGGTTTTTAAATCAAGTTTTCTGATAAAGAAATGGCTCGTCGTTTTTCCAGAATGTTGTCAAACAAATACAAAAGTAAATTTTAAGATTAAAAATATATTTTTTTAAATTGTTAATTTCATTTGCGTTTGATCTTTCTATAAAATGAACAAGGTTTTCTTAAAAATAAAACACTTTATATTGAATGTATTTTATTGATGTTAACTCAGTACGGTTTTCGTTGATTTGACGGAGATCGTTACCATTTCAAAAAGTTAAGAAATAAATATGAATTACCTGTTTCTTTGTTCCAGAATAACATCAAATTGCATCAAGAAACCACAAGTATTTATTCTGATTAGACTAAATTTCAAAGCAGCATATATCTATTTGATTTTATCAATTTTGCTTTATTAATCTTTGAACTGTGTCCGACTGAAAATATCCAAACACAAATTAAAAATCACAAGTCACACGTGCAACTCATATTATTGTATCGAACAGAGTAACCCAGATGCTGCTGGCGTGTATACACCATGAAGACTTTTATATTTTTATTATATTACCTGATAAGATCTTTTTTTTTACATTTCAAGTACTTTTATATTACGAAATAATGAAAACTAAAATGATCTTGTAATTAAATGTGAAACATTTTTCTTTTCAGTTTCGCTTATACGTTATCTGTTATTTTTCCACTCTAACATTATATTTGAAAATCTAGGTTGTAGGAAAATAATCAAAGTATAACAAACATTACGGCTCAAAATGTAAAATAAAATGTTTGAAGTTTTTGTATTGGTTACAAAATTACAAAGTACAAGAGGTCAGAGTTTACACTTCTCGACTTTAAACACTTACGTTCTCCAGGTTTATATTTATTGCAGATGGATGAGAAAAAAGAAAAAGCAAACCGGATAACGAAATTTAAATCTCCAGAGCGTTTCCTTTTAGCCTTTTTCACTTATTTCCAACGTTTATTATACTCTTATCAGCTAAAGTAGATACCTGCCGATTATAAAGCCATAAATCACCGTTCCAGTTTAGATGTTACCCTACTTTGTGTAACATCAATATCAAAATAGCTTTATTGTCATATTTCTCAGAAATTTCCTTTTTTAGAAACAGAACTTAGTAGGATCTATTAACTTATTAACAGTATAATGGTTAGAAATAGAATTGTCTAAAATATTATAAAATACTTGTGGTATAGATTTGTATGGATTTATTAACTTATCCACCGCCAGGTGGAGACATTTTTTGTGTGTTCAGTAAATTATATATGTATTAAAATTTCTTACCACGAAAAGAACATTCCTACCCTTATATTTAAATACGTTGTACATATATCATGCTTTCTTTGAATATAATTTTACACTTTATAAGGTAATATACAAGAAAATAAAACATATTTTGAAATAATTAAACTACATTGTTGAATACTGGTATGATCTCATAAGAGACTTTTGAATTGTCATGTGATATCTATTAACATGATGTAAGAGACTGTATTAGTCAGAATAGAAGGAATCATATTTTTAAAGACAACGAATACTGAAAAAATCTGTTAATTTTGGGTCTTTACGGAGTGGTTATATCTTGTTATTTTAAACACTGTATTCTTACGAAAACAAAACACAAATATTTTCATACATATATCTTTAGTTATTATATTGTTTATATTATGTTTTAAACTGACTAATTACGTTTATTCATTAATATCTTACTTTATTTCCAGAGTCTGAGAAATCTATTAAAGAAGGTTTACCATTGAAGACTTCACACGTCACGTGACTTGATTATAAAAATGTTAACATAAGAAATGACGTAATGTTTCAATTACATCTTTATGAAGTTGTTACTGTTCATAGATTATATTTCTGGGACTTGCTCTGACTCCTGACTGTAAAATCTTTGTTGGAAATTAAATCAATTTTTGTCCAAACGTTTTCAGTTGTTTCAAGATATTCAATAAAATTACAAAGGAGGAATAGCTCCATCTGCCGGTAAAAAGGTGTGACCATTACTATTATTCTTTAGTTGTATTTCCTTAATAATTTTTTTGTACTTTGATAGTGGTATTTAAGAGCTTAACCTGTTGAAAAATGAAACAGTTTTTTGCAAATGAATTTAAAACTAAGTTACAATTTGTAACGAGGTTCTGGTAATAAAACTATGGTAATAACATTACACAATAATTTCATACTTTGACGTGGGACACTTTAAAATTAGTTGTATTCTTAGGTTGACACTCGAGGAATTAGCTCTCATATCTGAGAAGAAGAACACCAATGACAGGACAGCAATAATTCTCATAAAAGAACCACGAAGTAAATGGACACTTTAGTGCAATTTTTTGTTTGGGTTTAAAACACCTTAAAAGATTTCACAACTCCGAAGAAGATGTATATTATATTTTAGTACTTATAATTTTGATGTTTGTATGCTAAAGAGAGCATGTTATTGCGTAATGATGAAATATCGGGAGAAATTTCATTAATGTTAAGGTCTTTGAAGAGAAAAGAAATCTTGTGTATTGTGGATAAAATAAAAGTATAATATGAATTCAAGACTCAATTAATTATTCAGTTCAATGTGAGTAGTGTGGTAGCCTCTGAGCATTACTATGCCAATTTTTTTGTGATTTCTATTGTCAGTAAATTTGTCAGCTTAAATTTCTACCATTCAAACCAAGCAGAAAGAGGTCTACTGCTCTAATGGCTTATATTTTATTTATGAAAAGAAGACGGATACCACATTGAAAGCTTATATTGTAACAATCATTGGAAAGGAGACATCACTTTAATGTCTTCTATTTTAACTAAGGTAAAGAAGGAAATACGGTTTCAGTGGTTTTATTTTATCCACGACAGAAAGGAAGATACCAATTTAATGGTTCTACTTTATGCACTAAAGGAAGGAAGATACCAATTTAATGGTTCTACTTTATGCACTAAAGGAAGGAAGATACCAATTTAATGGTTCTACTTTATCCACGACAGGAAGAGAGGCACTATTTTAATGGTTCTATTTTAACCAAGTTAAACGGGAAATACGGTTTTAGTGGTTTTATTTGATGTACGACAGGAAGGGAGGCACGACTTTAATGGTTCTATTTGATCCACTGAAGGAAAGAAGTTACCAGTTTAATGGTTCTAGCTTATCCACGACACAAAGGGAGATACTACTTTAATGGATTATTTTATTCATGACAAAAGAGAAACATCACTTTAAATGGCATTATTTTGTCCATGACAGGAAGGGAGACACCACTTTAGTAATTCTTTTTTATTTATTAAATGGAAGGTTTTTGCTGAACGTCCATTGAACAATAAACATATTCTGTGGGTTTACGTCAAATCGTGCTACTGGACAAGTGATATTATGTACTCGGTTTGAAACAGTAGCGTTATTTGGAGTGATATCTTACTAAGATGGGTCTGCCGAAAAAAACAAAACAAAGATGACCAGCTGTAAAAAGCGCAAATATAGTTTTAGAGAAATTAGCATATAATCTAAGAAAAGTTAAAAATAACAGATGTAGTTTTAACTCTCTAAATTGTAAAAACGCAAAGACTTGCGTTGTAGTGTGTAATGATAGTAGAATAAAGAATTTTTCTTGTAATCTATAGCGACTATGTATGTCGCTTCACGTGATCTATACCGAGTCAATGGTTACACCACGGTATAAAAGTGACTCAGCATTTACTGTTATATCATGTAAGGATATAAGAAAAGTTACCTGTAATCTATAGCTATTATACTAATTTATAAAATCATTTTCACAATATTCTTATTGTGTTTGTGTGTGTTTTCTTTTATCAATGCCAAATTAAGCTATCTGTTGTGTCCACAGAGGGGAATCGAAGCACTGGTTTTAGCGCTGTAAATCTGCAAATTTACCGCTGCCCCAGCAGGGGACTATCCTTATTGAATACTGTGTTAAAAATGGGGAATATGTCAGTGTTTTACATGTTATTTAAAAACAGATTGTGTTCATCACAAAATTTGAAAAACGCCGTCTGTAATTGGTTGGCTAGCCTAGTTGATTAGTTTTAAACGTAGGGAATTAAATCCAGTTTGCACTGGTAAAAGTCCAGATATCCACCGGAGGATTCAATAAGGACCAAAAGTTTACATGTTAGTGTTATGGGTCTTTCTTCCTTCAAATTACTAGAAATTCCATGTCCGATTTTATTTGATTTAGGGTGTTTGTGCCAAGAAATGGGAAATTTATAGCTTTAAATTTAGAATTTTATGTTTCTTTGGAAACCTGGATAAAAATGCGTGTTCGTTTATATTTGGTGAACTTTCTTCCAAGTACTCAACCTGTCGATTAGTTTTGTTTAGCAGTGTTAAGAAAAGCTGATATTGTTGGTACTGCTTGGTATCTTAGCTGCACGTCTGAGATCTTATAACGCCAGAAACCTGGTTTATATGTGTGAGGTAGGCATAGCTCAGACAACGTATAAAAAAAACAAAGGTTTTGATTTTGTTACGTTATCAATATATCAGCACGTTCTGATAAATTTTAAAGCATTAAGCTTGTTTTTCGTGAAAAAAATTGTTGTGTATTGATATACAAATCTCAAAGAAGAGATAAGTTGTTACGTTATCACAAAACATTTTATGTTATATTTAAAAATAATTAATTTGTTAAACGAATGATTAATTACGGACATAAGTTTTCCACTGGCTTATATTGGAATGAAAGTTACGGAAATCAATTTTTTTTTCTATATATTTACTTTTCAAACATGATACCTTTCATGAATGTTTTAGTATAAGAGTGATGGCTAAAAGAACTCACGGTTATTATATTCTGAAGCTTGAAACACTCTTCATTGTGTTTAGTTTTATAAAGAGAGTGTAATTTATTATGTTGGTTCTGATAACACACAACTTCACGCAAAGAATATCGCACTGTGGTCTTCTAACTTCGATCACAGATCTAACTTTTATTTGTAAAACATTCCACGTGAAACAGTAAAGAAGAAACTGATCGACTTTTGTTTCGAATGTCAAGTTTAATGATATACACTAGAGGTCTGATTTACGAAAACAAATTCAACGTTTTAAAATCATTTGCAACTGATTCATCAGGTCTAAAATTAAGTTTAGTAATAAATATTAAAAACATTGTAATACTGAAACAAATAATACTGCAGTTTGAGAATTTTCCTAAATTAACGTTAAAATATCTAACAAAAATTGTTTATCATATTCAAAATATTAAACAAAACAAAAACATGTGCATTGAGCGAGTTTCGAATTCGGTCGGATGTTTAGAAAGGACAGATTTGAATGGAAACAATATAATGGATTGAATATGAGATAAAACTTGCGGCGTGTTTAATAAACAGTATGTTTTAATGTTTAAGCAAGTATGTGGTGGTTGTTGTTCTCACTCTCCAATGGGACTCAAGTAGATTACCTACTTTATACCTACATATAAGTATAGGTATTTGTATATCGTGTGGTTATTATACTTCCAAGTTTCCTACAATAAATAATAGTACTTACAGTGACGTACTGACTGCTTATATTGAGGTCTGTTCAAATTATATACTTATTTCCTCATCTCTCGTGTTTAGTCTCGTGCTTATGATTATCCAGTATTTCCCTGAACTGTAATTTCTGTCTGAAACAGTTTCTGGGAAGAAGGACAAGGTTATTGATAGACCAGACATCTTTACAAACTGACCACAGTCCACCTGCTATACATATACACATGGACTTCGCCTTTCAAGATAATAAGTATTATCTTATTAACAGCACAAGACACTAAAAAGAACTTTATTTTGTTCTATCGTGTGTTTCTTGTTTTTTTCTTTGATATGTGCGTGTGTTTGTGTTTCGAAGATTAGGTTAAGACGTTTGTTATGTAATTACAGTCTTTACCTACCCAGTGAACAATATGGTCATAATTCTGTTGTGGAAGTTATTGTGGATACCGATAGAGTTTAAAATGTGAGACTATCTAAATTTATTAACTTCTACTTAGAACACTATGCCATCCTTTCTTTTGTTCTTTGTCAACCAACAGTGTTGTTACACGAATCTCTCCATCTGAGGGAATTGTAACATATAAACCGCTGTGGTTCTTCTGTTAGCAGGTGCTTATCATGAACTTCATACTGTTAGAAACTCACAAACAACAGTTTCAGACTATCCATTGAAGACTACAAACAACAGTACGCTGTACTTAGACGGATGTGTTCATTATGCCTTAACCATATGTTAAGCCTAGGTTAACAATTATCAATTAAAAGAAACAAACAAACTATATTGGCTCAAACTACTCAGATCATAAAAAAATGTGTCCAGGTCATTATTCACATGAAGAACAACTTATTCTACAAAAAAAAATTAATAACTCTATATCGTAAAATAATATTTAGCCACGAAATAACACAAGATAACACTTTCGGTCGCAGTTCTTCCAATATGAATCCAACACTACTATCTCTGACCCCAACTTTTAGTCGCAGTTCTTCTAATAGAAATCCAACACTAGTATCTCTTATTATTACTTTCGGCCGCTGTTTTGCTAATAGGAGATCAACACTACTATTTTAGATTACGACTTTTACAACTTCCAACAGTAGTTTTATCAATAGAAGCCTAAAAGCACTACTTTTGATTACAGCTCCAACAGTATAAGTTTAGTCGGTAAAAGAAAAACACTACTGCTTCCAACTACAGCTTCCGACATTTGTTTTGTTAACAGAACATAAACATTATCACCTCTGATTAGAGCTTCCAACAGTAGTTTTGTAGGAGCAACCTACGTTAATAATAATGTAGTTTAAACGGCTACCAATATATGTCACTCACGCGCAATTTTTGAATAAACCAAATATATATTTCCTGGTTTTTGTTCAATTTCCCTTGTTATAACTGAGAAGATGGGAAGCGTGAAATTATTGGTAGAATTTAAACTAATCAGAAAGCTGTGATATTTAATACCTATAAGTTTTATATGATCTGATATATCAGGGCTCGAGTTGAACGACATGATTGTAAAAATTGTTATCAATTAAAACTTGTACTACCAGTCAGCTGTAGCTTAGATTATTTTGTTTTTCCACAAACAAATATATTTAATATATTTAATATTGATTTTATATTTTATATATATATATTTTTATATATTTTATTGATATATCGCGGAACTAAAAATAAATTATGAATATTTGAAAGAAAACGAGAAAAACAAAATAAGGTAAAGAATAAGAATGGCTTGAAAACTGACTCTAGGTATTCGTGTACTATTTCCTTTAATAAATACATTCGATAACTATTGACAATTTATCTCATAAAATATGTTTCAGAATTTCCGGTAAAAGGAAGTTTGTTGTACCCAAGCGGGTATTATCGAGTGTCTGAGAAAACGCGAGAGTTTGACTGGTTAGTACTTAAAAGATGAAGTTCACTGTAAGTATATGTTAATAACAGAAGTTATCTACATATACTAAAATATATGTACTTATTCAATTCATTAACTGAGTCTAACAGACTATTATTTTATTTTAGAATTTAGATTCATTCAATTAACTCTCTTTGAAAAGAAAGCATAATTAGGCTTAATACGGATTACACAAAATAACTTGTGTTGATATATCCTCTTATCTATAAATAAATATTGGATTTAAACAATTCTCCAAAGTACAATTAAGCAACAACAACATTCCACGTCAAATCTAAATATTTAACTCAATTAAAAATGTTAGTGAAGAAAAATTATTTTTTATCTTTTTGGAAAGAACAAAGTAAGAAAATATGATATTTTGTCCTTAACACCTTTTATAGCCCCTTAATTTGTGTTGTGGTTTGGGAAACCAACACAAATTAGGACCAATTTGGTTTAAAAATACGAAAGTCATAACATTTAATATTTTCTTTACCGTGTGAACCATAAAAATTTTAAAATCTATAATGTAGAAGTTATCTTAATATTCAAAGCTTTCTGCACTATCCGTACCTGACAGAATTTGATAAACTAGGGTGAAGACAAGTATTTAACACCTGCCACCGTAAACACGTGATCTGTTGAAATGGAATGGTGGGTTTCATGGCTATCTTTATAAACATCCTACACCTTAATTTGAAAAGATGTTTCTAAATACATATGTTATTTTTAGTGGAAACAGGTCTTGAATCATGTATCAAGGATCCACACTCCAGTATACTGACAACTCTGACGCACTGCCTGAAAAAACATTCAATCTTTTCTTCCCACGTTCATAACCACAAGCCACACTCTGGTCAGTTGTTAATAATACTTCCTTTTAAACAAATGTGACTGTGTGGTTAGCGGGGAAAGATTACGAATGAGAGAAACCAGGCGTGTGTCTTGCTAGTATAAAATCACATTTAGTACTTTTAATTAGTGGATGTGTAATGAGTGTGACAGTCACATTCTAATATTTGATGATATTAAGTGGCACATTGGACCGTTTGTGGACTTAAAACTCTTCCAAATTGTTTCCGATAATCGTGGTGTGAAGAGAATAGGTAATTGTTTATGTTGCTTTGTGCTTAACCCTCAACAAACAAATGTTAAAGTCACTTATGTTTCTAAACACGAATTATTTTCTTTCAGCTTGTCATCTGTGTTGTCTTAGCACTTGTTGCTACAAGCTTGGCAGGATATTATGGAGGACTTTTAGGTTACAGAGGTTATGGGGGCGGCTATGGAGGTTATCTTGGTGGTGGTTATCTTGGCGGTGGTATTCTTGGCGGTGGGTATGGAGGTTATCTCGGCGGTGGGTATGGACACGGAATTCACGGTGTTTACTGTCCTTGGGCTTATCCCGTTTACCCTCATTACGGTGGTTATTACCACTGAATGGTTAGTTCATTAAATATTTAATTAATAATTATAAGGATTATATCTACTTTCTCTTACAACAGGAGGATGTATAATGTTGAAATATTGTACGAATTTATTTGATATAAACAACAAAACTGACGTTGTGAAAGCAATGTGTTAAAATACCGAAGCGTTTTATTAATTTTTATTTCACGATAATATTAATAGTTTAATAAACCGTCACCACTAGAATAGTTTGTGCTATAAACTGTTTTATCTATCTCGTGGTGGGATCATTGTAGGATATTGTTACTCTAAGTAACATTTGTATCTGTAGGTTTGATATGAGATAAGTTCAGGTTAATCACTGTTATTATTAATGTTGATAAATACTCACCAGGGGAACTTAGGATTGTTTAATAAGTGTGATTGTTAATCTTGAGATCTAATAAATAAAAATATATTTAAATGAAGTAGCGTGATAATAAAACTGACTGTCGTTGTTTGTTCTGTTGTAACTCAATTGAGCAACTTTGTACTAACAGACTCCTTATTTTCCAGGATGTAAGGAAAGTGGCCAAGGAAAAGAGCCGTTTACATGTTCGTCTCCTCAAACAAGATAATTAAGTTGGGAATCCGAATTATTGCATTATGCATATTTTTGTAAATTTCACCAGTAAATAAATGTTTTGAAATGAAAACTGTTTTATGATTTTTAACCGAGGCTTAACATACGTTTAAGACATAATGAACACATCCATCTGAGTACAGTATACTGATGTTTATTGTCCTTAAAGGGTAGTCGGAAACTTTTGTGTGTGAGTTTGTAACAGAACAAAGTTCAAGATAAGCACCTGCCAGCAGGAAAACCACAGTGATTTATATGTTTCTCTCACATGAAAACATTTTTCGTGTAGCAACACTGTTAGTTGACAACGAACAAAAGAAAGGATGGCATATTGTTCTAAGTAGGAGTTAATAAATTTAGATAGTCACATATTTAGAACACTATCGGTATCCACAATAACTTCCACAACAGAATTGTGACCATATTGTTCACTGGTTAGGTGAAGACAATAATTACATAAGAAACGTCTTTAGACAATCCCCGAAACACAAACACCCGCACACACATTTAGTAAAGGCCAGTGACCTGCTTACATTTGGACCTGTCTGGTCAATTATATATGTAAAAACTGCTCGTTTGGGTCCAGAAAATATTTTCCGTCGAAGAGCGAACAACGTTTCGACGTTCTTCGGTCATCGTCAGGTTCACAAAGACAGAAAGATATAATTGACCGGAAACTGACCACATGTTTGGAAGGAGTTGTATAACTGAGTGTCGGAATGTAGAGGGCGGTGTTAGATGTTTGAATATAGAATTTTATATTATTGATTTTATTATTTTTAATATAGGTATAAAGGCGTTCCTTTATATAGGTTTATTATGGGTTTCAGTTGTATAAGTAAGGCTTCTTTAATTTTGCGTTTGTTTATGTTTGTTTCTTTACTTAGTATTTGAGTGTTTTCTATGGTTATGTTTTGTTTATTTGATTGCAGTGTTCGAAAACGTGTGAAGGTGACATTTTATGTTCTTTGAATCTGGTTTCCATTTTTCTACTTGTTTCTCAAATATAGAAGTCGTGGCAGTTATCACATTGTATTTTATAAATACTGTTGGTGTTGTGTTTGTCAGTGTAGTTTTTACATAGTATAGAACTCAGTTTTGTGCCTGGTTTTTGAATAAATTTAGTATTAACTGGAATGTCATATTTTGTTTCTAGTTTTTGCCAAATGTTGGTTATTTGTTTGCTGATGTCAGGAATATATGGTATACAGCAGTATACGGTTTCGTGATTTTTTGATTCGTGATAAATATTTACTTTTGTTTGTTGATTTTGCTTTCTGTCTAGGTGTGTGTTTGTTATGTTTTCTACAGTTTGTGGAGGAAACTTATTGATGTTGATGAAGTATTGCTTTATTTTGTCTAATTCGTCGTTAATTCTATCTGGTCAGCATAGTTTTATGGATGCGTTTATTTGGTTTCTTAGAATGTTGAGGTTTTGTTTTGTTTCATGTGCTGAGTCCCAAGGAATGTATAGTCGAAGTTCGAAACGTTGTTCGCTCTTCTACGTAAAATATTTTCTCAACCCAAACGAGCCTTTTTTGCATGTATATTTCTCTACAAGTGGGTTGTTTCGACGTCACTGTCTGATGAATTGTTTATGTTTGCTCGTGCTGAGTACAGCAATAGTAGACCACGAGACGTCCTTTGAGATACAACAAAACAAACACTGAACAGTTATTTAACGGATATTTCAATGTTTTAAGGTTTAAATGATTGGAGACAACAAACGAGTTAAATATAATTTATCTTAATTTATGTTATAAATGTTTGCCTATAACAATTTATCTCCATGTGTGATATTAGTTTGAGTAAAACATATTTATGAGATTCATTAAGTGGTATCTAGACGAATAATATATCATCTATTTACGTATATGTAGTTCAACACAAACTGCATCTTAATAAGTTTGATCTTTATTTACTACAGGCAATGAAACTCTTGATTTTGGAGTTTTAAATCATTATCTCTTCCAATGTTTTCATGTTTGACCAGCACTATTTTAACTATGTTATATAAATGTCGTGTAAATGTTTTGTAAACGACAACATGTCGTGTGGTGTTTGGATTTTCATTTCTATTATTTATATTTCCCTATTTATATTATTGTTTCAAAATTTAAACAATAAAATACGTTGTTATTCATTTAAAATAACATTTAGAAATTTCTAGAATTAAGTAGAACAATCATATGTGTGTAAATGGAATGTTGGCGGCCTCGTGTTAAGACGTTGAGTCTCGTGCAAGAACGGACATGCGCGGATTGCTCTGGAGTTCTGTAGAAGTTTCGCGATGTTTCTAGAAGTCTAGGCCTACAATATATAAACAGACGAAGATGCGAGGAAGAAAGGAGGAGTCAGACATTAGTTTCATTCAAGAAAAGAGAGTCAGTCATTCGTTTGAGAAAGTTCAAGTGTTTGCTGTGATTTGTGACTGAAGTTAATCCTACAGAAGCTGTGATTTATATTTCGTAAATCTATACGATCCATTCGAATTACTGGTTGTGCTGAGGGTCGAAACGTACGGGACTAGCCAAGGGAGATCGGAAAAATTGAGGTCGACAAGTTTGTGACGTTTATCGGACAGAGACCCTTCTTTCATAAGATATTAAAAAAAAATCTTCAAGAATTTGTTTCGTATTTACTAAAATGAGACTGGTAACAAATCTGATCACATATTTATTTGATAAAGTTCTGACATGTCAAGTTATACATTCATTGTACACCGTAAGACCAAACACATCTAACATTGCATAAATCATAAATAGACGAGTGATTTTATATAGCTATATTGAAATAAAGTGATATGTTTATGTATATAATATTAATAAAAATAACTGGATAAATGAAACAGTAATAACCAGATAAAATGATCAATATTACTTCCGTTTTTTGACATCACAGACCACTGTTTAGACATTTTAGCCTAAACTTTGTTCCTCTAGAGACAAAACACAAACGATGAGTAATAATTTGTAGTAACTAAAAATTACAGAATTTGTAGAATAAGTTTAATAGCGGCTGTTATATATACCCACGTAATATTTTTATTTATTTTTTTATGCGTGACATAACGATCACTGATCAACATATGATGATTTAACCGGAAAAACAAACACCCATATTTATTTACATGGAACTTTAGTAAGACTTTGGTATCAAAAGACATTTGAAGAATACTGAACTAGACACAGATTATATATATATATATATATTTCATACAATAAAGAGACATTATTAACCTTAAATATATTTGAATTTTTTATAAAATTATGCTATACATTTCAAATAAAATTCTATAAGTAGCCAGACTGATGGAATAGTGTAAAGAAAAAGTATTGTATTTGTGTCGTTTAATGTCATACAAATAAGAAAATAGACACAACACTGTTAGATCTATATTTTTTACTGTGTTATTTACAAGATTGGAAAAACATAGTGCCGAGTCATACGGACTAGTAAAATATTTTTCTGCGAAACTGAAGAAACCCATATCGATTGTGAATACTCACAAAATATTGATGTGTTGAGTAACCAATTTCGTATACAAATAGAAAAACCCACACCGTTTGTAAGTAATAATTAAATATTGATCTATTGAGTAACGTGTTGATACATCACCAAATTCGATACATAAATACAAACACCCATACCGATTGTAAATAAGAATTTAATACTGATGTGTTAAGTTACTCGTTGACATATGGATTGTTAGGGCAGATAGCTCTCGTGTAGCTTTACAGGAAATTAAAAAAAACAACAAATAGAAGCTGTAACTAAAACACCTTTATAACTGTTTTCTGTTTTTATCATTGGGAACATTTAACTGAAACGTAGTAACAATAAGCTGGTAATTATCTCTTTCAACGCATACGTAACATATATTTATTTTGTTATAAGCACACTGCTTTAATTGGTTAAATGTATATTATAAATAAAGAACTTTGTGTTATTATATTTTAAATGTATGCTGTTAAGAAGTTATATAATGTTATGATAGTTTATAAACAAGGTACACTGTGTTGTCACAGAATAAAAGTATGAAATAAACAGTGTTATTGTTATGTAAATTTTCCAAATAAACTGGCAATATGTTTTTACAGTAGTTCTTTTTACGATCACATAGTAACATATTTTCACAGATTGTCAGTGGAAATGTTACATGTTTTTACACCTCTTCACCAAATCCAAGGTAGGTGAGATAAATAATTATTTTTCGTTTTTGGTATTTTTTAAAATCACAAATAGAATGAAACTCTTACATGGTGATTGACGTCATGACTGTGATATTCGTATCACTGCTTTTTGTAGACAAGTGGTATTTGTAGGACAAGCAAGGCATTATTATAACCTTAATTCGCTGTGGAGGGTGGCCTGTTCAAAACTCCAAAACACTGCCAAAATAAGTAAAGATCTGTGGAGAATGAAATAAAAACATAAGTTAGGGTGAATAACACATGTGAAACCATGCATTACTTGGTAGCCACAAACCCATACAAAAGACAACGATATTTGAAATGTTTTTGTGAAACATACTTTGTTAAGTTGTATATCAATAGGTTACATATAAACAATATTTATTAATTGAATCCATGGTTTATTTAGATTGACACATAGAAGTAAGAGCATTAATATACTGTTAAATAAATGTCGTGTAAATGTTTTGTAAACGACAACATGTCGTGTTGTGTTTGGATTTTCATGTCTATCATTTATATTTCCATATTTATATTATTGTTTCAAAGCTTAAACCAATAAAATATGTTGTTATTCATTTAAAATAACATTTAAAAATTTCTAGAATTAGGTAGATTAAATATATGACTATAAACGGAAATGTGTGGCGGCCTAGTGTCTAGACGTTGAGTCTCGTGCAATATGCTGTTATGTAAATGTCGTGTAAATGTTTTGTAAACGACATGTCGTGTTGTGTTTGGATTTTCATGTCTATTATTTATATTTCCATATTTATATTATTGTTTCAAAGCTTAAACCAATAAAATATGTTGTTATTCATTTAAAATAACATTTAGAAATTTCTAGAATTAGGTAGATTAAATATATGACTATAAACGGAAATGTAAGGCTGCCTAGTGTCTAGACGTTTGGTCTCGTGCAAGAACGGACATGCGCGGATTGCTCTGGAGTTCTGTAGAAGTTACACGATTGTTCGAGAAGAGGCCTACTAATATATAAACAGACGGAGACGCGAGAAAGAAGAAGAGTCATTAGTTTTTATCCGAAGAAAAGAAGAGTCAGTCATTCGTTTGAGAAAGTTTAAGTGTTTGCTGTGATTTTATTCAACTTGGATTTGTGACCAGAGCTAGATCTACAGAAGCTGTGATTTTGTGTCGTCAATCTTTGCGATTGATTTCGAATTACTGGTTGTGCTGAGAGTCGGCACGTACGGACTGTTTAGGGGAGACTGGGAAAATTGGAAGGCGGCAAGTTTGAGACGTTAATGAAGAAGCACCGTAAAAAGAACTTCGTCATTCTCCATTCAAACTTCGGTATTTCTTCGTGGGACTAAATTCACACCCTAGACCGGAATTTTGGATTTCTGATCTGAAATTTTGGACTTTCATTCTAAATCATTATATTAGATACAGGCCAGTACCATTTTGTGTTGAAATTAATTTTGAAGGTTTAAACTTAATATCTGTCATTGTTGTTATGTAATTTATGTTATATCTGTTACATATATAATAGTTTATTGTAATAAATTATACAAGCTGTTATCTGTGTCTTTCTGTTGCGTTCAATCTATATAAAACATAAAAACGTAACATATACGCAAATTAAACGTCTGTATGTGTACCATGAAACAATGGGAGATTTTCTGCCCGACGTAACAATATGGATAAGGTTTTAACAACAGATACTACAGGAATGTCTATAAAAACTCAGTTACTAAGAAAACAAAGACTACGTTAAAATTGACAATAAAATTACAAATTCGTGATATAAATACAGCAAATGCACGACATTTCGATGGAACTCTTGTTTGGGTCTTATGGGCAGTCAGAAAATAACGTGTTTGATGTAGTTTATTCTGTAATATACGTCAGTATCTGTAGGTACATCAGTATGTTTAAATATTACAATTTAGCTCAAAACTAATGCAACTCGTAATTTTAATACTAATTTTCCAGGAAGACGGGATATACGTTGACACTGTAAACAGAACGAACAATTTTCTAGTGAAACTGTTTTTCTCACACTGAGGCTTTTCTCTTTGAAACAACTAAGTTTCCACAAAGTTATGATAAAATCGAATGTCTGTGAGGTTCCCGAACCTCAGATTACGAGCTAATCAACTTAACCACCTGTTCATGCCAGACCAGCTTTTGTTGTAAACTTTATATCAAGTCTTCTTTATTAAAATTGTAACAAACAAACACCAAGAATACTTGTGATTTTGAGCATAATAATTCTATAAACAAACGTTTATTTTGAATGTTTTTAACCTAATAGAGGTATAATTTCTATAATATAGGTTTAATAATTGTTAATAACAATTTTATTAATTAAATTCTATTTATAAATATGGAAACCCGAGGTCTAAAAGGTATATATGATGCTCTCTGTACATTTATTTACCTAGACCGTTCACAACACCTACAACAATCAAATCGGTATATAGTAAGCAACGGCATATTTACACTGGAGTTAGAAAGGCAATATGTTGGAGGTTTTAGATAAATATTCCTTAAACGTAAAAAAATAAAAATAAACATCATCATAGAAGTAAGTTTACAAAACTCTACTGTTATAAAAGACTATTAGACTCTTCTATGTTGAACGCTGGAAAATGGCTTTAAATATTCTGAGTTGTTTTGATCAAATGAGCCATGCTAATCGTGATTTCTCGAAAACATATCAAAGTAAGTTTTATGTGTGTAACAGTTTCATTAGAGCGAATAAAAACAATATAAATTAATAAATATATATATACAAATTTGCTAAAGTTGTTTAAATCGAAAGAAAACTGGTAGATAGTTCCTGCATCCTGCATTGTGCTCTACACAACATTTTGAGTTTCATAAACAAAAACACGCATGCACGAAACAAAGCTCCACCTTTTATCAGTTAATGGAAGTTTAAAAACGAAATAGAAGAAAGAGGTAACAGTGAATGTTCAGAGAAACAAAGACTAAGATTTTGTTAAATCGTTTTAATACATAATTGATCATGGATAGAATAAATAGTAGAGGCTCTCACATGGAGAATAAACTAAATGATTAATCTTTTGATCACACATTTCCAAAAATACTGTTTATTTTCAACATCATGTTATAACGTCCCGACGGTCATATAAAAGAGAACTTGGGGTGGAACGGATTATTCGAACAGATGAGCAGCGACTTTAGCACTTTGACATGCTGGGTGAAATATAGTGCTTAAGGTTTCAGTGAAATAACTCAGCCCAAAGGTTATCTGCCGACAGACGATTCCTTCACTTTGACAACTTTTTCTTCAATCAAACAGCGTTATGGAATTGGAGAAAAAACCGACAAATAAAAGCATGTTGTATATGTCATTGATATTTTGTGGTGGGTCATATACGTACATTTTAAGTACAACTTGCCACACACCCACGTATTTTGGTTTATACGTGAGAATACGTTGCTTAAGTTTCATCATTTATGAGAGAAAACCGATAGGACACTTTTCTTATGCTTCCGTTATTACAGAACAGAAAAGACAGGTAGGTATGTGAACAAGATATATTGATAGGTTATTGTTGTAGGAAACTCCTTCACTATGAAACGTCGTTAAGACAGTCTGTGCTATTCAGGGACCTTGGTGAAGAAGGTAAAGGAAATTACGTGATACGTTTATGTAGACTAGGGAATGGCTTTATTATAAAGGTTTCTAGCTGAATTGTAAGACCAAACATAAACTAAGATTAGACGAAATTCAACGCCAGGATAATGTTGAAAACATGTAATATAGAACTGGGTATATCCTTGGAACAAGGTAGAAAATTACTTTTTATTTTATTGAATGATTGATGGGGTAGAACGTGAGGAATATCTGTGATCATTGTTGAACTAACTACATACGGAGGTTCGGAATAATGAAATTTAAGTAAGCATTTCAAACAACAAGTGTTAAAGAGATGCAACTGAATTAATTGAAATGTACATAAATTTTAAAATTAGGTTCCTAAATATTCAAACAGGCCCGTCTTTAACAGGTAATAAAAAGTGAGTGGAAGTAAAAAGTAAAGTTGGCTTGCATAGGGAGTACAGAATAAAATTATAAGCATAAGGAGTTCAAATTGACTACAATGATAACAGACTTGAATTATTGTAGAAAGTTAAAACTGTTGACAAAACGGTAAATTAGAAAATAAAAAAACTTGTTTAGAATTTGTTAACAAGTAAGTTGGAAAGCAAAATGTTAAAAGGTCAAAGACGCCTTTGAGGAATAATAAATGAAGGACAATATCTGGTATTATGGAATGTTAAATCCCACTTTCTAATTTTTCAATAAAGAAGACTTAGTAACATTTCTTATCATGAATAGTTGGTAGCTGGAAATGTGACTGATCATGATCATAACATTAACCTGAGATTTTAAATAACAAATAAAAAATTTTAAAAATGACAACGAATAATATTTACCCAAGGACTGTACATGTGAGATATTTTCTCCTATTTATTCTATATCCTTAAAGAGTGTGTGTGTCTTTTCTTATAGCATAGCCACATTAGTAGTGGGCATATGTCAGAAAATGGTAAGTTGGCTACTGTCATCTCTTTTCAAGGAAGGCAACAAAAATTTCCCTAATAGTTATATGTTTATTAGTCTGACGTGAATGGTTTGAAAAGTTGTAGAAAATATGAATGATGCTTTGAAAAATCATTTTATAAAGTTTAAATCTTGTTGGATAGTCACCATTGTTTCCATAGGAGAAAGTTTGTCTTACCACACTTTTACATGCTTTGAAGAGGTTTATTTCAACCTATATGACATAGTTGCGGGAATTTGGTGTATCTGGATTTTTAGAAAGAATTTAAGAAGGTGCCACATAAAAAATTCTCGAAAATTATAACCCTGAAAGTTTGAGGTATGTGTTAAATATTCAGTTTTAACCTTCAAAATCAATTACAACACAAAATTGTACTGGCCTGTATCTAATATAATGATCTAGAATGAAAGTACAGAAACAATTCACAGTTCAATAATTTTATTGACGTTCCTTTTACGATGAATGTCCCAAATTTGTTGTTTTCCAATTTGCCTCGGTTTCTCTTAAACAGTCCCGTACGTGTCGACCCATCTAGTCGGTTCTTCAACAACCTCACAGCGAACGTTGAAAACTTCTCGAACAAAGACACTATTCCTTCAATTAAATATAAACTAATGAGTGACTCTTCTATCTTGAATAAAACTAATGTCTGACTCCTTTCTAACTTCTTTCTCGCATCTTCGTCTGTTTATATATTTGTAGGCGTCTTTTCTCGAACATTCATCGGAACTTCGACAGAACAATCTGCGCATGTATGTTTTTGCTCGAGACTCTACGTCTAGACGCTAGGCCGCCAAACATTTCCATTTAGAGTCATATATTTGACCTACCTAATTTTAGAAAATTTTAATGTTATTTTAAACAAAGAACAACGTATTTCACTGTCTAAACTTCGAAACAGTAATATAAATATGAAAATATAAATAATAGAAATGAAAATTTAAATACAACACGACATGTTGTCGTTTACAAAACATTTACATGACATTTACATAACATAGAAAACTGACTAGAAAGTGGAGGTTGTTATGAATACAGTTCAGGTTAAATGGATTAATGTCACCAGTAAGATAACTCAGGATTAACTGCCAGAGCCTTTCTTGATGATATTGATGTTTTGCCATTCAAATAAGCGTATAAATTTTACAAAGTATGGGTATTTTTAAAATTTCTGACTGTGAAAAGGTGTCTACAAAAATTTTAAAAACAGCCTTTAAATCCTCTTTCCTTCAGTGTGAACTGAAGAATCAAAATAAACTATTATTATTTTATTATTTTAAATTATTTTATTTATCTTCTTTTTTATGTGTTGTCAAGTGATGTGGTATTGCTATACACATAAAACATTCGTTTGTATCCCCCTGAGGGTCTTAGGTAAACCTCTAGAAACACAGTGGTTTAAGAACTGAAAAGGTTTATAAGGTATATTATTTGTTTTATTCAGACAAATCATTATCTCTTATTGACACTTTCAATCAAGCTAGTAAATAGCTTATCAAGTGTGCGTGTTTTCGTTCCACAAAGCCACCTTATGTCTACCTAGGGGAATCAATCCCCTAATTTTACTATTGTAAACCCGCTGCCCCACAGGAGGACGTAATTTATGAAAGTTTCAAAATATTGCATCCATCAAACACAAAACAATAAGTTTTAAAAAGTAATCAAGTGTGTCTTTCCGCACGTATAAAACACACCTTAAGTTATATTCGTTACAACTGTTGTGCTGGAAAAGTGATACAATAATTCTAACTTATTATACTTTGGCTTCTGAATTATTTTATGTAATTTTACACTTAGTTTTGTTCAGAGTTTGATGTCAGCGATTTCTTGAAGTTAAGACACATGGTGAGAGTAATACACTTGTTGTGATCTATAATATATTGCTCTATAATGTATACACTACATTTGTTTTCTTACTTTTTTAACGTTCAAGCCGATGTTATAGAGCTGCACAGAAAATATTACCTGACACTGAACCTATTCTTTTGGTTCGAACGTACCTTCTTCCGATATCAAAAATAACCCTAAGAAACGAGAGTATAATATTAGAAATAAGGTGATCTACTGATATCCAAAGAGAATTGGAGCATGAAAAATGATGGAGGTTTCAGGTAACTTTCTATGACCGTGAACACAAATAGGAATTAACGAAACACATCTGATATCGAAATCAGCTTCCGGTTTGGAGAACGACGGAAATATATATAAAAGGAGAGCTCCTATGTCTCAGTCAACTAACCGATAGCTTTAGGCTTAGAAAAGCTGTTTCGACGTGCAATATGAAACTAACTGTAAGTATAGTTTTAATAATAGTAAGTAAAATCGTAGCTTTTTTTAAAATAAAAACAGATACATAATTACTTATTAACTAAAGACCTATGTATATTTTTTTGTATTAAAATTCATGTTCTTGGCAGAAAGAAAATGATGTTGAGAAAACTGTCTATGGTTTCTGATAATAAGATAAACATTATGTTTCACATTAATATACGATAAAATATAGTTTTATTTATAATAACAAACCAGAGATATCAAACATATCTACTGTAATACAGTTTCTGGGATAAATTATTAAACTTCATATTACTTACTAATAATTCGTTATTTTAAAATTCTAATAATTCATTATCATAAAATAACCAAACTCATAGGGTCAGTTATAATATACAAAATATATTCAAAACATTCAAAGTAATAAAAGTTACGGTTGTTTTTGACATTATTAGTAAATATTAGCCTAACGTCGTAAAACGTTAAAAAGGATGATAACCTATATTTTCATATCGTTATTTCAGCTTGGACTTTGTGTTTTCGTTGTACTCGTCGCCACTAGTTTTGCTGGTTACCTTTATCGAGGTTATGGAGGAGAGGAGGACTGGGATACGGATTAGGTTTGGGCTACGGAGGTTATGGTGGTTACGGTGGTTATGGTGGTTACGGTGGCTTAGGCTACGGCGGTTATGGTGGTTACGGTGGCTTAGGCTACGGAGGTCATGGTGGTTACGGTGGCTTAGGCTACGGAGGTTATGGTGGTTACGGATATCATGGTGTTTATTGCCCTTGGGCTTATCCCGTTTATCGTGGAGGTTACCACTAAACGGTAAGATTGCAACAGAACTAATAAATATTGTTACTATCTCGGTGTTTATTTTCAAGTCATTAGTGAGACTGTTATATAATGATTACTTTATTAAGTTATTCACCGCCAGACGGACAGAGCTTTTGTATACTCACTAAATTATCAATGTATTACAATCCCTTGACCCCCAAAGAATGATTCCACCTTTATATTTAAATACGTTGTATATATATCATGCTTCCTTTGAATATAATATTACACTTTATATGGTAATCCACAAGACAAAAAATAAGAGAAAAACACATATTTTGAAATAATTAAACTACATCGTTGAATACTGGTATAATCTCATTAGAGACTTTTAAGTGTCATGTGATATCTATTGATATGATGTAAGAGACTGTATTTGTTATAATAGAACGAATCATATATTTGAAGACAACGAATACTGAAAAAATCTGTTAATTTTGGGTCTTAACGGAGTTATTGTATCTTGTTATTTTCAAGACTGTATTCTTACGAAAACAAAACACAAATATATTCATACATATATCTTTAGTTATTATATTGTTTAAATTATGTTTTAAACTAACTAATTAGGTTTATTCATTATTATCTTACTTTATTTCCAGAGTCTGAGAAATCTTTCCCAGAAGGTTCACCATTGAAAACTGAATAAGTCAAATAACGCAACTTATCAAAATGTCAACATTGGAAGCGACATAGTTTCTGAATCACATCGTTTTAAAATAATTTATCTTCATGAATTTAATCTCTACTAAATATTTTTAACCTACACTGATTCCATAGTGTGAACGTTTTGAAGAACATAAACAGTAATTTATCTTCAAAGGATTTCCGAACTTTTATTGAAGTTTGATATTCTTACTGTTGTCTTAAAATATTAAATAAAATCATATCGTGTGAAAAACTCCATCTGTAGTTAAAAGTGTGTAACCGTTCTTTAGTTAACACTTTCTGTGAATCGTACACTGACTGGAGACAGAATTTACTCTAAACCGAACATTTGAAACACCATTCAGCAGACTTATAATTTCCCTATTATTACAACGAATACCATCATAGAGACTTTTATAGAAGATGAATATAATAGAAACACGTGTTTAACTTCATAAATACAGATAGATTATAATGGTTAATCTGGTAATATCCTTTACGCTTGTAAACTGCACATTGTCTTAGGTACTACACCATAAACAAAATTTGTTCATGATTTAGTACACGGTGTGTATTATGTTCGAAGTTTAATGTCGAAAGGCTTTTAACGTAGATTGTTTTACATACATGTAAAATTATGTCGCATACAATATTTGGATTACATAAAAATCCAGAACTGTACATCTATTACTGAGTACCGTAAGCTCTGATTCAATCCATGTTGTGTGATATGGTGAAATATTCATTAAGTTTATACCTCGACAACCTATCCTGACCTTGTTTCTGTATAAACTACTAAAACATCAACCACCTAAAATAAACAAAATGTTTATTATCACAAGTTATATTGTAAGTCTACAGAAACAGGTGTAAAATGTTTATTATCACAAGTTATATTGTGAGTCTACAGAAACAGGTGTAAAATGTTTATTATCACAAGTTATATTGTGAGTCTACAGAAAAGGGTGTAAAATGTTTATTTCCTCACAAAAACTTGTTTTTGATGTCATTAAAGAACAGAATTAAATTATTAATTTCTCACATTATATAACATTTAACTTGCATGTGGATTGAAAGCCAAAAATAGATTGTTTATTGATAAACTCGTAGGTTGTTGAAGAAGTGACGGTTTTATGCCTAGTGTGTTACAAACTTAACGATCCGGACAAACATACGTTTAAAAGGTTTATTTTTTCATATGCTTCTTTGGAGCATCATCATGTTATTTAGTACAATAAAACTATTAATATCCCATTATTTCTACACATTGGGTAAATTCTTTTTTTTAGGTATCATTCTTGTATTTCCAAACATTATGAAATAAACACAAAATTGTTGTATTTAGATTCAAACAAAACACTTACAAAAACATGAAATGATTATAAACGAAATATATCTATATACACAACATTTATTGTATGAGCACCTTGTCTTTCTGAATAATCGTCATCTCTGAATACGATCGTGAGATTTGTTTACAATAAACAGAAGTTAATTAAACATCGGATTTTTAAAATTATTGTTTAAAGAAGTGTAAAAATCAACTGTCTCCCAAGTTTATTTGTTTCTCTTTTGTAAATGTTTTGTTTTTAAATCGCATTTCCATACATATAAAACCTATAATTGCGTATCTGAAATGAATTAACTTGTTGAAATGAATAATAAGGCTATTTGCCCAAGATTACATAGCAAGGAAACAAGCGCCTGAAATTAGAATACTAGACATAAAATTTAAATAACCAACGGTTTGTTTCCTTTTGAATTTCGCGCAAACCCACACGAAGACTATGTGCGCTACTGTCCTTAATTTAGGAGTGTAAGACTACAGAGAAGACAGCTTGTCATCAACACATTCCTCTAACTCACGTTTACAGTTGATTTTTGCACTCGTATAAAAGAAAAAGTAACACTGTAAAAATAGCTAATAGGAAAATTGTGTACCTAAACAAACTAGCACACGAACGTATCGACACAACCTTGTCCAGCACACTTATACCTACAGAGATACCGAACCACTTCGTTTTTTTATGTGGGATTCATTTCAACTCGTAACTACCAAGATATTTATGAGCATAATTATACTGTAGTTTTCGATAAAGTATGTATATTTTTAGAAAACTACGCAGAGTTCTTGTGAATATTAAAAAGCTTTCATGGACAAAATATTAGGTTTTCAAATCAAGTTTTCTGATAAAGAAATGGCTCGTCGTTTTTCCAGAATGTTATCAAACAAATACAAAAGTAAATTTTAAGATTAAAAATATTTTGATTTTAAAATTGTTAATTTCATTTGCGTTATTATTACATCTTTCTAGAAAATGAACAAAGTTTTCTTAAAAATAAAACACTTTATATTGAATGTATTTTATTGATGTTATCTCAATACGGTTTTCGTTGATTTGACGGAGATCGTTACCATTTCAAAAAGTTAAGAAATAAATATGAATTACCTGTTTCTTTGTTCCAGAATAACATCAAATTGCATCAAGAAACCACAAGTATTTATTCTGGTTAGACTAAATCTCAAAGCAGCACACATCTATTTGTTTTTATCAATTTTGCTTTATTTAACTTTGAACTGTGTCCGACTGTAAATATCCAGAGACAAATTAAAAATCACACGTGCAACTCATATTATTGTATCGAACAGAGTAACCTTGAAGACTTTTATATTTGATTATATTATCTGATAAGATCTTTTTTTTTACATTTCAAGTTCTTTTATATTACGAAATAATGAAAACTAAAATGATCTTGTAATTAAATGTGAATCATTTTTCTTTTCAGTTTCGCTTATACGTTATCTGTTATTTTTCCACTCTAACATTATATTTGATTCTCTAGGTTGTAGGAAAATAATCAAAGTATAACAAACATTACGGCTCACAATGTAAAATAAAATGTTTGATGTTTTTGTCTTAGTTACAAAATTACAAAGTACAAGAGGTCAGAGTTTACACTTCTCGACTTTAAACACTTACGTTCTCCAGGTTTATATTTATTGCAGATGGATGAGAAAGAAGAAGAAACAAACCGGATAACGAAATTTAAATCTCCCGAGCGTTTCCTTTTAGCCTTTTTCACTTATTTCCAACGTTTATTATACTCTTATCAGCTAAAGTAGATACCTGCCGAGTATAAAGCCATAAACACCGTTCCAGTTTAGATGTTACCCTACTTTGTGTAACATCAATATCAAAATAGCTTTATTGTCATATTTCTCAGAAGTTCCCTTTTTTAGTAGGATCTATTAAGTTCTTAACAGTTTAATGGTTAGAAATAGAATTGTCTAAAATATTATAAAATACTTGTGGTATAGATTTATTAACTTACCCACCGCTAGGTGGAGACAATTTTTGTGTGCTCAGTAAATTATTTATGAATTAAAATTTCTTACCACGAAAAAACGTTCCTACCCTTATATTTAAATACGTTGTTCATATATCATGCTTTCTTTGAATAAAATTTTACACTTCATAAGGTAACATACAAGAAAATAAAACATTTTTAAATAATTAAACTACATCGTTGAATACTGGTATGATCTCATAAAAGACTTTTGAAGTGTCATGTGATATCCATTAACATGATGTAAGAGACTGTATAAGTTATAATAGAACGAATCATATTTTTAAAGACAACGAAGACTGAAAAAATCTGTTAATTCTGGGTCCTTACGGAGTGATTATATCTTGTTATTTTAAACACTGTATTCTTACGAAAACAAAACACAAATATTTTCATACATATATCTTTAGTTATTATATTGTTTATATTATGTCTTAAACTGACTAATTACGTTTATTCATTAATATCTTACTTTATTTCCAGAGTCTGAGAAATCTATTAAAGAAGGTTTACCATTGAAGACTTCACACGTCACGTGACTTGATTAACATAAGAAATGACGTAATTTTTCAATTACATCTTTATGAAGTTGTTACTGTTCATAGATTATATTTCTGGGACTTGCTCTGACTCCTGACTGTAAAATCTTTGTTGGATATTAAATCAATTTGTGTCCAAACGTTTTCAGTTGTTTCAAGATACTAAATAAAATTACAAAGGAGGAATAGCTTCATCTGCCGGTAAAAAGGTGTGACCATTACTATTATTCTTTAGTTGTATTACCTTAGAATTTTTTTATATTTTGATATTGGAATTTAAAAACTTAACCTGTTGAAAAATAAAATGGTTTTTTGCAAATGAATTTAAAACTAAGTTACAATTTATAACGAGGCTCTGGAAATAAAACTATGGTAATTCCATTACACTTGCGCTGCAGTGTGTAATGTTAGTAGAATAAGGTAATTTTCTTGTAATCTATAGCGACTATGTATGTCACGTGATCTATATCGAGTCAGTGGTTACACCACCGTATAAAAGTGACTCAGCATTTACTGTTAGATCATGTAAGGATATAATAAGAGTTACCTGTAATCTATAGCAATTATACTAATTTATAAAGTCATTTTCATAATATTCGTATTGTGTGTGTTTTCTTTTATCAATGCCACATTAAGCTATCTGTTGTGTCCAACGAGGGGAATCGAATCCCTGGTTTTAGCGTTGTAAATCTTCAGATTTACCGCTGTCCCAGCAGGGGACTATCCTTATTGAATACTGTGTGAAAAATGGGGAATATGTCAATGTTTTACATTTTATTTAAAAACAGAACGTGTTTATCACAAAATTTGAAAAAACGCCGTCTGTAATTGGTTGGCTAGCCTACTTGATTGGTTTTAAACGTAGGGAAGTAAACTTCATTTGCAGTGTTAAAAGTACAAATGTTCACTGGAGGATTCAAATAAAGACCAAAAGTTTACATGTTAGTGTTATGGATCTTTCTTCCTTCAAATTACTAGATATTCCATGTGCGATTTTATTTGATTTAGGGTGTTTGTTCCAAGAAATGGGAAATTTATAGCTTTAAATTGAGAATATTATGTTTCTTTGGAAACCTGTATAAAAAATTGCGAGTTCGTTTATATTTGGTGAACTTTCTTCCAAGTACTCCACCTGTCGATTAGTTTTGTTTAGCAGTGTTAAGAAAAGCTGATATTGTTGGTACTGCTTGGTATCTTAGCTGCACGTCTGAGATCTTATAACGCCAGAAACCTGGTTTATATGTGTGAGGTAGGCATAGCTCAGACAACGTATGAAAGAAACAAAGGTTTTGATATTGTTACGTTATCAATATATCAGCACGTTCCGATAATTTTTAAAGCATTAAGCTAGTCTTTCGTGAAAAAAAATTGTTGTGTATTGATACACAAATTTCAAAAAAGAGGTAAGTTGTTACGTTATCACAAAACATTTTGTATTATATTTAAAATTAATTAATTTGTTAAACGAATTATGAATTACGGACATAAGTTTTCCGCTGGTTAATCTGTGGTTTTGGAGTCGAGAATTTTAATGATTTAGCAAGTATGTGGTGGTTGTTGTTCTCACTCTCCAATGGGACTCAAGTAGATTACCTACTTTATACCTACATATAAGTATAGGTATTTGTATATGGTGAGGTTATTATACTTCCAAGTTTCCTACAATAAATAATATTACTTACAGTGACGTACTGACTGCTTACATTGAGGTCTGTTCAAATTATAGACTTATTTCCTCATCTCTTGTGTTTAGTCTCGTGCCTATGATTATTCAGTGTTACCCTGAACTATTTTTATCTCAATCAGCTTTTGGGAAGAAGTAGAAGGTTATTGATAGACCAGACATCTTTACAAACTGACCACAGTCCACCTGCTATATATACACGTGAACTTCACCTTTCAAGATAATAAGTATCATCTTATTAACAGCACAAGACACTAGAAAGAACTTTATTTCGTTCTATCTTGTTTTTCTTGTTTTTGTCTTTGATATGTGCGTGTGTTTGTGTTTCGGAGATTGTGTTAAGACGTTTGTTACGTAATTACAGTCTTTACTTAACCAGTGAACAATATGGTGATAATTCTGTTGTGGAAGTTATTGTGGATACCGATAGTATTCTAAATATGAGACAATCTAAATTTATTAACTCCTACTTAGAACACTATGCCATCCTTTCTTTTGTTCTTTGTCAACCAACAGTTTTGCTATACGAATGTCTGCATCTGAGGGAAATGTAACATATAAACCGTTGTGGTTTTCCTGTTGACAGGTGCTTATCATGAACTTCATACTGTTAAAATCTCACAAACATATCACACACAAAAACAGTTTCCGACTATCCATTGAAGACTACAAACAAGAGTGCGCTGTACACAGACGGATGTGTTCATTATGCCTTAAGCATATGTTAAGCCTAGATTAATAATTAGAATTTAAAAGAAAGAAAGAAACCATATTGACTCAAACTACTCAGATCATAAAAAAATGTGTCCAGATCATAGGCATAAAATATCCAAGAAAGGTACATATGTTACATCTTATGACATGGAAAACGAAGGAATATGGATCTACTTGAGATATCAGTGTGATATATTGTAGGAATCTAGAAGTTCGACACTAAATAGAAATAGACATTTATGATTTTATAAGAAAAACAACATCACAACCACACAATACAAGAAACAAACTACATTTTCCTCTTTCGTGTGGAAACACGATTAAACCACATTAAAAAAATAAAATATCTATCACACACAAAAGCATGTCCATATATATTTCATATCTCTTGTTAAAGGACCAAACTATGAACATCATAATTCTATTAATATTGTGAGTGATAATTACATAGCTATATATTCACATAAACAATAACTTATTCTATAAAAAAGTAATAAATCTATATCGTAAAATAAAATTTAGCCACGAAATAACACAAAAGAAATAAGCAACAGAAATAAGAAAGTAAATAGTTCTTTCAATATAAATCCAACACTACTATCTCTGACCACAACTTTTAGTCGCAGTTCTGCTTAAAGAAATCCAACACTACAATCTCTGATTATTTCTTCCGGCCGCAGTTTTGCTAATAGGAGATCAATACTACCATTTGAGATAACAAATTTTACAACTTCCAACAGTAGTTTTATCAATAGAAGACTAAAAGCACTACTTTTGATTACAGCTCCAACAGTAGTTTTGTCGGCTGAAGAAAAACACTACTGCTTCCAATTACAGCTTCCGACAGTTGTTTTGTTAATAGAATACAAACATTATTACTTCTGATTAGAGCTTCCAAAAGTAGTTGCGTCAATAGAAGACAAATACTACTACCTTTAATTAGAGCTTCCAAGAGTAGTTTTGTCAATAAAAGACAAAAATTACTATCTCTGATTACCGCTTCCAACAGTAGTTTTGCCAATAGAAATAAATACAATGCCACTATCTCTGTCTAGAATGTCCGGCTAGATAAAGAGAGATAGAGTTGAAAAAACAGAAAACAAGTTAACTAATTAGCTAATAGTTCTGCTATAGACACAAACGGAATGTTTTTATTTTTTAATGAATGACGTAACGGCTGTGATCAACATATAATTATTATACACGTAGGAGAACAAACACCCGTAATGGTACGAGATGTTTGAAACTTTGTAATAACGTATTTAATATCGTAAGATGGGCGTTACTGAGTAATAAGCGGTTATTGCTTTGGAATAGGAAGATTCGCGCTTCGTTACCCGTTAGTTACCAAAACGGTCTGCAGATAGGGACTCTTTTATAAAGTTGGTCACATTTTCTATTTCTCACAGAAAAGTATGCCTAGAATTGGCGGCGAGTTCTGTTGCCTTCCCTTTTGTTTATCAGACTCGAGACAGAGATCCTTCTCTTGTAAGATATTTAAAAAAATCTTCAATAATTTGTTTGGTATTTACTAGAATGAGACTGATAATAAATCTGATCACATATTTATTTACAAAAGTTCTGACATGACAAGTAATACATTCATTGCACACCGTAAGACTAAACACATCTAACATATAAACGTGCACACGAACATTGCTCAAATCAGAAATAGACGAATCCTTTTATGTAGTTAAATACATGTATAATGTAGCATGTTTATACATACATATTATGTTAATATACGTAAAAAAAATCAAACTATAAAAATAACCAGATAAAATGATGAATAGTACGTCCTAGGAACTTTTGTTTGTTTTGGAATTTTGCACAAAGCTACTCGAGGGCTATCTGTGCTAGCCGTCCCTAATTTAGCAGTATAAGACTAGAGGGAAGGCAGCTTATCATCACCCCCCTCCGCCAACTCTTGGGCTACTCTTTTACCAAGGAATAGTGGGATTGAACGTACATTATACACCCCCACGGCTGGGAGGGCGAGCATGTTTAGCGCGACCCTCAGATTACGAGTTGCACTCCTTACGCGCTTGGCCATGCCAGGCCCCGTCCTAGGAACAACTTACCGTAATAATAATGTAGTTTAAACGGCTAGCAAAATATTGTCACTTACGTAGGATTCAATAAATAAACTCACGCGCAATTTTTGTTCAATTTCCCTTGTTATAATTGAGAAGATGGGAAGCGTGAAATTATTGGTAGAATTTAAACTAATCAGAAAGCTGTGATATTTGATACCTATAAGTATTATATGATCTGATATATCAGGGCTCGAGTTGAACGACATGATTGTAAAAATTGTTATCAGTTAAAACTTGTACTACCAGTCAGCTGTAGCTTAGATTATTTTGTTTTTCCACACACAAATATATTTAATATATTTAACATTTGTTGGCGTTTCTAAATCTTGATATATCGGGGAACTAAAATAAATCTTAAAAAAATAAATTATGAATATTTGAATGAAAACGAGAAAAACAAAATAAGGTAAAGAATAAAAATGGCTTGAAAACTGACTCTAGGAATTCGTATACTATTTCCTTTAATAAATACATTTGATAACTATTGAATATTTATCTCAAAAAATATGATTCAGAATTTCCGGTGAACGTTCTCAGCAAATAGTATAAAAAGAGGTTTGTTGTACCCAAGCGGGTATTATCGAGTTGTCTCAGGAAACGGGAGAGTTTGTGTGGTTCGTACTTACGAGATGAAGTTCACTGTAAGTATATGTTAATATCAGTAGTTATCTAGATATGCTAAAATATATGTACTTATTCAATTCATTAACTGAGTCTAACAGACTATTATTTTATTTTAGATTTAGATTCATTCAATTAACTCTCTTTGAAAAGAAAGCATAATTAGGCTTAATACGGATTACACAAAATAACTTGTGTTGATATATCCTTTTATCTGTAAATAAATATTGGATTAAAACAATTCTCCAAAGTACAATTAAGCAACAACAACATTCCACGTCAAATCTAAATATTTCACTCAATTAAAAATGTTAGTGAAGAAAAATTATTTTTATCTTTTTGGAAAGAACTAGGTAAGAAAATATGATATTTTGTTCTGAACACTTTTTATAGCCCCTTAATTTGTGTTGTGGTTTGGGAAACCAACACAAATAAGGACCAATTTGGTTCAAAAATACGAAAGTCATAACATTTAATATTTTCTTTACAGTGTGAACCATAAAAATTTTAAAATCTATAATGTAGAAGTTATCTTAATATTCAAAGCTTTCTGCACTATCCGTACCTGACAGAATTTGATAAACTAGGGTGAAGACAAGTATTTAACACCTGCCACCGTAAACACGTGATCTGTTGAAATGGAATGGTGCGTTTCATGGCTATTTTTATAAACATCCTACACCTTAATTTGAGAAGATGTTTCTAAATACATATGTTATTTTTAGTGGAAACAGGTCTTGAATCATGTATCAAGGATCCACACTCCAGTATACTGACAACTCTGACGCATTGCCTGAAAAAACATTCAATCTTTTCTTCCCACGTTCATGACCACAAGCCACACTCTGGTCAGTTGTTAATAATACTTCCTTTTAAACAAATGTGACTATGTGGTTAGCGGGGAAAGATTACGAATGAGAGAAACCAGGCGTGTGTCTTGCTAGTATAAAATCACATTTAGTACTTTAAATTAGTGGATGTGTAATGAGTGTGACAGTCAAATTCTAATATTTGATGATATTAAGTGGCACATTGGACTGATTGTGGACTTAAAACTCTTCCAAATTGTTTCCGATACTTGTGGTGTGAAGAGAATAGGTAATTGTTTATGTTGCTTTGTGCTTAACCCTAAACAAACAAATGTTAAAGTCACTTATGTTTCTAAACACGAATTATTTTCTTTCAGCTTGTCATCTGTGTTGTCTTAGCACTTGTTGCTACAAGCTTGGCTGGATATTATGGAGGACTTTTAGGTTACAGAGGTTATGGGGGCGGCTATGGAGGTTATCTTGGTGGTGGTTATCTTGGTGGTGGTATTCTTGGCGGTGGGTATGGAGGTTATCTCGGCGGTGGGTATGGACATGGAATTCACGGTGTTTACTGTCCTTGGGCTTATCCCGTTTACCCTCATTACGGTGGTTATTACCACTGAATGGTTAGTTCATTAAATATTTAATTAATAATTATAAGGATTATATCTACTTTCTCTTACAACAGGAGGATGTATAATGTTGAAATATTGTACGAATTTATTTGATATAAATAACAAAACTGACGTGTGAAAGCAATGTGTTAAAATACCGAAGTGTTTTATTAATTTTTATTTTACGATAATATTAATAGTTTAATAAACCGTCACCACTAGAATAGTTTGTAATATAAACTGTTTTATCTATCTCGTGGTGGGATCATAGTAGGATATTGTTACTCCAAGTAACATTTGTCTCTGTGGGTTTGATATGAGATAAGTTCAGGTTAATCACTGTTATTATTAATGTTGATAAATACTCACCAGGGGAACTCAAGATTGTTTAATAAGTGTGATTGTTAATCTAGAGATCTTAGAATTAAAAATATACTTAAATGAAGTAGCGTGATGATAAAATTGACTGTCGTTGTTTGTTCTGTTGTAACTCAATCGAACAACTTTTTACTGACAGACTCCTTATTTTCGAGGATGTAAGGAAAGTGGCCAACGAAAAGAGCCGTTTACATGTTCGTCTCATCAAACAAGATAATTTAGTTGGGAATCCGAATTATTGCACTATGCATATTTTTGTAAATTTACACTAGTAAATAAATGTTTTGAAATGAAAACTGTTTTATGATTTTTAACCGATGCTTAACATACGTTTAAGACATAATGAACACATCCGTCTGAGTACAGTATACTGATGTTTATTGTCCTTAAAGGGTAGTCGGAAACTTTCGTGTGTGAGTTTGTAACAGAACAAAGTTCATGATAAGCATCTGCCAGCAGGAAAACCACAGTGGTTTATATGTTTCTGTCACATGAAAACATTCGTATAGCTACACTGTTGGTTGACAACGAACGAAAGAAACGATGGCATATTGTTCTAAGTAAAAGTTAATAAATTTAGATTGTCTCATATTTAGAACACTATCGGTATCCACAATAACTTCCACAACAGAATTATGACCATATTGTTCACTGGTTAGGTTAAGACAATAATTACAAAGCAAACGTCTTCACACAATTCCCGAAACACAAACACACGCACACACATTTAGTAAAGGCCAGTGACCTGCTAACATTTGGACCTGTCTGGTCAATTATATATGTAAAAACTGCTCGTTTGGGTTAAGAAAATATTTTACGTAGAAGAGCGAACAACGTTTCGACGTTCTTCTGTCATCGTCAGGTTCACAATGACAGAAAGATGTAATTGACCTGAAGCTGACCACATGTTTGGAAGGAGTTGTATAACTGAGTGTCGGAATGTAGAGGGCGGTGTTAGATGTTTGAATGTATTATTTTATATTATTGATTTTATTATTTTTAATATAGGTATAAAGGCGTTCCTTTATATTCGTTTATTATGGGTTTCAGTTGTATAAGTAAGGCTTCTTTAATTTTGCGTTTGTTTATGTTTGTTTCTTTATTTAGTATTTGAGTGTTTTCTGTTGTTATGTTGTGTTTATTTGACTTGCAGTGTTCGAAAACGTGTGAAGGTGACTTTTTATGTTCTTTGAATCTGGTTTCCATTTTTCTACTTGTTTCTCAAATACAGAGGTCGTGGCAGTTATCACATTGTATTTTATAAATAATGTTGGTGTGGTGTTTGTCAGTGTAGTTTTTACATAGTATAGACCTCAGTTTTGTGCCTGGTTTTTGAATAAATTTAGTATTAACTGGAATGTCATATTTTGTTACTAGTTTTTGCCAAATGTTGGTTATTTGTTTGCTGATGTCAGGAATATATGGTATACAGCAGTATATGGTTTCGTGATTTTTTTGTTCGTGAGATATATTTACTCTTCTTTGTTGATTTTGCTTTCTGTCTAGGTGTGTGCGTGTTATGTTTTCTACGGTTTGTGGAGGAAACTTTTGATGTTGATGAAGTATTGTTTTATTTTGTCTAATTCGTCGTTAATTCTGTCTGGTCAGCATAGTTTCATGGATGCGTTTATTTGGTTTCTTAGAATATTCAGGTTTTGTTTTGTTTCATGTGCTAAGTCCCAAGGAATGTATAGTCGAAGGTCGAAACGTTGTTCGCTCTTCTATGTAAAACATTTTCTCAACCCAAACGAACCGTTTTTGCATGTATATTTCTCTACAAGTGGGTTTTTCGACGTCACTGTCTGATGAATTGTTTAATGTTTGCTCGTGCTGAGTACAGCAATAGTAGATCACGAGACGTCCTTTGAGATACAACAAAACAAATACTGAACAGTTATTTGACGGATATTTCAATGTTTTAAGGTTTAACTGATTGGAGACGACAAACGAGTTAAATATAATTTATCTTAATTTATGTTCTAAATGTTTGCCTTTAACAATTTATCTCCATGTGTGATATTAGTTTGAGTAAAACATATTTATAAGATTCATTATAAGTGGTATCTAGACGAATAATACATCATCTATTTACGTATATGTACTTCAACACAAATTGCATCTTAATAAGTTTGATCTTTATTTACTACAGGCAATGAAACCCTCGATTTTGGAGTTTTCAATCATTATCTCTTCCAATGTTTTTCTGTTTTACCAGCATTATTTTACCTATCATTTAACTTTTATTCAATTTTTAACGAGCAACAGAAAAATAATGATTTGATTGATATCTATATCATAGAGAAATACCCGTTTTCAAAATAGCTATGAAGAGAAACATTCTTTGTTTGTTGTGCTCAATTGGAATGTTGAAAACTGAAACCATGTATTAAGTGTTAGAAGTCTCCTGACTGATCATAGTTCTAGTGGGGAGCGATGTTGGGTTGGTAACGTTTTTGCCTAGTTTTTATTACAATAAATATGATAACAATATATTAATTATTTTACGTTTTACAAAATGTGCTTATATTTAAAGGATAATAAGTACAATCTAAATAAGGCTATGTTAATATAAATGTTTAATTGATGGTAAAATTAAGGTTGTCTTACTTTCAGGTTTAAAAAGCACCGATTATTGTTCAATTTTAGAAAATTGCATTTTTCACTTTGTGTCATTGATTTTGAAACTTATAGATTAGAACCTAACCAAAACTAAACTTAAGAACCTTAGATGATTTTTTTTTAACCAAGATGGATCCATTTGTTGAGTCATTCATACTTCATGAGATATATGAAGCATATAGAGCATGTATTTCATAGATTGCAGAACAGAGCATAATGTAAAATCCACAAACTCCTATAAAAAAGTATAACATTAGAAAAACTGAACACTTCTCTCTGTCTTACTGTCGTCTAGGCTTACGTAACCCTAATCCAAAGACTGATTATAAGCCTGAACGTAGTTGTTTTACAAACTAAACACAAACAACAAATAATAATTCATACTAACTAAAAACTATAGAATTACTAAAATAAGTTTAGTAGTTGCTCACAGCTACCCGTTAGTTACCAAAATGGTCTGCAACTGAAGGCTCTTTTATAGAGTCGGTTTTATGTGAGTAACAGTTTCATTAGAACGAATAAAAACAATATAAATCAATAAATATATATATAAATTTGCAAAAGTTATTTAAATCAAAGAAAACTGGTAGATAGTTCCTGCATCCTGCATTGTGCTCTACACAACATTTTGAGTTTCATAAAAGAAACACGCATGCTCGAGAGAAAGCTCCACAAGTAGTGGAGTATGGAATAAAAACATAAGTTAGGGTGAATAACACGTGTGAAACCATGCATTACTTGGTAGCCACAAACCCATACAAAAGACAACGATATTTGAAATGTTTTTGTGAAACATACTTTTTAAAGTTGTATATAAATAGGTTACATATAAACAATATTCATTAATTGAATCCATGGTTTATTTAGATTGACACATAGAAGTAAGAGCATTAATATACGCAAATGAAACGTCTGTACGTATACCATGAAACAATGGCAGATTTTCTGCCCGACGTAACAATGTGGATAAAGTTTTAACAACAGATACTACAGGAATGTCTATGAAAACTCAGTTACTAAGAAAACAAAGATTACGTCAAAATTGACAATAAAACTGCAAACATTCGTGATATAAATACAGCAAATGCACGACATTTCGATGGAACTCTTGTTTGGGTCATATGGGCAGTCAGAAAATAACGTGTTTGATGTAGTTTATTCAGTAATATACGTCAGTATCTGTAGGTACATCAGGATGTTTAAACATTGCTCTTTAGCTCAAAACTAATGCAACTGGTAATTTTAATACTAATGTTTCAGGAAGACGCGATATACGTCGACACTGTAAACAGAACGAACAATTTTCTAGTGAAATTATTTTTCTTACACTGAGGCTTTTCCCTTTGAAGCAACTAAGTTTCCACAAGGTAAAGATAAACAGACAGTAAATTGTTTAAAAGGACATCACATGTCTGTGAGGTTTCCGAACCTCAGATTACGAGTTAATCAACTTAACCACCTGTTGATGCCAAACCAGATTTTGTTGTAAACTTTATATCAAGTCTTCTTTATTAAAATTGTAATAAACAAACAACAAGAATACTGTGATTTTGAGCATAATAATTCATATTAATAATTCTTCAAACTAACGTTTATTTTCAGTATTCTAAACCTAAAACAGATATAATTTCTATAATATAGGTTTAATAATTTTTAATGACAATTTTATGAATTAATTTTTATTTATAAATATGGAAACCCGAGGTCTAACAGGTATATATGATGCTCTCTGTACATTTATTTACCTAGACCGTTCACAACACCTACAACTACCAAATCGGTATATAGTAAGCAACGGCATATTTACACTGGAGTTAGAAAGTCAATATGTTAGAGGTTTTAGATAAATATTTCTTAAACGTAAAAGAATAAAGATAAACATAATCATAGAAGTAAGTTTACAAAACTCTACTGTTATAAAAGACTATTAGACTCTTCTATGTTGAACGGTGGAAAATGGCTTTAAATATTCTGAGTTGTTTATATCAAATGAGTCATGTTAATCTTGATTTCTCGAAAATATATCAAAGTAAGTTTTATGTGAGTAACAGTTTCATTAGAACGAATAAAAACAATATAAATCAATACATATATATATGAATTTGCTAAAGTTGTTTAAATCAAAAGAAAACTGGTAGATAGTTCCTGCATCCTGCATTGTGCTCTACACAACATTTTGAGTTTCATAAACAAAAACACGCATGCTCGAGAGAAAGCACCACCTTTTATCAGTTAATGGAAGTTAAAAAACGAAATAGAAGAAAGAGGTAACAGTGAATGTTCAGAGAAACAAAGACTCTAAGATTATGTTAAATCGTTTTAATACATAATTGATCATGTATAGAATAAATAGTAAAGGCTCTCACATGGAGAATAAATTAAATGATTATTCTTTTGATCACACATTACCAAAAATACTGTTTGTTTTCATCATCATGTTATAACGTCCCCACGGTTATAAAGGAGAGAACTTGGGGTGGAACGGATTATTCGAACAGACGAGCAGCGAGTTGAGCACTTTAACCACTTGGACCTGCTTGGTGAAATATAGTGCTTAAAGTTTCAGTGAAATAACTCAGCCCAAAGGTTATTTGTCAACAGTCGATTCCTTCACTTTGACAGCTTTTACTCCAATCAAACAGCGTAATGGAACTGGAAGAAAAACCGACAAATAAAAGCATGTTGTACATGTCTTGGATATTTTGTAGTGGGTCATATACGTACATTTCAAGTACAACTTGCCACACACCCACGTATTTTGGTTTATACGTGAAAATACGTTGCTTAAGCTTCATCATTCATGAGAGAAAGCCGATAGGACACTTTTCTTATGCATCCGTTATTACAGAACAAAAATGACAGGTAGGTATGTGAACAAGATATATAGATAGGTTATTGTTGTAGGAAACTCCTTCACTATGGAACGTCGTTAAGACAGTCTGTGCTATTCAGTGACCTTGGTGGAGAAGGTTTAGGAAATTACGTGATACGTTTATGTAAAGTAGGGAATGGCTTTATTGTAAAGGTTTCTAGCTGAACTGTAATACCAAACGTAAACTAGGATTAGACGAAGTTCAAAGCCAGGATAATGTTGAAAACATGTAATATAGAACTGGGAATATTTTTGGAACAAGTTAGAAAATTACTTTTTATTTTATTGAATGATTGATGGGGTAGAACGTGAGGAATATCTGTGATCATTGTTGAACTAACTACAAACGGAGATTCGGAATAATGAAATTTAAGTAAGCATTTCAAACAATAAGTGTTAAAGAGATGCAACTGAATTAATTGAAATGTACATAAATTTTAAAATTAGGTTCCTAAATATTCAAAAGAGGCCCGTCTTTAACAGGTAATAAAAAGTGACTGGAAGTAAAAAGCAAAGTTGGCTTACATAGGGAGTACAGAATAATATTATAAGCATAGGAAGTTCAAATTGACTACAATGATAACAGACTTGAAGTATTGTAGAAAGTTAAAACTGTTGACAAAACGGTAAATTAGAAAATAAAAAAAACTTGTTTAGAATTTGTTAACAAGTAAGTTGGAAAGCAAAATGTTAAAAGGTCAATGAAGCCTTTGAGGAATAATAAATGAAGGACAATATCTGGTATTATGGAATGTTAAATCCCACTTTTTAATTTTTCAATAAAAAAGACTTAGTAACATTTTTCATCATGAATAGTTGGTAGATGGGAATGCGACTGATCAAAATCATAACATTAACCTGAGATTTTAAATAACAAATGAAAATTTAAAGAATGACAACAAATAATATTTACCCAAGGACTGTACATGTGAGATATTTTCTCCTATTTATTCTATATCCTTAAAGAGTGTGTGTGTGTTTTCTTATAGCATAGCCACATAAGTAGTGGGCATATGTTAGAAAATGGTAAGTTGGCTACTGTCATCTCTTTTCAAGAAAGGCAATAAAAATTTCCCTAATAGTTATATGTTTATTAGTCTGACGTGAATGGTTTGAAAAGTTGTAGAAAATATGAATGATGCTTTGAAAAATCATTTTATAAAGTTTAAATCTTGTTGAATAGTCATCATTGTTTCCTTAGGAGAAAGTTTGTCTTACCACACTTTTACATGCTTTGAAGAGGTTTATTTCAACCTATATGACACAGTACTGGGAATTTGGTGTATCTGGATTTTAAGGAAGCATTTAAGAAAATGCCACATAAAAAATTCTCGAAAATTATAACCCTGAAAGTTTGAGGTATGTGTTAAATTGTTTGATAGATGTTACGTTTTTTTTATGTTTTATGAACGCAACAGAAAGTCACAGATAACAGCTTGTATAATTTATTACAGTAAACTAATATATATGCAACACATATAATGTAAATTATGTATTAACAATGACAGATATTCAGTTTTAACATTTAAAATCAATTACAACACAAAATGGTACTGGCCTGAATCTAATATAATGATCTAGAATGAAAGTACAAAACAATTCACAGTTCAATAATTTTGATGCCGTTCCTTTTACGATGAATGTTCCAAATTTGTCGTTTTCCAATTTGCCTTGGTTTCTCTTAAACAGTCCCGTACGTGTCGACCCATCCAGTCGGTTCTTCAACAACCTCACAGTGAACGTTGAAAACTTCTCGAACAAAGACACTATTTCTTGAAATAAATATAAATTAATGACTGACTCTTCTATTATGAATAAAACTAATATCTGACTTTTTTCTAACTTCTTTCTCGCATCTTCGTCTGTTTATATATTTATAGGCCTCTTTTCTCGAACATTCACCGGAACATCGACAGAGCAATCTGCGCATGTATGTTTTTGCTCGAGACTCTACGTCTAGACGCTAGGCCGCCAAACATTTCCATTTATAGTCATATATTTGATCAACCTAATTCTAGAAAATTCTAAATGTTATTTTAAAGGAAGAACAACGTATTTCACTGTCTAAACTTTGAAACAGTAATATAAATATGGAAATATAAATAATAGAAATGAAAATTTAAATACAACACGACATGTTGTCGTTTACAAAACATTTACATGACATTTACATAACATAGAAAACTGACTAGAAAGTGGAGGTTGTTATGAATACAGTTCAGGTTAAATGGATTAATGTCACCAGTAAGATAACTCAGGCCTCACTGCCAGGACCTATAAGCATAGGAAGTTCAAATTGACTACAATGATGACAGACTTGAAGTATTGTAGAAAGTTAAAACTGCTGACAAAACGTTAAATTAGAAAATAAAAAAACTTGTGTAGAATTTGTTAACAAGTAAGTTGGAAAGCAAATTGTTAAAAGGACAATGAAGCCTTTGAGGAATAATAAATGAAGGATAATATCTGGTATTATGGGATGTTAGATCCCACTTTTTAATTTTTCAATAAAGAAGACTTAGTAACATTTCTTATCATGAATAGTTGGTAGCTGGGAATGTGACTGATCAAGATCATAACATTAATCTGAGATTTTAAATAACAAATGAAAATTTAAAGAATGACAACAAATAATATTTACCCAAGGACTGTACATGTGAGATATATCTTCTCCTATTTATTCTATATCCTTAAAGAGTGTGTGTGTGTTTTCTTATAGCAAAGCCATATGAGGCTATCTGTTGATTCTACCTTCAATATTGGGCATATGTTAGAAACTTGTAACTTGGCTACTGTCACTCTCTTTTCAAGGAAGGAAATGGAAATTTCCCTGATAGTTATATGTCTATTAGTCTTACGTGAATGGTTGAAAAAGTTGTAGAAAATATGACTGATGCTTTGAAAAATCTTCTTTCAAAGTTTAAATCTTTTTGGACAGTCACCATTGTTTCCTTAGGTGAAAGTTTGTCTTACCACACTTTTACATGCTTTTGAAGAGGATTATTTTAACGGATATGGCATAGTAGTGGTAATTTGATGTATCTGAATTTTTAGGAAGCATTTAAGAAGGTGTCACATAAAAGAATTGTTGAAAATTATAACCCTGAAAGTGTGAGGTATGTGTTGAATTTTTTGATAGAAAACTGACTAAAAAGTGGAGGTTGTTATAAATACAGTTCAGGTTAAATGAATTAATGTCACCAGTAAGATAACTCAGGCCTCACTGCCAGGACCTTTCTTGATGATATTGATGTTTTGGCCTTCAAATAAGCGTATACATTTTACAAAGTATGGGTATTTTTAAAATTTCTGACTGTCAAATGGTGTTTACAAAAATTTAAAAAACAACCTTTAAATCCTCTTTCCTTCAGTGTGAACTGAAGAATCAAAATAAACTATTATTATTTTATTATTTTAAATTATTTTATTTATCTTCTTTTTTATGTGTTGTCAAGTGATGTGGTGTTGCTATACACATAAAACAATCTTTTGTATCCACCTGAGTGTCTTAGGTAAACCTCGAGAAACACAGTGGTTTAAGAACTGAAAAGGTTTATAAGGTATATTATTTGTTTTATTCAGACAAATCATTATCTCTTATTGACACTTTCAATCAAGCTTGTAAATAGCTTATCAAGTGTGGGTGTTTTCGTTCCACAAAGCCACCTTATGTCTACCTAGGGGAATCAATCCCCTAATTTTATTATTGTAAACCCGCTGCCCCACAGGAGGACGTAATTTATGAAAGTTTCAAAATATTGCATCCATCAAACACAAAACAATAAGTTTTAAAAAGTAATCAAGTGTGTCTTTCCGCACGTATGAAATACACCTTAAGTTATATTCGTTACAACTGTTGTGCTGGAAAAGTGATACAATAATTCTAACTTATTATACTTTGGCTTCTGAATTATTTTATGTAATTTTACACTTAGTTTTGTTCAGAGTTTGATGTCAGCGATTTCTTGAAGTTAAGACACATGGTGAGAGTAATACACTTGTTGTGATCTATAATATATTGCTCTATAATGTATACACTACATTTGTTTTCTTACTTTTTTAACGTTCAAGCCGATGTTATAGAGCTGCACAGAAAATATTACCTGACACTGAACCTATTCTTTTGGTTCGAACGTACCTTCTTCCGTAATCAAAAATAACCCTAAGAAATGAGAGTATAATATTAGAAATAAGGTGATCTACTGATATCCAAAGAGAATTGGAGCATGAAAAATGATGGAGGTTTCAGGTAACTTTCTATGACCGTGAACACAAACAGGAATTAACGAAACACATCTGATATCGAAATAAACTTCCGGTTTGGAGAACGACGGAAATATATATAAAAGGAGAGTTAACCGATAGCTTTAGTCTTAGAAAAGCTGTTTCGACGTGCAATATGAAACTCACTGTAAGTATAGTTTTAATAATAGTAAGTAAAATCGTAGCTTTTTTAAAAATAAAAACAGATACATAATTACTTATTAACTAAAGACCTATGTATATTTTTTTGTATTAAAATTCATGTTCTTGGCAGAAAGAAAATGATGTTGAGAAAACTGTCTATGGTTTCTGATAATAAGATAAACATTATGTTTCACATTAATATACGATAAAATATAGTTTTATTTATAACAACAAACCAGAGATATTAAACATATCTACTGTAATACAGTTTCTGGGATAAATTATTACATTTCATATTACTTACTAATAATTCGTTATTATAAAATTCTAATAATTCTTTATCATAAAATAACCAAACTCATAGGGTCAGTTATAATATTCAAAATATATTCAAAGCATTCGATGATATCAGCTTCTACAAAGGAAGACGTAACAAAGTAATAAAAGTTACCGGTTGTTTTTGACATTATTAGTAAATATTAGCCTAATGTCGTAAAACGTTAAAAAGGATGATAACCTATATTTTCATATCGTTATTTCAGCTTGGACTTTGTGTTTTCGTTCTACTCGTCGCCACTAGTTTTGCTGGTTACCTTTATCGAGGTTATGGAGAAGGACAGGGATACGGATTAGGATTGGGTTACGGAGAATATGGTGGTTACGGTGGATTAAGCTACGGTGGTTATGGTGGTTACGGTGGCTTAGGCTACGGCGGTTATGGTGGTTACGGTGGCTTAGGCTACGGAGGTCATGGTGGTTATGGTGGCTTAGGCTACGGAGGTTATGGTGGTTACGGTGGCTTAGGCTACGGAGGTCATGGTGGTTACGGTGGCTTAGGCTACGGAGGTTATGGTGGTTACGGATATCATGGTGTTTATTGCCCTTGGGCTTATCCCGTTTACCGTGGAGGTTACCACTAAACGGTAAGATTTGAACAGAACTAATAAATATTGTTATTATCTCTGTGTTTATTTTCAAGTCATTAGTGAGACTGTTATATAATGATTACTTTATTAAGTTATTCACCGCCAGACGGACAGAGCTTTTGCATACTCACTAAATTATCAATGTATTACAAACCCTTGACACTAGAATGATTCTACCTTTATATTTAAATACGTTGTACATATATCATGCTTCCTTTGAATATAATATTACACTTTATATGGTAACCCACAAGAAAAAATAAGAGAAAAACACATATTTTGAAATAATTAAACTACATCGTTGAATACTGGTATAATCTCATTAGAGACTTTTGAAGTGTCATGTGATATCTATTAATATGATGTAAGAGACAGTATTTGTTATAATAGAACAAATCATATATTTGAAGACAACGAATACTGAAAAAATCTGTTAATTTTGGGTCTTTACGGAGTTATTGTATCTTGTTATTTTAAATAGTGTTTTCTTACGAAAACAAAACACAAATATATTCATACATATATCTTTAGTTATTATATTGTTTAAATTATGTTTTAAACTAACTAATTTGGTTTATTCATTAATATCTTACTTTATTTCCAGAGTCTGAGAAATCCATTAAAGAAGGTTTACCATTGAAAACTGAATAAGTCAAATAACGCAACTTATCAAAATGTCAACATTGGAAGCGACATGGTTTCTGAGTTATGTCGTTTTAAAATCATTTATCTTCATGAATTTAATCTCTAGTAAATATTTTTAACCTACACTGATTCCATAGTGTGAACATTTTGAAGAACATAAACAGTAATTTATCTTCAAAAAATTTCCGAACTTTTATTGAAGTTTGATATTTTTACTGTTGTCTTAAAATATTAAATAAAATCATATCGTGTGAAAAACTCCATCTGCAGTTAAAAGTGTGTAACCGTGCTTCAGTTAACACTTTCTGTGAATCGTACACTGACTGGAGACAGAAATTACTTTAAACTGAAAATTTGAAACACCATTCAGCAGACTTATAATTTCCCTATTATTACAACGAATACCATCATAGAGACTTTTATAGAAGATGAACATAATAAAGACACGTGTTTAACTTCATAAATACAGATAGATTATAATGGTTACTTTGGTAATATCCTTTACGCTTGTAAACTGCACGTTGTCTTAGGTACTATAGCATAAACAACATTTGTTCATGATTTAGTACACTCTGTGTATTATGTTCGAAGTTTAATGTCGATAGGCTTTTAACGTTTTTACATACATGTAAAATTATGTCGCATACAATATTTGGATTACATAAAAATCCAGAACTGTACATCTGTTACTGAGCCCCGTAAGCTCTGATTCGATCCATGTTTTGTAATATAGTGAAATATTCATTAAGTTTATACCTCTACAACCTATGCTTACCTTGTTTCTGTATAAACTACTTAAACGTCAACCACCTAAAATAAACAAAATGTTTATTATCACAAGTTGTATTGTAAGTCTACAGAAACAGGTGTAAAATGTTTATTATCACAAGTTATATTGTGAGTCTACAGAAAAAAGTGTAAAATGTTATTTCCTCACATTAACTTGTATTTGATGTCATTAAAAGAACAGAATTAAATTATTAATATCTCACATTATATAACATTTAACTTGCATGTGGATTGAAAGCCAAAAATAGATTGTTTATTGATAAACTCGTAGGTTGTTGAAGAAGTGACGGTTTGATGCCTAGTGTGTTACAAACTAAACGATCCAGACAAACATACGTTTTAAAGGTTTATTTTTTCATATGCTTCTAGAGAGTATTATAATGCTATTTAGTACAATAAAACTATTAATATCCAATTATTTCTACACATTGGGGAAATTCTTTTTTTTAGTTGTCATTCTCGTAATTCCAAACACAATGAAATAAACACAAAATTGTTGTATTTAGATTCAAACAAAGAACTTAAAAAAACATGAAATGATTATAAACGAAATATATCTATATACACAACATTTACTGTATGAGCACCTTGTCTTTCTGAATAATCGTCATCTCTGAATACGATCGTGAGATTTGTTTACAATAAACAGACATTAATTAAACATCGGATTTTCAAAATTATTGTGTAAAGAAGTGTAAAAATCAACTGTCTCCCAAGTTTATTTGTTTCTCTTTTGTAAATGTTTTGTTTTTAAATCGCATCTCCATATCATATAAAACCTGCAATTGCGTATCTGAAATGAATTAACTTGTTGAAATGAATAATAAGGCTACTTGCCCAAGATTACATAGCAAGCAAACAAGCGTCTGAAATTAGAATACTAGACATAAAATTTAAATAACCAACGGTTTGTTTCCTTTTGAATTTCGCGCAAACCCACACGAAGACTATCTACGCTACTGTCCTTTATTTGGGAGTGTAAGACTACAGAGAAGACAGCTTGTCATCAACACATTCCGCTAACTCACGTTTATAGTTGATTTTTGCACTCGTATTAAAGAAAAAGTAACACTGTAAAAATAGCTTATAGGAATATTGTGTACCTAAACAAACTAGTACACGGACGTATCGACACAACCTTGTCCAGCACACTTATACCTACAGAGATACTGAACCACTTCGTTTTTTTATGTGGGATTCATTCCAACTCGTAACTACCAAGATATTTATGAGCATAATTATACTGTAGTTTTCGATAAAGTATGTATACCTTTAGAAAATTACGCAGAGTTCTTGTGAATATTAAAAAGCTTTCATACACAAAATATTAGGTTTTCAAATCAAGTTTTCTAATAAAGAAATAGCTCGTCGTTTTTCCAGAATATTGTTAAACAAATACAAAAGTAAATTTTAAGATTAAAAATATTTTTATTTTAAAATTGTTAATTTTATTTGAGTTATTATTACATCTTTCTAGAAAATGAACACGGTTTTCTTAAAAATAAAACACTTTATATTGATTTTTTTATGTTAACTCACTACGGTTTTCGTTGATGTGATGGAGATCGTAACCATTACAAAAAGTTAAGAAATAAATATGAATTACCTGTTTCTTTGTTCCAGAATAACATCAAATTGCATCAAGAAACCACAAGTATTTATTCTGGTTAGGCAAAATCTCAAAGCAGCATAGTGTATAGTCTCGTGCTTGTGATTATCCATTATTACCTGAACTATAATTTATATCTCAAACGGCTTCTAGGAAGGAGGACAAGGTTATTAATAGACCAGACATCTTTACAAACTGACCACAGTCCACCTGCTATATATATACGTGGACTTCGCCTTTCAAGATAATAAGTATTATCTTATTAACAGCACAAGACACTAGAAAAAACTTTATTTCGTTCTATCTTGTTTTTCTTGTTTTTGTCTTTGATATGTGCGTGTGTTTGTGTTTCGAAGATTGTGTTAAGACGTTTGTTATGTAATTACAGTCTTCACCTAACCAGTGAACAATCTGGTGATAATTCTGTTGTGGAAGTTATTGTGGATACCGATAGTGTTCTAAATATGAGACTATCTAAATTTATTTACTCCTACTTAGAACAATATGCCATCCTTTCTTTCGTTCGTTGTCAACCAACAGTGTTGCTACACGAATGTTTTCATCTGAGGAAAATGTGACATATAAACCGCTGTGGTTCTTCTGTTAGCAGGTGCTTATCATGAGCTTCATACTGTTAGAAACTCACAAACATATCACACACAAACAACAGTTTCCGACTATCCATTGAAGACTACAAACAACAATACGCTGTACTGAGACGGATGTGTTCATTATGCCTTAAGCATATGTTAAGCCTAGGTTAATAATTAGAAATTAAAAGAAAGAAACAAACCATATTGACTCAAACTACTCAGATCATAAAAAAAGTGTCCAGATCATAGGCATAAAATATCCAAGAAAGGTACATATGTTACATCTTATGACATGGAAAACGAAGGAATATGGATCTACTTGAGATATCAAGTGTGATATATTGTATGAATCTAGAAGTCCGACACTAAATAGAAATAGACATTTATCATTTTATAAGAAAAACAACATCACAACCACACAATACAAGAAACAAACTACATTTTCCTCTTTCGTGTGGAAGCACGATTAAACCACATTACAAAAATAAAAAATCTATCACACACAAAAGCATGTACATATATATTTCATATCTCTTTTTAAAGGACCAAACTATGAACATCATAATTCTATTAATATTGTGAGTGATAATTACATAGCTAGATATTCACATGAACAATAACTTATTCTATAAAAAATTAATAAGTCTAAATCGTAAAATAAAATTTAGCCACGAAATAACACAAAAGAAATAAGCAACAGAAATAAGAAAGTAAATAGTTTTTCCAATAGAAATCCAACACTACTATCTCTGACTACAACTTTTAGTCGCAGTTCTGCTTAAAGAAATCCAACACTACTATCTCTGATTATTTCTTCCGGCCGCAGTTTTGCTAGTAGGAGATAAACACTACTATTTGAGATTACAACTTTTACAACTTCCAACAGTAGTTTTGTCAATAGAAGACTAAAAGCACTACTTTTGATTACAGCTCCAACAGTAGTTTTGTCGGTAGAAGAAAAACACTACTACTTCCAATTACAGCTTCCGACAGTTGTTTTGTTAATAGAATACAAACATTATTACCTCTGATAACAGCTTCCAACAATAGTTTCGTCAATAGAAGACAAATACTACTACCTTTGATAAGATCTTCCAAGAGTAGTTTTGTCAATAAAAGACCAAAATTACTATCTCTGATTACCGCTTCCAACAGTAGTTTTGCCAATAGAAATAAATACAATGGTACTATCTCTGACTAGAATGTCCGTCTAGGGAAAGAGAGATAGAGTTGAAAAAACAGAAAACAAGTTAACTAATTAACTAATAGTTCTGCTATAGACACAAACGGAATGTTTTTATTTATTAATGAATGACGTAACGGCTGTGATCAAAATATAATTATTATACATGTAGGAGAAGAAACACCCGTAATGGTACGAGTAGTTTGAAACTTTGTTATAACGTATTTAATATCGTAAGATGGGCGTTACTGAGTAATAAGCGGTTATTGCTTTGAAATAGAAAGATTCGCGTTACCCGTTAGTTACCAAAACGGTCTGCAGTTAGGGACTCTTTTATAAAGTTGGTCACATTTTCTATTTCTCACAGAAAAGGATGCCTAGAGTTGGCGGCGAGTTTTGTTGTCTTCCCTTTTATTTATTAAACTCGAGACAGAGATCCTTCTCTTGTATGATATTGAAAAAAATCTTCAATAATTTGTTTGGTATTTACTAGAATGAAACTGATAACAAATCTGATCACATATTTATTTAGAAAAGTTCTGACATGTCAAGTAATACACTCATTGCACACCGTAAGACTAAACACATCTAACGTATAAACGTGCACACGAACATTGCTCAAATCAGAAATAGACGAATCCTTTTATGTAGTTGTATACATGTATAATGTAGAAGTTATCTTAATATTGAAAGATTTCTGCACTATCCGTACCTGACTGAACTTGATAAACTAGGGTGAAGACAAGTATTTAACACCTGCCACCGTAAACACGTGATATGTTGAAATGGAATGGTGGGTTTCATGGCTATCTTTATAAACATCCTACAACTTAATTTGAGAAGATGTTTATAAATACATATGTTATTTTTAGTGGAAACAGGTCTTGAATCATGTATCAAGGATCCACACTCCAGTATACTGACAACTCTGACGCACTGCCTGAAAAAACATTCAATCTTTTCTTCCCACGTTCATGACCACAAGCCACACTCTGGTCATTTGTTTGAATTTTTAAAGTTTAGAAGTGCACGAGTGAAATCAAATATTCATAAAGAGTGTAATATGTAGATTCAAGAATGTAACTTACGGTTCAGTTGTTAATAATACTTCCTTTTAAACAAATGTGACTGTGTGGTTAGCGGGGAGAGATTACGAATGAGAGAAACCAGGTGTGTGTCTCGCTAGTATAAAATCACATTTAGTACTTTAAATTAGCGGATGTGTGATGAGTGTGACAGTCAAATCCTAATATTTGATGATATTACATTGGACCGTTTGTGGACTGAAAACTCTTCCAAATTGTCTTCGATACTCTCTTTGTGAAGAGAATAGGTAACTGTTTATGTTCTTTCTGCTTAACCATAAACAAACAAATGTTAAAGTCACTTCTGTTTGTAAACACGAATTATTTTCTTTCAGCTTGTCATCTGTGTTGTCTTAGCACTTGTTGCTACAAGCTTGGCTGGATATTATGGAGGACTTTTAGGTTACAGAGGTTATGGGAGCGGCTATGGAGGTTATCTTGGCGGGGGGTATGGAGGTTATCTCGGCGGTGGGTATGGACACGGAATTCACGGTGTTTACTGTCCTTGGGCTTATCCCGTTTACCCTCATTACGGTGGTTATTACCACTGAATGGTTAGTTCATTAAATATTTAATTAATAATTATAAGGATTATATCTACTTTCTCTTACAACAGGAGGATATATAATGTTGAAATATTGTACGAATTTATTTGATATAAATAACAAAACTGACGTTGTGAAAGCAATGTGTTAAATTACCGAAGCGTTTTATTAATTTTTATTTCACGATAATATTAATAGTTTAATAAACCGTCACCACTAGAATAGTTTGTGCTATAAACTGTTTTATCTATCTCGTGGTGGGATCATAGGAGGATATTGTTACTCTAAGTAACATTTGTATCTGTAGGTTTGATATGAGATAAGTACAGGTTAATCACTGTTATTATTAATGTTGATAAATTCTCACCAGGGGAACTTAGGATTGTTTAATAAGTGTGATTGTTAATCTAGAGATCTAAGAATTAAAAATATACTTAAATGAAGTAGCGTGATAATAAAACTGACTGTCGTTGTTTGTTCTGTTGTAACTCAATTGAGCAACTTTGTACTAACAGACTCCTTATTTTCCAGGATGTAAGGAAAGTGGCCAACGAAAAGAGCCGTTTACATGTTCGTCTCCTCAAACAAGATAATTAAGTTGGGAATCCGAATTCTTGCACTATGCATATTTTTGTAAATTTACACCAGTAAATAAATGTTTTGAAATGAAAACTGTTTTATGATTATAACCGATGCTTAACACGCGTTTGAGACATAATGAAAACATCCGTCTGAGTACAGTATACTGATGTTTATTGTCCTTAAAGGGTAGTCGGAAACTTTTTTGTGTGAGTTTGTAACAGAACAAAGTTCATGATAAGCACCTGCCAGCAGGAAAACCACAGTGATTTATATGTTTCTCTGACATGAAAATATTTTTCGTGTAGCAACACTGTTAGTTGACAACGAACGAAAGAAAGAATGGCATATTGTTCTAAGTAGGAGTTAATAAATTTAGATAGACTCATATTTAGAACACTATTGGTATCCACAATAACTTCCACAACAGAATTGTGACCATATTGTTCACTGGTTAGGTGAAGACAATAATTACAAAGCAAACGTCTTTACACAATCCCCGAAACACAAACACACGCACACACATTTAGTAAAGGCCAGTGACCTGGTGACATTTGGACGTGTCTGGTCAATTATATATGTAAAAACTGCTCGTTTCGGTTCAGAAAATATTTTACGTCGAAGAGCGAACAAATTTTCGACGTTCTTCGGTCATCGTCAGGTTCACAAAGACAGAAAGATGTAATTAACGGGAAGCTGACCACATGTTTTGAAGGATATGTATAACTGAGTGTCGGAATGTAGAGGGCGGTGTTAGATGTTTGAATATATAATTTTATATTATTGATTTTATTATTTTTAATATAGGTATAAAGGCGTTCCTTTATATTCGTTTATTATGGGTTTAAGTTGTTGTGTAAGTAAGACTTCTTTAATTTTGCGTTTGTTTATGTTTGTTTCTTTATTTAGTATTTGAGTGTTTTCTATGGTTATGTTGTGTTTATTTGACTCACAGTGTTCGAAAACGTGTGAAGGTGACTTTTTGTATTCTTTGAATCTGGTCTCCATTTTTCAACTTGTTTCTCCAATATAGAAGTCGTGGCAGTTATCACATTGTATTTGATAAATACTGTTGGTGTGGTGTTTGTCAGTGTAGTTTTTACATAGTATACACCTCAGTTTTGTGCCTGGTTTTTGAATAAATTTAGTATTAACTGGAATGTCATATTTTGTTTCTAGTTTTTGCCAAATGTTGGTTATTTGTTTGCTGATGTCAGGAATATATGGTATACAGCAGTATACGGTTTCGTGATTTTTTTGTTCGTGATAAATATTTACTTTTGTTTGTTGATTTTGCTTTCTGTCTAGGTGTGTGTTTGTTATGTTTTCTACAGTTTGTGGAGGAAACTTATTGATGTTGATGAAGTATTGTTTTATCTTGTCTAATTCGTCGTTAATGCTATCTGGTCAGCATAGTTTTATGGATGCGTTTATTTGGTTTCTTAGAATGTTGAGGTTTTGTTTTGTTTCATGTGCTGAGTCCCAAGGAATGTATAGTCGAAGTTCGAAACGTTGTTCGCTCTTCTACATAAAATATTTTCTCAACCCAAACGAGCCGTTTTTGCATGTATATTTCTCTACAAGTGGGTTGTTTCGACGTCACTGTCTGATGAATTGTTTAATGTTTGCTCATGCTTATTACAGCAATAGAAGACCACGAGACGTCCTTTGAGATACAACAAAACAAACACTGAACAGTTATTTAACGGATATTTCAATGTTTTAAGGTTTAAACGATTGGAGACGACAAACGAGCTAAATATAATTTATCTTAATTTATGTTATAAATGTTTGCCTATAACAATTTATCTCCATGTGTGATATTAGTTTGAGTAAAACATATTTATAAGATTCATTATAAGTGGTATCTAGACGAATAATACATCATCTATTTACGTATATGTACTTCAACACAAACTGCATCTTAATAAGTTTGATCTTTATTTACTACAGGCAATGAAACTCTCGATTTTGGAGTTTTAAATCATTATCTCTTCCAATGTTTTCATGTTTGACCAGCACTATTTTAACTATGTGATATAAATGTCGTGTAAATGTTTTGTAAACGACAACATGTCGTGTGGTGTTTGGATTTTCATTTCTATTATTTATATTTCCCTATTTATATTATTGTTTCAAAATTTAAACAATAAAATACGTTGTTATTCATTTAAAATAACATTTAAAAATTTCTAGAATTAAGTAGACCAATCATATGTGTGTAAATGGAATGTTGGCGGCCTCGTGTCATGACGTTGAGTCTCGTGCAAGAACGGACATGCGCGGATTGCTCTGGAGTTCTGTAGAAGTGTCGGATGTTTCGAGAAGTCTAGGCCTACAATATATAAACAGACGAAGATGCGAGGAAGAAAGGAGGAGTCAGACATTAGTTTTATTCAAAAAAAGAGAGTCAGTCATTCGTTTGAGAAAGTTTAAGTTTTTGCTGTGATTTGTGACTGAAGTTAATTCTACAGAAGCTGTGATTTTATTTCGTCAATCTCTACGATCCATTCGAATTACTGGTTGTGCTGAGGGTCGAAACGTACGGGACTAGCCAAGGGAGATCGGAAAAATTGAGGTCGACAAGTTTGTGACGATCATCGGACAGAGACCATTTTTTCATAAGATATTAAAAAAAATCTTCAATAATTTGTTTCGTATTTACTAGAATGAGACTGGTAACAAATCTGATCACATATTTATTTGATAAAGTTCCGACATGTCAAGTTATACATTCATTGTACACCGTAAGACTAAACACATCTAACATTGCATAAATCATAAATAGACGAGTCATTTTATATAGCTGTATTGAAATAAAGTGATATGTTTATGTATATAATATTAATAAAAATAACTGGATAAATGAAACAGTAATAACCAGATAAAATGATTAATATTACTTCCGTTTTTTGACATCACAGACCACTGTTTAGACATTTTAGCCTAAACTTTGTTCCTCCAGATACGAAACACAAACGATGAGTAATAATTTGTAGTAACTAAAAATTACAGAATTTGTAGAATAAGTTTAATAGCGGCTGTTATATATACCCACGTAATATTTTTATTTATTTTTTTATGCGTGACATAACGATCACTGATCAACATATGATGATTTAACCGGAAAAACAAACACCCATAACGTATGAACGACCTACGTAAATAACTATGTAGCTTCATCGATGATTTGTTTTGTATCCACTTTATAAATTTAAACATCTACCAGTATTTGTTACTTATGTACGTTTCTATACTTAAATTCGTGCACTGTATTTTAATGAACGCATGAGATATTTCGTTGTATGTTTAATGACAATCCTGTAGTAGAAACTATATTATTACCACGAGGACATGCTGGTGGATTGAAAACAAAATTAAAATATTAGTTTTTGAAAGAAAACGAGAAATTGTAAAGAATAAAACTTGGAATAGGAAGCGAGTGTTTATTATATTACTTTCTTAAATAACCATATCAAATAATTATTGATAATTTCTCTCAAAACACAAGAATCCTAGAATTTGTCACTTGTATGCATTTCAAGGTGTACTCCTGTGTACTATAAATAAAAACACCACAAATTTCTTGTATGTTTAGAAAAACTTTATTGTTACAACCAGGGCTTTATGATAGATTGACAGATAATTCATTACGATGTTCAACTCGGGCCATAATATATTAGATAATCTGATATTTATACATATTAAATATCATATCAGGCTTATTTAGCGTCTGTATTTATTTATATAATAGTGGTAATGTATATTATACAAACCTCTCTAGTAGACTGACAGTACGTTTTTTGTTAATGTGAATAATTATCTTATGTAGCCTAAATGAATAGTGTTTGTGTACGAGAACTTTACTTTTCGTGAAATATTTCGTCTAATATCGTGAATATACGTTTATTGTTTTGTTTCAGAATGTAAAGTGAATCAGTTATGTTACCGAATTTTGAATTCAGTGACTCAGAAATTTTGTGGTGAACATTAAATTTGTGTACAAATATATGAGTACCTGTAGATTAATCGTTTATTTTGAATATTGAGTAAAATATAAATATATAAATAACGACAATATATTTTAATTGTCTTGTTGAACTTTTATTTAGATTTTTATATTTCACTGTCATTCGTGTTGCCTCTTTTTTGAAAATATGAATTACATAGAGCTGTTTTAGCGAACAGCCTGACATCAGCCCTTACGTTTTCTACAACCAAGTCTATTGAGTTGGTTAATGGTTTTAAATATTGATTAGAATACTCATTTTAGGTATTGGGTAGAAGAGACCAAGTCAATGTATAAACTGTAAGAAAAAAGCTTTAGGCATTACAGAAATGTTAAGAATGTTACTTGCATAGATCCTTTAAACTCTAATAATTTATAAATCTAAAAATGATAACAAGTGTCCTTTTCAGGATAAATAGATAATAGTTACATAATTTGTATTCGCGAGGAAGTGCAATAATTATTATCATATTTTGATGTGAAACTAATGAATTATTGAAGTGTTTCACAGATAGGTAATAATTCAAATTATGTGTGATATGTTAGAACAGTTGAAGTGTTAAAATAGTGTTCTGGTTAGGACACATACTCTATAATTCCATGTTGAAAATGGATTTGTCTCTTAGTAATACAATGCATATATTTAGATATTTATATTCATGGAACTTTAGTAAGACTTTGGTATCAAAAGACATTTGAAGAATACTGAACTAGACACAGATTATATATATATATATATATATTTCATACAATAAAGAGACATTATTAACCTTAAATATATTTGAAATTTTTATAAAATTATGCTATACATTTCAAATAAAATTCTATAAGTAGCCAGACTGATAGAATAGTGTAAAGAAAAAGTATTGTATTTGTGTCGTTTAATGTCATATAAATAAGAAAATAGACACAACACTGGTAGATGTATATTTTTTACTGTGTTATTTACAAGATTGGAAAAACATAGTGCCGAGTCATACGGACTAGTAAAATATTTTTCTGCGAAACTGAAGAAACCCATATCGATTGTGAATACCCACAAAATATTGATGTGTTGAGTAACCAATTTCGTATACAAATAGAAAAACCCACACCGTTTGTAAGTAATAATTAAATATTGATCTATTGAGTAACGTGTTGATACATCACCAAATTCGATACATAAATACAAACACCCATACCGATTGTAAATAATAATTTAATACTGATGTGTTAAGTTACTCGTTGATATATGGATTGTTATGGTAGATAGCTCTCGTGTAGCTTTACAGGAAATTAAAAAAAAACAAATAGAAGCTGTAACTAAAACACCTTTATAACTGTTTTGTGTTTTTATCATTGGGAACATTTAACTGAAACGTAGTAACAATAAGCTGGTAATTATCTCTTTCAACGCATACGTATCATATATTTATTTTGATATAAACACACTGCTTTAATTGGTTAAATGTATATTATAAATAAAGAACTTTGTGTTATTATATTTTAAATGTATGCTGTTAAGAAGTTATATAATGTTATAATAGTTGATAAACAAGGTACACTGTGTTGTCACAGAATAAAAGTATGAAATAAACAGTGTTATTGTTATGTAAATTTTCCAAATAAACTGGCAATATGTTTTTACAGTAGTTCTTTTTAAGATCACATAGTAACATATTTTCACAGATTGTCAGTGGAAATGTTACATGTTTTTACACCACTTCACCAAATCCAAGGTGGGTGAGATAAATAATTATTTTTCGTTTTTGGTATTTTTTAAAATCACAAATAGAATGAAACTCTTACATGGTGATTGACGTCTTGACTGTGATATTCGTATCACTGCTTTTTGTAGACAAGTGGTATTTGTAGGACAAGCAAGGCATTATTATAACCTTAATTCGCTGTGGAGGGTGGCCTGTTCAAAACTCCAAAACACTGCCAAAATAAGTAAAGATCTGTGGAGTATGAAATAAAAACATAAGTTAGGGTGAATAACACATGTGACCCCATGCATTACTTGGTAGCCAAAAACCCATACAAAAGACAACGATATTTGAAATGTTTTTGTGAAACATACTTTGTTAAGTTGTATATCAATAGGTTACATATAAACAATATTTATTAACTGAATCCATGGTTTATTTAGATTGACACTTAGAAGTAAGAGCATTAATATGCTGTTATCTAAATGTCGTGTAAATGTTTTGTAAACGACATGTCGTGTTGTGTTTGGATTTTCATGTCTATTATTTATATTTCCATATTTATATTATTGTTTCAAAGCTTAAACCAATAAAATATGTTGTTATTCATTTAAAATAACATTTAGAAATTTCTAGAATTAGGTAGATTAAATATATGACTATAAACGGAAATGTGTGGCGGCCTAGTGTCTAGACGTTGAGTCTCGTGCAAGAACGGACATGCGCGGATTGCTCTGGAGTTCTGTAGGAGTAAGAGCATTAATATACTGTTACGAAAATGTCGTGTAAATGTTTTGTAAACGACAACATGTCGTGTTGTGTTTGGATTTTCATGTATATTATTTATATTTCCGTATTTATATTATTGTTTCAAAGCTTAAACCAATAAAATATGTTGTTATTCATTTAAAATAACATTTAGAAATTTCTAGAATTAGGTAGATTAAATATATGACTATAAACGGAAATGTATGGCGGCCTAGTGTCTAGACGTTGAGTCTCGTTCAATATGCTGTTATGTAAATGTCGTGTAAATGTTTTGTAAACGACATGTCGTGTTGTGTTTGGATTTTCATGTCTATTATTTATATTTCCATATTTATATTATTGTTTCAAAGCTTAAACCAATAAAATATGTTGTTATTCATTTAAAATAACATTTAGAAATTTCTAGAATTAGGTAGATTAAATATATGACTATAAACGGAAATGTGTGGCGGCCTAGTGTCTAGACGTTGAGTCTCGTGCAAGAACGGACATGCGCGGATTGCTCTGGAGTTCTGTAGGAGTAAGAGCATTAATATACTGTTACGAAAATGTCGTGTAAATGTTTTGTAAACGACAACATGTCGTGTTGTGTTTGGATTTTCATGTATATTATTTATATTTCCGTATTTATATTATTGTTTCAAAGCTTAAACCAATAAAATATGTTGTTATTCATTTAAAATAACATTTAGAAATTTCTAGAATTAGGTAGATTAAATATATGACTATAAACGGAAATGTATGGCGGCCTAGTGTCTAGACGTTGAGTCTCGTTCAATATGCTGTTATGTAAATGTTGTGTAAATGTTTTGTAAACGACATGTCGTGTTGTGTTTGGATTTTCATGTCTATTATTTATATTTCCATATTTATATTATTGTTTCAAAGCTTAAACCAATAAAATATGTTGTTATTCATTTAAAATAACATTTAGAAATTTCTAGAATTAGGTAGATTAAATATATGACTATAAACGGAAATGTGTGGCGGCCTAGTGTCTAGACGTTGAGTCTCGTGCAAGAACGGACATGCGCGGATTGCTCTGGAGTTCTGTAGGAGTAAGAGCATTAATATACTGTTACGAAAATGTCGTGTAAATGTTTTGTAAACGACAACATGTCGTGTTGTGTTTGGATTTTCATGTATATTATTTATATTTCCGTATTTATATTATTGTTTCAAAGCTTAAACCAATAAAATATGTTGTTATTCATTTAAAATAACATTTAGAAATTTCTAGAATTAGGTAGATTAAATATATGACTATAAACGGAAATGTATGGCGGCCTAGTGTCTAGACGTTGAGTCTCGTTCAATATGCTGTTATGTAAATGTTGTGTAAATGTTTTGTAAACGACATGTCGTGTTGTGTTTGGATTTTCATGTCTATTATTTATATTTCCATATTTATATTATTGTTTCAAAGCTTAAACCAATAAAATATGTTGTTATTCATTTAAAATAACATTTAGAAATTTCTAGAATTAGGTAGATTAAATATATGACAATAAACGGAAATGTAAGACGGCCTAGTGTCTAGACGTTTGGTCTCGTGCAAGAACGGACATGCGCGGATTGCTCTGGAGTTCTGTAGAAGTTACGCGATTGTTCGAGAAGCGGCCTACTAATATATAAACAGACGGAGACGCGAGAAAGAAGAAGAGTCATTAGTTTTTATCCGAAGAAAAGAAGAGTCAGTCATTCGTTTGAAAAAGTTTAAGTGTTAGCTGTGATTTTATTCAACTTGGATTTGTGACCAGAGCTAGATCTACAGAAGCTGTGATTTTGTGTCGTCAATCTTTGCGATTGTTTTCGAATTACTGGTTGTGCTGAGAGTCGGCACGTACGGACTGTTTAGGGGAGACTGGGAAAATTGGAAGGCGGCAAGTTTGAGACGTAAATGAAGAAGCACCGTAAAAAGAACTTCGTCATTCTCCATTCAAACTTCGGTATTTCTTCGTGGGACTAAATTCACACCCTAGACCGGAATTTTGGATTTCTGATCTGAAATTTTGGACTTTCATTCTAAATCATTATATTAGATACAGGCCAGTACCATTTTGTGTTGAAATTAATTTTGAAGGTTTAAACTTAATATCTGTCATTGTTGTTATGTAATTTATGTTATATCTGTTACATATATAATAGTTTATTGTAATAAATTATACAAGCTGTTATCTGTGTCTTTCTGTTGCGTTCAGTCTATATAAAACATAAAAACGTAACATATACGCAAATTAAACGTCTGTATGTGTACCATGAAACAATGGGAGATTTTCTGCCCGACGTAACAATATGGATAAGGTTTTAACAACAGATACTACAGGAATGTCTATAAAAACTCAGTTACTAAGAAAACAAAGACTACGTTAAAATTGACAATAAAATTACAAATTCGTGATATAAATACAGCAAATGCACGACATTTCGATGGAACTCTTGTTTGGGTCTTATGGGCAGTCAGAAAATAACGTGTTTGATGTAGTTTATTCTGTATTATACGTCAGTATCTGTAGGTACATCAGGATGTTTAAATATTACAATTTAGCTCAAAACTAATGCAACTCGTAATTTTAATACTAATTTTCCAGGAAGACGGCATATACGTCGACACTGTAAACAGAACGAACAATTTTCTAGTGAAATTGTTTTTCTCACACTGAGGCTTTTCCCTTTGAAACAACTAAGTTTCCACAAAGTTATGATAAAATCGAATGTCTGTGAGGTTCCCGAACCTCAGATTACGAGCTAATCAACTTAACCACCTGTTCATGCCAGACCAGTTTTTGTTGTAAACTTTATATCAAGTCTTCTTTATTAAAATTGTAACAAACAAACACCAAGAATACTTGTGATTTTTAGCATAATAATTCTATAAACAAACGTTTATTTTGAATGTTTTTAACCTAATAGAGGTATAATTTCTATAATATAGGTTTAATAATTGTTAATAACAATTTTATTAATTAATTTCTATTTATAAATATGGAAACCCGAGGTCTAACAGGTATATTATTCGAACAGACGAGCAGCGAGTTTAGCACTTTAACCACTTGGACATGCTGGGTGAAATATAGTGCTTAAGGTTTCAGTGAAATAACTCAGCCCAAAGGTTATCTGCCAACAAACGATTCCTTCACTTTGACAACTTTTTCTTCAATCAAACAGCGTTATGGAATTGGAGAAAAAACCGACAAATAAAAGCATGTTGTATATGTCAATGATATTTTGTGGTGGGTCATATAAGTACATTTTAAGTACAACTTGCCACACACCCACGTATTTTGGTTTATACGTGAGAATACGTTGCTTAAGTTTCATCATTTATGAGAGAAAACCGATAGGACACTTTTCTTATGCTTCCGTTATTACAGAACAAAAAAGACAGGTAGGTATGTGAACAAGATATATTGATAGGTTATTGTTGTAGGAAACTCCTTCACTATGAAACGTCGTTATGACAGTCTGTGCTATTCAGGGACCTTGGTGAAGAAGGTAAAGGAAATTACGTGATACGTTTATGTAGACTAGGGAATGGCTTTATTATAAAGGTTTATAGCTGAATTGTAAGACCAAACATAAACTAGGATTAGACGAAATTCAACGCCAGGATAATGTTGAAAACATGGAATATAGAACTGGGTATATCCTTGGAACAAGGTAGAAAATTACTTTTTATTTTATTGAATGATTGATGGGGTAGAACGTGAGGAATATCTGTGATCATTGTTGAACTAACTACATACGGAGGTTCGGAATAATGAAATTTAAGTAAGCATTTCAAACAACAAGTGTTAAAGAGATGCAACTGAATTAATTGAAATGTACATAAATTTTAAAATTAGGTTCCTAAATATTCAAAACAGGCCCGTCTTTAACAGGTAATAAAAAGTGAGTGGAAGTAAAAAGCAAAGTTGGCTTACATAGGGAGTACAGAATAATATTATAAGCATAGGAAGTTCAAATTGACTACAATGATGACAGACTTGAAGTATTGTAGAAAGTTAAAACTGTTGACAGAACGGTAAATTAGAAAATAAAAAACTTGTTTAGAATTTGTTAACAAGTAAGTTGGAAAGCAAAATGTTAAAAGGTCAATGAAGCCTTTGCGGAATAATAAATGAAGGACAATATCTGGTATTATGCAATGTTAAATCCCACTTTTTGTTTTTCAATAAAGAAGACTTAGTAACATTTCTCATCATGAATAGTTGGTACATGGGAATGTGACTGATAAAGATCATAACATTAACCTGAGATTTTAAATAACAAATGAAAATTTAAAGAATGACAACAAATAATATTTACCCAAGGACTGTACATGTGAGATATATCTTCTCCTATTTATTCTATATCCTTAAAGAGTGTGTGTGTGTTTTCTTATAGCATAGCCACATAAGTAGTGGGCATATGTTAGAAAATGGTAAGTTGGCTACTGTCATCTCTTTTCAAGAAAGGCAATAAAAATTTCCCTAATAGTTATATGTTTATTAGTCTGACGTGAATGGTTTGAAAAGTTGTAGAAAATATGAATGATGCTTTGAAAAATCATTTTATAAAGTTTAAATCTTGTTGAATAGTCATCATTGTTTCCTTAGGAGAAAGTTTGTCTTACCACACTTTTACATGCTTTGAAGAGGTTTATTTCAACCTATATGACATAGTACTGGGAATTTGGTGTATCTGGATTTTAAGGAAGCATTTAAGAAAATTCCACATAAAAAATTCTCGAAAATTATAACCCTGAAAGTTTGAGGTATGTGTTAAATTGTTTGATAGATGTTACGTTTTTTTTATGTTTTATGAACGCAACAGAAAGTCACAGATAACAGCTTGTATAATTTATTACAGTAAACTAATATATATGCAACACATATAATGTAAATTATGTATTAACAATGACAGATATTCAGTTTTAACATTTAAAATCAATTACAACACAAAATGGTACTGGCCTGTATCTAATATAATGATCTAGAATGAAAGTACAGAAACAATTCACAGTTCAATAATTTTGATGCCGTTCCTTTTACGATGAATGTCCCAAATTTGTCGTTTTCCAATTTGCCTTGGTTTCTCTTAAACAGTCCCGTACGTGTCGACCCATCCAGTCGGTTCTTCAACAACCTCACAGCGAACGTTGAAAACTTCTCGAACAAAGACACTATTTCTTGAAATAAATATAAATTAATGACTGACTCTTCTATTATGAATAAAACTAATATCTGACTTTTTTCTAATTTCTTTCTCGCATCTTCGTCTGTTTATATATTTGTAGGCGTCTTTTCTCGAACATTCATCGGAACATCGACAGAGCAATCTGCGCATGTATGTTTTTGCTCGAGACTCTACGTCTAGACGCTAGGCCGCCAAACATTTCCATTTATAGTCATATATTTGATCAACCTAATTCTAGAAAATTCTAAATGTTATTTTAAACGAAGAACAACGTATTTCACTGTCTAAACTTTGAAACAGTAATATAAATATGGAAATATAAATAATAGAAATGAAAATTTAAATACAACACGAAATGTTGTCGTTTACTAAACATTTACATGACATTTACATAACATAGAAAACTGACTAGAAAGTTCAGGTTAAATGGATTAATGTCACCAGTAAGATAACTCAGGATTAACTGCCAAAACCTTTCTTGATGATATTGATGTTTTGGCCTTCAAATAAGCGTATAAATTTTACAAAGTATGGGTATTTTTAAAATTTCTGACTGTCAAATGGTGTTTACAAAAATTTAAAAAACAACCTTTAAATCCTCTTTCCTTTAATGTGAACTGAAGAATCAAAATAAACTATTATTATTTTATTATTTTAAATTATTTTATTTATCTTCTTTTTTATGCGTTGTCAAGTGATGTGGTGTTGCTATACACATAAAACATTCTTTTGTATCCACCTGAGTGTCTTAGGTAAACCTCGAGAAACACAGTGGTTTAAGAACTGAAAAGGTTTATAAGGTATATTATTTGTTTTATTCAGACAAATCATTATCTCTTATTGACACTTTCAATCAAGCTAGTAAATAGCTTATCAAGTGTGCGTGTTTTCGCTCCACAAAGCCACCTTATGTCTACCTAGGGGAATCAATCCCCTAATTTTAGTATTGTAAACCCGCTGCCCCACAGGAGGACGTAATTTATGAAAGTTTCAAAATATTGCATCCATCAAACACAAAACAATAAGTTTTAAAAAGTAATCAAGTGTGTCTTTCCGCACGTATGAAATACACCTTAAGTTATATTCGTTACAACTGTTGTGCTGTAAAAGTGATACAATAATTCTAACTTATTATACTTTGGCTTCTGAATTATTTTATGTAATTTTACACTTAGTTTTGTTCAGAGTTTGATGTCAGCGATTTCTTGAAGTTAAGACACATGGTGAGAGTAATACACTTGTTGTGATCTATAATATATTGCTCTATAATGTATACACTACATTTGTTTTCTTACTTTTTTAACGTTCAAGCCGATGTTATAGAGCTGCACAGAAAATATTACCTGACACTGAACCTATTCTTTTGGTTCGAACGTACCTTCTTCCGTAATCAAAAATAACCCTAAGAAATGAGAGTATAATATTAGAAATAAGGTGATCTACTGATATCCAAAGAGAATTGGAGCATGAAAAATGATGGAGGTTTCAGGTAACTTTCTATGACCGTGAACACAAACATTAATTAACGAAACACATCTGATATCCAAATCAACTTCCGGTTTGGAGAACGACGGAAATATATATAAAAGGAGAGTTCCTATGTCTCAGTCAACTAACCGATAGCTTTAGGCTTAGAAAAGCTGTTTCGACGTGCAATATGAAACTCACTGTAAGTATAGTTTTAATAATAGTAAGTAAAATCGTAGCTTTTTTAAAAATAAAAACAGATACATAATTACTTATTAACTAAAGACCTATGTATATTTTTTTGTATTAAAATTCATGTTCTTGGCAGAAAGAAAATGATGTTGAGAAAACTGTCTATGGTTTCTGATAATAAGATAAACATTATGTTTCACATTAATATACGATAAAATATAGTTTTATTTATAATAACAAACCAGAGATATTAAACATATCTACTGTAATACAGTTTCTGGGATAAATTATTACATTTCATATTACTTACTAATAATTCGTTATTATAAAATTCTAATAATTCTTTATCATAAAATAACCAAACTCATAGGGTCAGTTATAATATACAAAATATATTCAAAACATTCAAAGTAATAAAAGTTACGGTTGTTTTTGACATAATTAGTAAATATTAGCCTAACGTCGTAAAACGTTAAAAAGGATGATAACCTATATTTTCATATCGTTATTTCAGCTTGGACTTTGTGTTTTCGTTGTACTCGTCGCCACTAGTTTTGCTGGTTACCTTTATCGAGGTTATGGAGAAGGACAGGGATACGGATTAGGATTGGGTTACGGAGGTTATGGTGGTTACGGTGGATTAAGCTACGGTGGTTATGGTGGTTACGGTGGCTTAGGCTACGGCGGTTATGGTGGTTACGGTGGCTTAGGCTACGGAGGTCATGGTGGTTACGGTGGCTTAGGCTACGGAGGTTATGGTGGTTACGGATATCATGGTGTTTATTGCCCTTGGGCTTATCCCGTTTACCGTGGAGGTTACCACTAAACGGTAAGATTGCAACAGAACTAATAAATATTGTTATTATCTCTGTGTTTATTTTCAAGTCATTAGTGAGACTGTTATATAATGATTACTTTATTAAGTTATTCACCGCCAGACGGACAGAGCTTTTGCATACTCACTAAATTATCAATGTATTACAAACCCTTGACACTAGAATGATTCTACCTTTATATTTAAATACGTTGTACATATATCATGCTTCCTTTGAATATAATATTACACTTTATATGGTAACCCACAAGAAAAAATAAGAGAAAAACACATATTTTGAAATAATTAAACTACATCGTTGAATACTGGTATAATCTCATTAGAGACTTTTGAAGTGTCATGTGATATCTATTAATATGATGTAAGAGACAGTATTTGTTATAATAGAACAAATCATATATTTGAAGACAACGAATACTGAAAAAATCTGTTAATTTTGGGTCTTTACGGAGATATTGTATCTTGTTATTTTAAATAGTGTTTTCTTACGAAAACAAAACACAAATATATTCATACATATATCTTTAGTTATTATATTGTTTAAATTATGTTTTAAACTGACTAATTACGTTTATTCATTAATATCTTACTTTATTTCCAGAGTCTGAGAAATCCATTAAAGAAGGTTTACCATTGAAAACTGAATAAGTCAAATAACGCAACTTATCAAAATGTCAACATTGGAAGCGACATGGTTTCTGAGTTATGTTGTTTTAAAATCATTTATCTTCATGAATTTAATCTCTAGTAAATATTTTTAACCTACACTGATTCCATAGTGTGAACATTTTGAAGAACATAAACAGTAATTTATCTTCAAAGGATTTCCGAACTTTTATTGAAGTTTGATATTTTTACTGTTGTCTTAAAATATTAAATAAAATCATATCGTGTGAAAAACTCCATCTGCAGTTAAAAGTGTGTAACCGTGCTTCAGTTAACACTTTCTGTGAATAGTACACTGACTGGAGACAGAAATTACTTTAAACTGAAAATTTGAAACACCATTCAGCAAACTTATAATTTCCCTATTATTACAACGAATACCATCATAGAGACTTTTATAGAAGATGAACATAATAAAGACACGTGTTTAACTTCATAAATACAGATAAATTATAATGGTTAATCTGGTAATATCCTTTACGCTTGTAAACTGCACGTTGTCTTAGGTACTATACCATAAACAAAATTTGTTCATGATTTAGTACACTCTGTGTATTATGTTCGAAGTTTAATGTCGAAAGGCTTTTAACGTTTTTACATACATGTAAAATTATGTCGCATACAATATTTGGATTACATAAAAATCCAGAACTGTACATCTGTTACTGAGCCCCGTAAGCTCTGATTCGATCCATGTTTTGTAATATAGTGAAATATTCATTAAGTTTATACCTCTACAACCTATGCTTACCTTGTTTCTGTATAAACTACTTAAACGTCAAACACCTAAAATAAACAAAATGTTTATTATCACAAGTTGTATTGTAAGTCTACAGAAACAGGTGTAAAATGTTTATTATCACAAGTTATATTGTGAGTCTACAGAAAAAAGTTTAAAATGTTATTTCCTCACATTAACTTGTATTTGATGTCATTAAAAGAACAGAATTAAATTATTAATATCTCACATTATATAACATTTAACTTGCATGTGGATTGAAAGCCAAAAATAGATTGTTTATTGATAAACTCGTAGGTTGTTGAAGAAGTGACGGTTTGATGCCTAGTGTGTTACAAACTAAACGATCCAGACAAACATACGTTTTAAAGGTTTATTTTTTCATATGCTTCTAGAGAATATTATAATGCTATTTAGTACAATAAAACTATTAATATCCAATTATTTCTACACATTGGGGAAATTCTTTTTTTTAGTTGTCATTCTCGTAATTCCAAACACAATGAAATAAACACAAAATTGTTGTATTTAGATTCAAACAAAGAACTTAAAAAAACATGAAATGATTATAAACGAAATATATCTATATACACAACATTTACTGTATGAGCACCTTGTCTTTCTGAATAATCGTCATCTCTGAATACGATCGTGAGATTTGTTTACAATAAACAGACATTAATTAAACATCGGATTTTCAAAATTATTGTTTAAAGAAGTGTAAAAATCAACTGTCTCCCAAGTTTATTTCTTTCTCTTTTGTAAATGTTTTGTTTTTAAATCGCATCTCCATATCATATAAAACCTGCAATTGCGTATCTGAAATGAATTAACTTGTTGAAATGAATAATAAGGCTACTTGCCCAAGATTACATAGCAAGCAAACAAGCGTCTGAAATTAGAATACTAGACATAAAATTTAAATAACCAACGGTTTGTTTCCTTTTGAATTTCGCGCAAACCCACACGAAGACTATCTACGCTACTGTCCTTTATTTGGGAGTGTAAGACTACAGAGAAGACAGCTTGTCATCAACACATTCCGCTAACTCACGTTTATAGTTGATTTTTGCACTCGTATTAAAGAAAAAATAACACTGTAAAAATAGCTTATAGGAATATTGTGCACCGAAACAAACTAGCACACGAACGTATCGACACAACCTTGGCCAGCACACTTATACCTACAGAGATACTGAACCACTTCTTTTTTTTATGTGGGATTCATTCCAACTCGTAACTACCAAGATATTTATGAGCATAATTATACTGTAGTTTTCGATAAAGTATGTATACCTTTAGAAAATTACGCAGAGTTCTTGTGAATATTAAAAAGCTTTCATACACAAAATATTAGGTTTTCAAATCAAGTTTTCTAATAAAGAAATAGCTCGTCGTTTTTCCAGAATATTGTTAAACAAATACAAAAGTAAATTTTAAGATTAAAAATATTTTTATTTTAAAATTGTTAATTTTATTTGAGTTATTATTACATCTTTCTAGAAAATGAACACGGTTTTCTTCAAAATAAAACACTTTATATTGATTTTTTTATGTTAACTCACTACGGTTTTCGTTGATGTGATGGAGATCGTAACCATTACAAAAAGTTAAGAAATAAATATGAATTACCTGTTTCTTTGTTCCAGAATAACATCAAATTGCATCAAGAAACCACAAGTATTTATTCTGGTTAGGCAAAATCTCAAAGCAGCATAGTGTATAGTCTCGTGCTTATGATTATCCAGTATTACCTGAACTATAATTTATATCTCAAACGGCTTCTAGGAAGGAGGACAAGGTTATTAATAGACCAGACATCTTTACAAACTGACCACAGTCCACCTGCTATATATATACGTGGACTTCGCCTTTCAAGATAATAAGTATTATCTTATTAACAGCACAAGACACTAGAAAGAACTTTATTTCGTTCTATCTTGTTTTTCTTGTTTTTGTCTTTGATATGTGCGTGTGTTTGTGTTTCGGGGATTGTGTTAAGACGTTTGTTATGTAATTACAGTCTTTACGTAACCAGTGAACAATATGGTCATAATTCTGTTGTGGAAGTTATTGTGGATACCAATAGTGTTCTAAACATAAGACTATCTAAATTTATTAACTCCTACTTAGAACACTATGCCATCCTTTCTTTTGTTCTTTGTCAACCGACAGTGTTGCTACACGAATGTTTTCATCTGAGGGAAATGTAACATATAAACCGCTGTGGTTCTTCTGTTAGCAGGTGCTTATCATGAACTTCATACTGTTAGAAACTCACAAACATATCACACACAAACAGCAGTTTCCGACTATCCATTGAAGACTACAAACAACAGTACAATGTACTTAGACGGATGTGTTCATTATGCCTTAAGCATATCTTAAGCCTAGGTTAATAATTAGAAATTAAAAGAAAGAAACAAACCATATTGACTCAAAATACTCAGATCATAAAAAAATGTGTCAGGATCATAGGCATAAAATATCCAATAAAGGTACATATGTTACATCTTATGACATGGAAAACGAAGGAATATGGATCTACTTGAGATATCAGTGTGATATATTGTATGAATCTAGAAGTCTGACACTAAATAGAAATAGACATTTATCATTTTATAAGAAAAACAACATCACAACCACACAATACAAGAAACAAACTACATTTTCCTCTTTCGTGTGAAAACACAATTAAACCACATTACAAAAATCAAAAATCTATCACACACAAAAGCATGTACATATATATTTCATATCTCTTATTAAAGGACCAAACTATGAACATTATAATTCTATTAATATTGTGAGTGATAATTACATAGCTAGATATTCACATGAACAATAACTTATTCTATAAAAAAATTAATAAGTCTATATCGTAAAATAAAATTTAGCTACGAAATAACACAAAAGAAATAAGCAACAGAAATAAGAAAGTAAATAGTTTTTCCAATAGAAATCCAACACTACTATCTCTGACTACAACTTTTAGTCGCAGTTCTGCTTAAAGAAATCCAACACTACTATCTCTGATTATTTCTTCCGGCCGCAGTTTTGCTAGTAGGAGATAAACACTACTATTTGAGATTACAACTTTTACAACTTCCAACAGTAGTTTTGTCAATAGAAGACTAAAAGCACTACTTTTGATTACAGCTCGAACAGTAGTTTTGTCGGTAGAAGAAAAACACTACTACTTCCAATCACAGCTTTCGACAGTATTTTTGTTAATAGAATACAAACATTATTACCTCTGATTACAGCTTCCAACAATAGTTTCGTCAATAGAAGACAAATACTACTACCTTTGATAAGATCTTCCAAGAGTAGTTTTGTCAATAAAAGACCAAAATTACTATCTCTGATTACCGCTTCCAACAGTAGTTTTGCCAATAGAAATAAATACAATGGTACTATCTCTGACTAGAATGTCCGTCTAGGGAAAGAGAGATAGAGTTGAAAAAACAGAAAACAAGTTAACTAATTAACTAATAGTTCTGCTATAGACACAAACGGAATGTTTTTATTTTTTAATGAATGACGTAACGGCTGTGATCAAAATATAATTATTATACATGTAGGAGAAGAAACACCCGTAATGGTACGAGTAGTTTGAAACTTTGTTATAACGTATTTAATATCGCAAGATGGGCGTTACTGAGTAATAAGCGGTTATTGCTTTGAAATAGAAAGATTAGCGCTTCGTTACCCGTTAGTTACCAAAACGGTCTGCAGTTAGGGACTCTTTTATAAAGTTGGTCACATTTTCTATTTCTCACAGAAAAGGATGCCTAGAGTTGGCGGCGAGTTTTGTTGTCTTCCCTTTTATTTATTAGACTCGAGACAGAGATCCTTCTCTTGTATGATATTGAAAAAAATCTTCAATAATTTGTTTGGTATTTACTAGAATGAAACTGATAACAAATCTGATCACATATTTATTTAGAAAAGTTCTGACATGTCAAGTAATACACTCATTGCACACCGTAAGACTAAACACATCTAACGTATAAACGTGCACACGAACATTGCTCAAATCAGAAATAGACGAATCCTTTTATGTAGTTGTATACATGTATAATGTAGAAGTTATATTAATATTCAAAGCTTTCTGCACTATCCGTACCTGACTGAACTTGATAAACTAGGGTGAAGACAAGTATTTAACACCTGCCACCGTAAACACGTGATCTGTTGAAATGAAATGGTGGGTTTCATGGCTATCTTTATAAACATCCTACACCTTAATTTGAGAAGATGTTTCTAAATAGATATGTTATTTTTAGTGGTAACAGGTCTTGAATCATGTATCAAGGATCCACACTCCAGTATACTGACAACTCTGACGCACTGCCTGAAAAAACATTCAATCTTTTCTTCCTACGTTCATGACCACAAGCCACACTCTAATCATTTGTTTGAATTTTTAAAGTGTAGGAGTGCTCGAGTGAAAAAAAAAATGAATATTCATAAAGAGTGTAAAATGTAGATTCAAGAATGTAACTTACGGTTCAGTTGTTAATAATACTTCCTTTTAAACAAATGTGACTGTTTGGTTAGCGGGGAGAGATTACGAATGAGAGAAACCAGGCGTATGTCTCGCTAGTATAAAATCACATTTAGTACTTTAAATTAGCGGATGTGTGATGAGTGTGACAGTCAAATCCTAATATTTGAAATATTACATTGGACCGTTTGTGGACTTAAAACTCTTCCAAATTGTTTTCGATACTCTCTTTGTGAAGAGAATAGGTAACTGTTTATGTTCTTTCTGCTTAACCATGAACAAACAAATGTTAAAGTCACTTGTGTTTGTAAACACGAATTATTTTCTTTCAGCTTGTCATCTGTGTTGTCTTAGCACTTGTTGCTACAAGCTTGGCTGGATATTATGGAGGACTTTTAGGTTACAGAGGTTATGGGAGCGGCTATGGAGGTTATCTTGGTGGTGGTTATCTTGGCGGTGGGTATGGAGGTTATCTCGGCGGTGGGTATGGACATGGAATTCACGGTGTTTACTGTCCTTGGGCTTATCCCGTTTACCCTCATTACGGTGGTTATTACCACTGAATGGTTAGTTCATTGAATATTTAATTAATAATTATAAGGATTATATCTACTTTCTCTTACAACAGGAGGATATATAATGTTGAAATATTGTACGAATTTATTTGATATAAATAACAAAACTGACGTTGTGAAAGCAATGTGTTAAATTACCGAAGCGTTTTATTAATTTTTATTTCACGATAATATTAATAGTTTAATAAACCGTCACCACTAGAATAGTTTGTGCTATAAACTGTTTTATCTATCTCGTGGTGGGATCATAGGAGGATATTGTTACTCTAAGTAACATTTGTATCTGTAGGTTTGATATGAGATAAGTACAGGTTAATCACTGTTATTATTAATGTTGATAAATTCTCACCAGGGGAACTTAGGATTGTTTAATAAATGTAATTGTTAATCTAGAGATCTAAGAATTAAAAATATACTTAAATGAAGTAGCGTGATAATAAAATTGATTGTCGTTGTTTGTTCTGTTGTAACTCAATTGAGCAACTTTGTACTAACAGACTCCTTATTTTCCAGGATGTAAGGAAAGTGGCCAACGAAAAGAGCCGTTTACATGTTCGTCTCCTCAAACAAGATAATTAAGTTGGGAATCCGAATTCTTGCACTATGCATATTTTTGTAAATTTACACCAGTAAATAAATGTTTTGAAATGAAAACTGTTTTATGATTTTAACCGATGCTTAACACGCGTTTGAGACATAATGAAAACATCCGTCTGAGTACAGTATACTGATGTTTATTGTCCTTAAAGGGTAGTCGGAAACTTTTCTGTGTGAGTTTGCAACAGAACAAAGTTCATGATAAGCACCTGCCAGCAGGAAAACCACAGTGATTTATATGTTTCTCTGACATGAAAATATTTTTCGTGTAGCAACACTGTTAGTTGACAACGAACGAAAGAAAGAATGGCATATTGTTCTAAGTAGGAGTTAATAAATTTAGATAGACTCATATTTAGAACACTATTGGTATCCACAATAACTTCCACAACAGAATTGTGACCATATTGTTCACTGGTTAGGTGAAGACAATAATTACATAGCAAACGTCTTTACACAATCCCCGAAACACAAACACACGCACACACATTTAGTAAAGGCCAGTGACCTGGTGACATTTGGACGTGTCTGGTCAATTATATATGTAAAAACTGCTCGTTTCGGTTCAGAAAATATTTTACGTCGAAGAGCGAACAAATTTTCGACGTTCTTCGGTCATCGTCAGGTTCACAAAGACAGAAAGATGTAATTAACGGGAAGCTGACCACATGTTTTGAAGGATATGTATAACTGAGTGTCGGAATGTAGAGGGCGGTGTTAGATGTTTGAATATATAATTTTATATTATTGATTTTATTATTTTTAATATAGGTATAAAGGCGTTCCTTTATATTCGTTTATTATGGGTTTAAGTTGTTGTGTAAGTAAGACTTCTTTAATTTTGCGTTTGTTTATGTTTGTTTCTTTATTTAGTATTTGAGTGTTTTCTATGGTTATGTTGTGTTTATTTGACTCACAGTGTTCGAAAACGTGTGAAGGTGACTTTTTGTATTCTTTGAATCTGGTCTCCATTTTTCAACTTGTTTCTCCAATATAGAAGTCGTGGCAGTTATCACATTGTATTTGATAAATACTGTTGGTGTGGTGTTTGTCAGTGTAGTTTTTACATAGTATACACCTCAGTTTTGTGCCTGGTTTTTGAATAAATTTAGTATTAACTGGAATGTCATATTTTGTTTCTAGTTTTTGCCAAATGTTGGTTATTTGTTTGCTGATGTCAGGAATATATGGTATACAGCAGTATACGGTTTCGTGATTTTTTGATTCGTGATAAATATTTACTTTTGTTTGTTGATTTTGCTTTCTGTCTAGGTGTGTGTTTGTTATGTTTTCTACAGTTTGTGGAGGAAACTTATTGATGTTGATGAAGTATTGTTTTATCTTGTCTAATTCGTCGTTAATGCTATCTGGTCAGCATAGTTTTATGGATGCGTTTATTTGGTTTCTTAGAATGTTGAGGTTTTGTTTTGTTTCATGTGCTGAGTCCCAAGGAATGTATAGTCGAAGTTCGAAACGTTGTTCGCTCTTCTACATAAAATATTTTCTCAACCCAAACGAGCCGTTTTTGCATGTATATTTCTCTACAAGTGGGTTGTTTCGACGTCACTGTCTGATGAATTGTTTAATGTTTGCTCATGCTTATTACAGCAATAGAAGACCACGAGACGTCCTTTGAGATACAACAAAACAAACACTGAACAGTTATTTAACGGATATTTCAATGTTTTAAGGTTTAAACGATTGGAGACGATAAACGAGCTAAATATAATTTATCTTAATTTATGTTATAAATGTTTGCCTATAACAATTTATCTCCATGTGTGATATTAGTTTGAGGAAAACATATTTATAAGATTCATTATAAGTGGTATCTAGACGAATAATACATCATCTATTTACGTATATGTACTTCAACACAAACTGCATCTTAATAAGTTTGATCTTTATTTACTACAGGCAATGAAACTCTCGATTTTGGAGTTTTAAATCATTATCTCTTCCAATGTTTTCATGTTTGACCAGCACTATTTTAACTATGTGATATAAATGTCGTGTAAATGTTTTGTAAACGACAACATGTCGTGTGGTGTTTGGATTTTCATTTCTATTATTTATATTTCCCTATTTATATTATTGTTTCAAAATTTAAACAATAAAATACGTTGTTATTCATTTAAAATAACATTTAAAAATTTCTAGAATTAAGTAGACCAATCATATGTGTGTAAATGGAATGTTGGCGGCCTCGTGTCAAGACGTTGAGTCTCGTGCAAGAACGGACATGCGCGGATTGCTCTGGAGTTCTGTAGAAGTGTCGGATGTTTCGAGAAGTCTAGGCCTACAATATATAAACAGACGAAGATGCGAGGAAGAAAGGAGGAGTCAGACATTAGTTTTATTCAAAAAAAGAGAGTCAGTCATTCGTTTGAGAAAGTTTAAGTTTTTGCTGTGATTTGTGACTGAAGTTAATTCTACAGAAGCTGTGATTTTATTTCGTCAATCTCTACGATCCATTCGAATTACTGGTTGTGCTGAGGGTCGAAACGTACGGGACTAGCCAAGGGAGATCGGAAAAATTGAGGTCGACAAGTTTGTGACGATCATCGGACAGAGACCATTCTTTCATAAGATATTAAAAAAAATCTTCAATAATTTGTTTCGTATTTACTAGAATGAGACTGGTAACAAATCTGATCACATATTTATTTGATAAAGTTCCGACATGTCAAGTTATACATTCATTGTTCACCGTAAGACTAAACACATCTAACATTGCATAAATCATAAATAGACGAGTCATTTTATATAGCTGTATTGAAATAAAGTGATATGTTTATGTATATAATATTAATAAAAATAACTGGATAAATGAAACAGTAATAACCAGATAAAATGATTAATATTACTTCCGTTTTGTGACATCACAGACCACTGTTTAGACATTTTAGCCTAAACTTTGTTCCTCCAGATACGAAACACAAACGATGAGTAACAATTTGTAGTAACTAAAAATTACAGAATTTGTAGAATAAGTTTAATAGCGGCTGTTATATATACCCACGTAATATTTTTATTTATTTTTTTATGCGTGACATCACGATCACTGATCAACATATGATGATTTAACCGGAAAAACAAACACCCATAACGTATGAACGACCTACGTAAATAACTATGTAACTTCATCGATGATTTGTTTTGTATCCACTTTATAAATTTAAACATCTACCAGTATTTGTTACTTATGTACGTTTCTATACTTAAATTCGTGCACTGTATTTTAATGAACGCATGAGATATTTCGTTGTATGTTTAATGACAATCCTGTAGTAGAAACTATATTATTACCACGAGGACATGTTGGTGGATTGAAAACAAAATTAAAATATTAGTTTTTGAAAGAAAACGAGAAATTGTAAAGAATAAAACTTGGAATAGGAAGCGAGTGTTTATTATATTACTTTCTTAAATAACCATATCAAATAATTATTGATAATTTCTCTCAAAACACAAGAATCCTAGAATTTGTCACTTGTATGCATTTCAAGGTGTACTCCTGTGTACTATAAATAAAAACACCACAAATTTCTTGTATATTTAGAAAAACTTTATTGTTACAACCAGGGCTTTATGATAGATTGACAGATAATTCATTACGATGTTCAACTCGGGCCATAATATATTAGATAATCTGATATTTATACATATTAAATATCATATCAGGCTTATTTAGCGTCTGTATTTATTTATACAGTAGCGGTAATGTATATTATACAAACCTCTCTAATAGACTGACAGTACGTTTTTTATTAATGTGAATAATTATCTTATGTAGCCTAAATGAATAGTGTTTGTGTACGAGAACTTTACTTTTCGTGAAATATTTCGTCTAATATCGTGAATATACGTTTATTGTTTTGTTTCAGAATGTAAAGTGAATCAGTTATGTTACCGAATTTTGAATTCAGTGACTCAGAAATTTTGTGGTGAACATTAAATTTGTGTACAAATATATGAGTACCTGTAGATTAATCGTTTATTTTGAATATTGAATAAAATATAAATATATAAATAACGACAACATATTTTAATTGTCTTGTTGAACTTTTATTTAGATTTTTATATTTTACTGTCTTACGTATTGCCTCTTTTTTGAAAATATGAATTACATAGAGCTGTTTTAGCGAACAGCCTGACATCAGCCTATACGTTTTCTACAACCAAGTCTATTGAGTTGGTTAATGGTTTTAAATATTGATTAGAATACTCATTTTAGGTATTGGGTAGAAGAGACCAAGTCAATGTATAAACTGTAAGAAAAAAGCTTTAGGCATTACAGAAATGTTAAGAATGTTACTTGCATAGATCCTTTAAACTCTAATAATTTATAAATCTAAAAATGATAACAAGTGTCCTTTTCAGGATAAATAGATAATAGTTACATAATTTGTATTCGCGAGGAAGTGCAAGAATTATTATCATATTTTGATGTGAAACTAATGAATTATTGAAGTGTTTCACAGATAGGTAATAATTCAAATTATGTGTGATATGTTAGAACAGTTGAAGTGTTAAAATAGTGTTCTGGTTAGGACACATACTCTATAATGCCAAGTTGAAAATGGATTTGTCTCTTAGTAATACAATACATATATTTAGATATTTATATACATGGAACTTAATAAGACTTTGGTATCAAAAGACATTTGAAGAATACTGAACTAGACACAGATTATATATATATATATATATATTTCATACAATAAAGAGACATTATTAACCTTAAATATATTTGAATTTTTTATAAAATTATGCTATACATTTCAAATAAAATTCTATAAGTAGCCAGACTGATAAAATAGTGTAAAGAAAAAGTATTGTATTTGTGTCGTTTAATGTCATATAAATAAGAAAATAGACACAACACTGGTAGATGTATATTTTTTATTGTGTTATTTACAAGATTGGAAAAACATAGTGCCGAGTCATACGGATTAGTAAAATATTTTTCTGCGAAACTGAAGAAACCCATATCGATTGTGAATACCCACAAAATATTGATGTGTTGAGTAACCAATTTCGTATACAAATAGAAAAACCCACACCGGTTGTAAGTAATAATTAAATATTGATCTATTGAGTAACGTGTTGATACATCACCAAATTCGATACATAAATACAAACACCCATACCGATTGTAAATAATAATTTAATACTGATGTGTTAAGTTACTTGTTGATATATGGATCGTTAGGGCAGATAGCTCTTGTGTAGCTTTACAGGAAATTAAAATATCATGACTGTGATATTCGTATCACTGCTTTTTGTAGACAAGTGGTATTTGTAGGACAAGCAAGGCATTATTATAACCTTAATTCGGTGTGGAGGGTGGCCTGTTCAAAACTCCAAAAAACTTCCAAAATAAGTAAAGATCTGTGGAGTATGAAATAAAAACATAAGTTAGGGTGAATAACACATGTGAAACCATGCATTACTTGTTAGCCACAAACCAATACAAAAGACAACGATATTTGAAATGTTTTTGTGAAACATACTTTGTTAAGTTGTATATCAATAGGTTACATATAAACAATATTTATTAACTGAATCCATGGTTTATTTAGATTGACACATAGAAGTAGGAGCATTAATATACTGTTATGTAAATGTCGTGTAAATGTTTTGTAAACGACAACATGTCGTGTTGTGTTTGGATTTTCATGTCTATTATTTATATTTCCATATTTATATTATTGTTTCAAAGCTTAAACCAATAAAATATGTTGTTATTCATTTAAAATAACATTTAGAAATTTCTAGAATTAGGTAGATTAAATATATGACTATAAACGGAAATGTGTGGCGGCCTAGTGTCTAGACGTTGAGTCTCGTGCAAGAACGGACATGCGCGGATTGCTCTGGAGTTCTGTAGGAGTAAGAGCATTAATATACTGTTACGTAAATGTCGTGTAAATGTTTTGTAAACGACAACATGTCGTGTTGTGTTTGGATTTTCATGTCTATTATTTATATTTCCGTATTTATATTATTGTTTCAAAGCTTAAACCAATAAAATATGTTGTTATTCATTTAAAATAACATTTAAAAATTTCTAGAATTAGGTAGATTAAATATATGACTATAACGGAAATGTATGGCGGCCTAGTGTCTAGACGTTGAGTCTCGTGCAATATGCTGTTATGTAAATGTCGTGTAAATGTTTTGTAAACGACATGTCGTGTTGTGTTTGGATTTTCATGTCTATTATTTATATTTCCATATTTATATTATTGTTTCAAAGCTTAAACCAATAAAATATGTTGTTATTCATTTAAAATAACATTTAGAAATTTCTAGAATTAGGTAGATTAAATATATGACTATAAACGGAAATGTAAGACGGCCTAGTGTCTAGACGTTTGGTCTCCTTCCAGAACGGACATGCGCGGATTGCTCTGGAGTTCTGTAGAAGTTACGCGATTGTTCGAGAAGAGGCCTACTAATATATAAACAGACGGAGACGCGAGAAAGAAGAAGAGTCATTAGTTTTTATCCGAAGAAAAGAAGAGTCAGTCATTCGTTTGAGAAAGTTTAAGTGTTTGCTGTGATTTTATTCAACTTGGATTTGTGACCAGAGCTAGATCTACAGAAGCTGTGATTTTGTGTCGTCAATCTTTGCGATTGTTTTCGAATTACTGTGCTGAGAGTCGGCACGTACGGACTGTTTAGGGGAGACTGGAAAAATTAGAAGGCGGCAAGTTTGAGACGTTAATGAAGAAGCACCGTAAAAAGAACTGCGTCATTCTCCATTCAAACTTCGGTATTTCTTCGTGGGACTAAATTCACACCCTAGACCGGAATTTTGGATTTCTGATCTGAAATTTTGGACTTTCATTCTAAATCATTATATTAGATACAGGCCAGTACCATTTTGTGTTGAAATTAATTTTGAAGATTTAAACTTAATATCTGTCATTGTTGTTATGTAATTTATGTTATATCGTTACATATATAATAGATTATTGTAATAAATTATACAAGCTGTTATCGGTGTCTTTCTGTTGCGTTCAGTCTATATAAAACATAAAAACGTAACATATACGCAAATGAAACGTCTGTATGTGTACCATGAAACAATGGGAGATTTTCTGCCCGACGTAACAATATGGGTAAGGTTTTAACAACAGATACTACAGGAATGTCTATAAAAACTCAGTTACTAAGAAAACAAAGACTACGTTAAAATTGACAATAAAATTACAAACATTCGTGATATAAATACAGCAAATGCACGACATTTCGATGGAACTCTTGTTTGGGTCTTATGGGCAGTCAGAAAATAACGTGTTTGATGTAGTTTATTCTGTAATATACGTCAGTATCTGTAGGTACATCAATATGTTTAAATATTACAATTTAGCTCAAAACTAATGCAACTCGTAATTTTAATACTAATTTTCCAGGAAGACGGGATATACGTCGACACTGTAAACAGAACGAACAATTTTCTAGTGAAATTGTTTTTCTCACACTGAGGCTTTTCCCTTTGAAACAACTAAGTTTCCACAAAGTTATGATAAAATCGAATGTCTGTGAGGTTCCCGAACCTCAGATTACGAGCTAATCAACTTAACCACCTGTTCATGCCAGACCAGTTTTTGTTGTAAACTTTATATCAAGTCTTCTTTATTAAAATTGTAACAAACAAACACCAAGAATACTTGTGATTTTGAGCATAATAATTCTATAAACAAACGTTTATTTTGAATGTTTTTAACCTAATAGAGGTATAATTTCTATAATATAGGTTTAATAGTCTTTAATAACAATTTTATCAATTAAATTCTATTTATAAATATGGAAACCCGAGGTCTAACAGGTATATATGATGCTCTCTGTACATTTATTTACCTAGACCGTTCACAACACCTACAACAATCAAATCGGTATATAGTAAGCAACGGCATATTTACACTGGAGTTAGAAAGGCAATATGTTAGAGGTTTTAGATAAATATTCCTTAAACGTAAAAAAATAAAAATAAACATCATCATAGAAGTAAGTTTACAAAACTCTACTGTTATAAAAGACTATTAGACTCTTCTATGTTGAACGCTGGAAAATGGCTTTAAATATTCTGAGTTGTTTTGATCAAATGAGCCATGCTAATCGTGATTTCTCGAAAACATATCAAAGTAAGTTTTATGTGAGTAACAGTTTCATTAGAGCGAATAAAAACAATATAAATCAATAAATATATATACAAATTTGCTAAAGTTGTTTAAATCGAAAGAAAACTGGTAGATAGTTCCTGCATCCTGCATTGTGCTCTACATGACATTTTGAGTTTCATAAACAAATCACGCATGCTCGAGAGAAAGCTCCACCTTTTATCAGTTAATGGAAGTTTAAAAACGAAGTAGAAGAAAGAGGTAACAGTGAATGTTCAGAGAAACAAAGACTCTAAGATTATGTTAAATCGTTTTAATACATAATTGATCATGTATAGAATAAATAGTAGAGGCTCTCACATGGAGAATAAATTAAATGATTAATCTTTTGATCACACATTACCAAAAATACTGTTTGTTTTCATCATCATGTTATAACGTCCCCACGGTTATAAAAAAGAGAACTTGGGGTGGAACGGATTATTCGAAGAGACGACCAGCGAGTTGAGCACTTTAACCACTTGGACATGCTGGGTGAAATATAGTGCTTAAGGTTTCAATGAAATAACTCAGCCAAAAGGTTATCTGCCAACAGACGATTCCTTCACTTTGACAACTGGAAGAAAAACCGACAAATAAAAGCATGTTGTATATGTCATTGATATTTTGTGGTGGGTCATATACGTACATTTTAAGTACAACTTGCCACACACCCACGTATTTTGGTTTATACGTGAGAATACGTTGCTTAAGTTTCATCATTTATGAGAGAAAACCGATAGAACACTTTTCTTATGCTTCCGTTATTACAGAACAAAAAAGACAGGTAGGTATGTGAACAAGATATATTGATAGGTTATTGTTGTAGGAAACTCCTTCACTATGAAACGTCGTTAAGACAGTCTGTGTTATTCAGGGACCTTGGTGAAAAAGGTAAAGGAAATTACGTGATACGTTTATGTAGACAAGGGAATGGCTTTATTGTAAAGGTTTCTAGCTGAATTGTAAGACCAAACATAAACTAGGATTAGACGAAATTCAAAGCCAGGATAATGTTGAAAACATGTAATATAGAACTGAGTATATCCTTGGAACAAGGTAGAAAATTACTTTTTATTTTATTGAATGATTGATGGGGTAGAACGTGAGGAATATCTGTGATCATTGATGAGTTAACTACATACGAAGGTTCGGAATAATGAAATTTAAGTAAGCATTTCAAACAACAAGTGTTAAAGAGATGCAACTGAATTAATTGAAATGTACATAAATTTTAAAATTAGGTTCCTAAATATTCAAACAGGCCCGTCTTTAACAGGTGATAAAAAGTGACTGGAAGTAAAAAGTAAAGTTGGCTTACATAGGGAGTACAGAATAATATTATAAGCACAAGGAGTTCAAATTGACTACAATGATAACAGACTTGAATTATTGTAGAAAGTTAAAACTGTTGACAAAACGGTAAATTAGAAAATAAAAAAACTTGTGTAGAATTTGTTAACAAGTAAGTTGGAAAGCAAAATGTTAAAAGGTCAAAGAAGCCTTTGAGGAATAATAAATGAAGGACAATATCTGGTATTATGGAATGTTAAATCCCACTTTTTAATTTTTAAATAAAGAAGACTTAGTAACATTTCTTATCATGAATAGTTGGTAGCTGGAAATGTGACTGATCATGATCATAACATTAACCTGAGATTTTAAATAACAAATAAAAAATTTATAAAATGACAACGAATAATATTTACCCAAGGACTGTACATGTGAGATATTTTCTCCTATTTATTCTATATCCTTAAAGAGTGTGTGTGTCTTTTCTTATAGCATAGCCACATAAGTAGTGGGCATATGTTAGAAAATGGTAAGTTGGCTACTGTCATCTCTTTTCAAGGAAGGCAATAAAAATTTCTCTAATAGTTATATGTTTATTAGTCTGACGTGAATGGTTTGAAAAGTTGTAGAAAATATGAATGATGCTTTGAAAAATCATTTTATAAAGTTTAAATCTTGTTGGATAGTTACCATTGTTTCCTTAGGAGAAAGTTTGTCTTACCACACTTTTACATGCTTTGAAGAGGTTTATTTCAACCTATATGACATAGTTGCGGGAATTTGGTGTATCTGGATTTTTAGGAAGAATTTAAGAAGGTGCCACATAAAAAATTCTCGAAAATTATAACCCTGAAAGTTTGAGGTATGAGTTAAATATTCAGTTTTAACCTTCAAAATCAATTACAACACAAAATTGTACTGGCCTGTATCTAATATAATGATCTAGAATGAAAGTACAGAAACAATTCACAGTTCAATAATTTTGTTGACGTTCCTTTTACGATGAATGTCCCAAATTTGCTGTTTTCCAATTTGCCTCGGTTTCTCTTAAACAGTCCCGTACGTGTCGACCCATCTAGTCGGTTCTTCAACAACCTCACAGCGAACGTTGAAAACTTCTCGAACAAAGACACTATTCCTTCAATTAAATATAAACTAATGACTGACTCTTCTATTATGAATAAAACTAATGTCTGACTCCTTTCTAACTTCTTTCTCGCATCTTCGTCTGTTTATATATTTGTAGGCATCTTTTCTCGAACATTCATCGGAACTTCGACAGAGCAATCTGCGCATGTATGTTTATGCTCGAGACTCTACGTCTAGACGCTAGGCCGCCAAACATTTCCATTTATAGTCATATATTTGACCTACCTAATTTTAGAAAATTCTAAATGTTATTTTAAACAAAGAATAACGTATTTCACTGTCTAAACTTGGAAACAGTAATATAAATATGAAAATATAAATAATAGAAATGAAAATTTAAATACAACACGACATGTTGTCGTTTACAAAACATTTACATGACATTTACATAACATAGAAAACTGACTAGAAAGTGGAGGTTGTTATGAATACAGTTCAGGTTAAATGGATTAATGTCACCAGTAAGATAACTCAGAATTAACTGCCAGCGTATAAATTTTACAAAGTATGGGTATTTTTAAAATTTCTGACTGTGAAAAGGTGTCTACAAAAATTTTAAAAACAGCCTTTAAATCCTCTTTCCTTCAGTGTGAACTGAAGAATCAAAATAAACTATTATTATTTTATTATTTTAAATTATTTTATTTATCTTCTTTTTTATGTGTTGTCAAGTGATGTGGTATTGCTATACACATAAAACATTCGTTTGTATCCCCCTGAGGGTCTTAGGTAAACCTCGAGAAACACAGTGGTTTAAGAACTGAAAAGGTTTATAAGGTATATTATTTGTTTTATTCAGACAAATCATTATCTCTTATTGACACTTTCAATCAAGCTAGTAAATAGCTTATCAAGTGTGCGTGTTTTCGTTCCACAAAGCCACCTTATGTCTACCTAGGGGAATCAATTCCCTAATTTTATTATTGTAAACCCGCTGCCCCACAGGAGGACGTAATTTATGAAAGTTTCAAAATATTGCATCCATCAAACACAAAACAATAAGTTTTAAAAAGTAATCAAGTGTGTCTTTCCGCACGTATAAAACACACCTTAAGTTATATTCGTTACAACTGTTGTGCTGGAAAAGTGATACAATAATTCTAACTTATTATACTTTGGCTTCTGAATTATTTTATGTAATTTTACACTTAGTTTTGTTCAGAGTTTGATGTCAGCGATTTCTTGAAGTTAAGACACATGGTGAGAGTAATACACTTGTTGTGATCTATAATATATTGCTCTATAATGTATACACTACATTTGTTTTCTTACTTTTTTAACGTTCAAGCCGATGTTATAGAGCTGCACAGAAAATATTACCTGACACTGAACCTATTCTTTTGGTTCGAACGTACCTTCTTCCGTAATCAAAAATAACCCTAAGAAACGAGAGTATAATATTAGAAATAAGGTGATCTACTGATATCCAAAGAGAATTGGAGCATGAAAAATGATGGAGGTTTCAGGTAACTTTCTATGACCGTGAACAAAAACAGGAATTAACGAAACACATCTGATATCCAAATCAGCTTCCGGTTTGGAGAACGACGGAAATATATATAAAAGAAGAGCTCCTATGTCTCAGTCAACTAACCGATAGCTTTAGGCTTAGAAAAGCTGTTTCGACGTGCAATATGAAACTCACTGTAAGTATAGTTTTAATAACAGTAAGTAAAATCGTAGCTTTTTTTAAAATAAAAACTAACACATAATTACTTATTAACTAAAGACCTATGTATATTTTTTTGTATTAAAATTCATGTTCTTGGCAGAAAGAAAATGATGTTGAGAAAACTGTCTATGGTTTCTGATAATAAGATAAACATTATGTTTCACATTAATATACGATAAAATATAATTTTATTTATAATAACAAACCAGAGATATCAAACATATCTACTGTAATACAGTTTCTGGGATAAATAATTACACTTCATATTACTTACTAATAATTCGTTATTATAAAATTATAATAATTCATTATCATAAAATAACCAAACTCATAGGGTCAGTTATAATATACAAAATATATTCAAAACATTCAAAGTAATAAAAGTTACGGTTGTTTTTGACATAATTAGTAAATATTAGCCTAACGTCGTAAAACGTTAAAAAGGATGATAACCTATATTTTCACATCGTTATTTCAGCTTAGACTTTGTGTTTTCGTTGTACTCGTCGCCACTAGTTTTGCTGGTTACCTTTATCGAGGTTATGGAGGAGGACTAGGATACGGATTAGGATTGGGTTACGGAGGTTATGGTGGTTACGGTGGATTAAGCTACGGTGGTTATGGTGGTTACGGTGGCTTAGGCTACGGCGGTTATGTTGGTTACGGTGGCTTAGGCTACGGAGGTCATGGTGGTTACGGTGGCTTAGGCAAGGGAGGTTATGGTGGTTACGGATATCATGGTGTTTATTGCCCTTGGGCTTATCCCGTTTATCGTGGAGGTTACCACTAAACGGTAAGATTGCAACAGAACTAATAAATATTGTTACTATCTCGGTGTTTATTTTCAAGTCATTAGTGAGACTGTTATATAATGATTACTTTATTAAGTTATTCACCGCCAGTCGGACAGAGCTTTTGTATACTCTCTAAATTATCAATGTATTACAATCCCTTGACACGCAAAGAATGATTCTACCTTTATATTTAAATACGTTGTACATATATCATGCTTCCTTTAAATATAATATTACACTTTATATGGTAACCCACAAGAAAAAAATAAGAGAAAAACACATATTTTGAAATAATTAAACTACATCGTTGAATACTGGTATAATCTCATTAGAGACTTTTTAAGTGTCATGTGATATCTATTAATATGATGTAAGAGACTGTATTTGGTATAATAGAACGAATCATATATTTGAAGACAACGAATACTGAAAAAATTTGTTAGTTTTGGGTCTTTATGGAGTTATTTATCTTGTTATTTTAAACAGTGTTTTCTTACGAAAACAAAACACAAATATATTCATACATATATCTTTAGTTATTATATTGTTTAAATTATGTTTTAAACTAACTAATTTGGTTTATTCATTAATATCTTACTTTATTTCCAGATTCTCAGAAATCCATTAAAGAAGATTTACCATTGCAAACTGAATAAGTCAAATAACGCAACTTATCAAAATGTCAACATTGGAAGCGACATAGTTTCTGAATTACATTGTTTTAAAATCATTTATCTTCATGAATTTAATCTCTAGTAAATATTTTTAACCTACACTGATTCCATAGTGTGAACATTTTGAAGAACATAAACAGTAATTTATCTTCAAAGGATTTCCGAACTTTTATTGAAGTTTGATATTTTTACTGTTGTCTTAAAATATTAAATAAAATCATATCGTGTGAAAAACTCCATCTGCAGTTAAAAGTGTGTAACCGTGCTTCAGTTAACACTTTCTGTGAATCGTACACTGACTGGAGACAGAAATTACTTTAAACTGAAAATTTGAAACACCATTCAGCAGACTTATAATTTTCCTATTATTACAACGAATACCATCATAGAGACTTTTATAGAAGATGAACATAATAAAGACACGTGTTTAACTTCATAAATACAGATAGATTATAATGGTTACTTTGGTAATATCCTTTCGCTTGTAAACTGCACATTGTCTTAGGTACTATACCATAAACAAAATTTGTTCATGATTTAGTACACTCTGGGTATGATGTTCGAAGTTTAATGTCGAAAGGCTTTTAACGTTTTTACATACATGTAAAATTATATCGCATACAATATTTGGATTACATAAAAATCCAGAACTGTACATCTGTTACTGAGTACCGTAAGCTCTGATTCGATCCATGTTTTGTAATATAGTGAAATATTCATTAAGTTTATACCTCTACAACCTATGCTTACCTTGTTTCTGTATAAACTACTTAAACGTCAACCACCTAAAATAAACAAAATGTTTATTATCACAAGTTGTATTGTAAGTCTACAGAAACAGGTGTAAAATGTTTATTTTCACAAGTTATATTGTGAGTCTACAGAAAAAAGTGTAAAATGTTATTTCCTCACATTAACTTGTATTTGATGTCATTAAAAGAACAGAATTAAATTATTAATATCTCACATTATATAACATTTAACTTGCATGTGGATTGAAAGCCAAAAATAGATTGTTCATTGATAAACTCGTAGGTTGTTGAAGAAGTGACGGTTTGAAGCCTAGTGTGTTACAAACTAAACGATCCAGACAAACATACGTTTTAAAGGTTTATTTTTTCATATGCTTCTAGAGAGTATTATAATGCTATTTAGTACAATAAAACTATTAATATCCAATTATTTCTACACATTGAAAAAATTCTTTTTTTTAGTTGTCATTCTCGTAATTCCAAACACAATGAAATAAACACAAAATTGTTGTATTTAGATTCAAACAAAGAACTTACAAAAACATGAAATGATTATAAACGAAATATATCTATATACACAACATTTACTGTATGAGCACCTTGTCTTTCTGAATAATCGTCATCTCTGAATACGATCGTGAGATTTGTTTACAATAAACAGACATTAATTAAACATCGGATTTTTAAAATTATTGTTTAAAGAAGTGTAAAAATCAACTGTCTCCCAAGTTTATTTGTTTCTCTTTTGTAAATGTTTTGTTTTTAAATCGCATTTCCATATCAAATAAAACCTGTAATTGCGTATCTGAAATGAATTAACTTGTTGGAATGAATAATAAGGCTACTTGCCCAAGATTACATAGCAAGCAAACAAGCGCCTGAAATTAGAATACTAGACAAAAAAATTTAAATAACCAACGGTTTGTTTCCTTTTGAATTTCGCGCAAACCCACACGAAGACTATCTGCGCTACTGTCCTTTATTTGGGAGTGTAAGACAACAGAGAAGACAGCTTGCACTCGTATAAAAGAAAAGTAACACTGTAAAAATAGCTTATAGGAATATTGTGTACCTAAACAAACTAGCACACGAACGTATCGACACAACCTTGGCCAGCACACTTATACCAACAGAGATACTGAACCACTTCGTATTTTTATGTGGGATTCATCCCAACTCGTAACTACCAAGATATTTATGAGCATAATTATACTGTAGTTTTCGATAAAGTATGTATACCTTTAGAAAATTACGCAGAGTTCTTGTGAATATTAAAAAGCTTTCATACACAAAATATTAGGTTTTCAAATCAAGTTTTCTAATAAAGAAATAGCTCGTCGTTTTTCCAGAATATTGTTAAACAAATACAAAAGTAAATTTTAAGATTAAAAATATTTTTATTTTAAAATTGTTAATTTTATTTGCGTTATTATTACATCTTTCTAGAAAATGAACACGGTTTTCTTAAAAATAAAACACTTTATATTGATTTTTTTATGTTAACTCACTACGGTTTTCGTTGATGTGATGGAGATCGTAACCATTACAAAAAGTTAAGAAATAAATATGAATTACCTGTTTCTTTGTTCCAGAATAACATCAAATTGCATCAAGAAACCACAAGTATTTATTCTAGTTAGGCTAAATCTCAAAGCAGCATACATCTATTTGTTTTTATTAATTTTGCTTTATTTAACTTTGAACTGTGTCCGAGTGAAAATATCCAAACACAAATTAAAAATCACAAGTCACACGTGCAACTCATATTATTGTATCGAACAGAGTAACCCAGAAGCTGCTGGGGTGTATACACCATGAAGACTTTTATATTTTATTATATTACCTGACAAGATCTTTGTTTTTTACATTTCAAGTATTTTTATATTTCGAAATAATGAAAACTAAAATGATCATGTAATTAAATGTGAATCATTTTTCTTTCCAGTTTCGCTTATACGTTATCTGTTATTTTTCCACTCTAACATTATATTTGATTCTCTAGGCTGTAGGAAAATAATCAAAGTATAACAAACATTACGGCTCAAAATGTAAAATGAAATGTTTGACGTTTTTGTATTGGTTACAAAATTACAAAGTACAAGAGGTCAGAGTTTATGCTTCTCGCCTTTAAACACTTACGTTCTCCAGGTTTATATTTATTGCAGATGGATGAGAAAGAAGAAGAAACAAACCGGATAACGAAATTTAAATCTCCAGAGCGTTTCCTTTTAGCCTTTTTCACCTATTTCTAACGTTTATTCTACTCTTATTCTTTAAATATAATTTTACACTTCATAAAGTAACATACAAGAAAATAAAACATACTTTGAAATAATTAAACTACATCGTTGAATACTGGTATGATCTCATGAGAAACTTTTGAAGTGTCAAGTGATATCTATTAACATGATGTAAGAGACTGTATTAGTCAGAATAGAAGGAATCATATTTTTAAAGACAACGAATACTGAAAAAATCTGTTAATTTTGGTTCTTTACAGAGTGATTATATCTTGTTATTTTAAACAGTGTATTCTTACGAAAACAAAACAAATATATTCATACATATATCTATAGTTATTAAATTGTTTATATTATGTTTTAAACTGACTAATTAGGTTTATTCATTGATATTTTACTTTATTTCCAGAGTCTGAGAAATCTATTAAAGAAGGCTTCACACGTCACGTGACTTGATTATAAAAATGTTAACAGAAGAAATGACGTAATTTTTCAATTACATCTTTGTAAAGTTGTTACTGTTCATAGATTATATTTCTGGGACTTGCTCTGACTCCAGACTGTAAAATATTTGTTGGAAATTAAGTCAATTTGTGTCCAAACGTTTTCAGTTGTTTCAAGATATTAAATAAAATTACAAAGGAGGAATAGCTCAATCTAACGGTAAAAAGGCGTGACCATTACTATTATTCTTTAGTTGTATTACCTTAGTAATTTTTTTGTACTTTGATAGTGGTATTTAAGAGCTTAACCTGTTGAAAAAAAAATGCAAATGAATTTAAAACTAAGTTACAATTTGTAACGAGGTTCTGGTAATAAAACTATGGTAATAACATTACACAATGATTTCATACTTTGACGTGGGACACTTTAAAATTAGTTGTATTCTGAAGTTGACACTCGAGGAAATAGCTCACATATCTAAAGATAAACCCACTTGAAGTAAAAGTGTATGTCAAAACGGCTGGTATGGGTAGTAATTTTGTTTGTTTTGTTTGAATTTCGAGCAAAGCTCCTCGAAGGCTATCTGCTCTAGCCGTCCCTAATTTAGTAGTGTAAGACTACAGAAAAGGCATCTCTACCCACTTTGTTGGAAGGAACCACATGCTGTACTAAAATAATTAATGATTGACTTACAGAGGGAGAGGCAGTCTAAGCCAAAAATCAGAAATGGTAGTCGATATTGTAAGCACATTGATGATTGGCTGATTGGGTAATTCTGAAAAAAATTATTTGCTTGTAGAAAGTCAATCTGCTGAAGAGCCCAAGGATCGAGCCGAGACCATTTTTAAAGAATTATCAAGGGTGAATCTTACTGCTGATTCGCTCGACCACGGAGAAGAACACCAATGACAGGACAGCAATAATTCTCAGAAAAGAACCACGACGTAAATGGACACTTTAGTGCACTTTTTTGTTTGGGTTTCAAAACTCCTTAAAAGATTTCACAACTCCGAAGAGAATGTATATTATATTTTAGTACTTATAATTTTGATGTTTGTATGCTAAAGAGAGCATGTTATTGCGTAATGATGAAATATTGGAAGAAATTTCATTAATGTTAAGGTCTTTGAAGAGAAAAGAAATCTTGTGTATTGTGGATTAAATAAAAGTATAATATGAATTCAAGACTCAATTAATTATTCAGTTCAATTTCAGTAGTGTGGTAGCCTCTGAGCATTACTATGCCAATTTTTCTGTGATTTCTATTGTCAGTAAATTTTTCAGCTTAAATTTCTACCATTCAATCAAAGCAGAAAGAGGTCTACTGCTCTAATGGCTTATATTTTGTTTATGAAAAGAAGACGGATACCACACTGAAAGCTTATATTGTAACAATCATAGGAAAGGAGACACCATTTTAATGTCTTCTATTTTAACCAAGATAGGAAAGGAAATACGGCTTGAGTGGTTTTATTTCATCCACGTCAGAAAAGGAGACACCACTTTAATATATTCTATTTTAACCAAGGTAGAGAAGGAAATACGATTCAATGGTTTTATTTTATCCACGACAGAAAGGGAGACACCACTTTAATGGTTTTATTTTATCCACTAAAGGAAGGAAGATACGAATTTAATGGTTCTATTTTATCCACGACAGGAAGAGAGGCACCATTTTAATGGTTGTATTTTATCCAAGTTAAAAGGGAAATACGGTTTTAGTGGTTTTATTTCATCTACGACAGGAAGGGAGGCACGACTTTAATGGTTCTATTTGATCCACTGAAGGAAGGAAGTTACCAGTTTAATGGTTCTAGTTTTCCCACGACACAAAGGGAGATACTACTTTAATGGATTATTTTATTCATGACAAAAGAGAAACATCACTTTAAATGGCATTATTTTGTCCATGACAGGAAGGGAGACACCACTTTAGTAATTCTTTTTTATTTATTAAATGGAAGGTTTTTGCTAAACGTCCACTGAACAATAAACATATTCTGTGGGTTTACGTCAATTCGTGCTACTGGACAAGTGATATTATGTACTCGGTTTGAAACAGTAGCGTTATTTGGAGTGATCTTACTAAGATGGGTATGCCGAAAAAACTAAAAAACTAAAACAAAGATGACCAGCTTTAAAAAGCGCAAATATAGTTTTAGAGAAATTAGCATAGAATGTGAGAAAAGTTAGAAATAACAGATGTAGTTTTAACTCTCTAACTTGTAAAAACGCAAAGACTTTTGTTGTAGTGTGTAATGATAGAAGAATAAGGAATTTTTCTTGTAATCTATAGCGACTATGTATGTCACGTGATCTATACCGAGTCAATGGTTACACCACCGTGACTCAACATTTACTGTTATATCATGTAATGAGATAAGAAAAGTTACCTGTAATCTATAGCTATTATACCAATTTATAAAATCATTTTCATAATATCCGTATTGTGTTTGTGTGTGTTTTCTTTTATCAATGCCACATTAAGCTATCTGTTGTGTCCACCGAGAGGAATCGAACCACTAATTTTAGCGTTGTAAATCTCCAAATTTACCGCTGTCCCAGCAGGGGACTATCCTTATTGAATACTGTGTGAAAAATGGGGAATATGTCAATGTTTTACATGTTATATAAACAGATTGTGTTTATCACAAAATTTGAAAAACTCCGTTTGCGATTGGTTGGCTAGCCCAGTTGATTAGTTTTAAACGTAGGGAATTAAACCCAGTTTGCACTGGTAAAAGTCCAGATATCCACTGGAGGATTCAAATAAGGACCAAAAGTTTACATGTTAGTGTTATGGGTCTTTCTTCCTTCAAATTACTAGAAATTCCATGTGAAATTTTATTTGATTTAGGGTGTTTGTGCCAAGAAATGGGAAATTTATAGCTTTAAAATTAGAATATTATGTTTCATTGGAAACCTGGATAAAAATGCGTGTTCGTTTATATTTGGTGAACTTTCTTCCAAGTACTCAACCTGTCGATTTGTTTTGTTTAGCAGTGTTAAGAAAAACTGATGTGGTTGGTACTGCTTGGTATCTTAGCTGCACGTCTGAGATCTTATAACGCCAGAAACCTGGTTTATATGTGTGAGGTAGGCATAGCTCAGACAACGAATGAAAAAAACAAAGGTTTTGATATTGTTACGTTATCAATATATCAGCTCATTCCGATAATTTTTAAAGCATTAAGCTTGTCTTTCGTGAAAAAAAATTGTTATGTATTGATACACAAATTTCAAAAACGATATAAGTTGTTACATTATCACAAAACATTTTGTGTTATATTTAAAAATAATTGATTTGTTATACGAATTATGAGTTCCGGAAATAAGTTTTCCGCTGGTTAATCTGTGGTTTTGGAATCGAGAATTTTAATGTTTTAGCAAGTATGTGATATTTGTTGTTCTCACTCTCCAATGCGACTCAAGTAAATTACCTACTTTATACCTACATATAAGTATAGGTATTTGTATATCGTGTGGTTATTATACTTCCAAGTTTCTTAGAATAAATAATAGTACTTACAGTGACGTACTGACTGCTTACATTGAGGTCTGTTCAAATTATATACTTATTTCCTCATCTCTCGTGTTTAGTCTCGTGCTTATGATTATCCAGTATTACCCCGAACTATAATTTATATCTCAAACGGCTTCTGGGAAGGAGGACAAGGTTATTGATAGACCAGACATCTTTACAAACTGACCACAGTCCACCTGCTATATATATACGTGGACTTCGCCTTTCAAGATAATAAGTATTATCTTATTAACAGCACAAGACACTAGAAAGAACTTTATTTCGTTCTATCTTGTTTTTCTTGTTTTTGTCTTTGATATGTGCGTGTGTTTGTGTTTCGGGGATTGTGTTAAGACGTTTGTTATGTAATTACAGTCTTTACGTAACCAGTGAACAATATGGTCATAATTCTGTTGTGGAAGTTATTGTGGATACCAATAGTGTTCTAAATATCAGACTATCTAAGTTTATTAACTTCTACTTAGAACACTATGCCATCCTTTCTTTTGTTCTTTGTCAACCGACAGTGTTCCTACACGAATGTTTTCATCTGAGGGAAATGTAACATATAAACCGCTGTGGTTCTTCTGTTAGCAGGTGCTTATCATGAACTTCATACTGTTAAAAACTCACAAACATATCACACACAAACATCAGTTTCCGACTATCCATTGAAGACTACAAACAACAGTACGCTGTACTTAGACGGATGTGTTCATTATGCCTTATGCATATGTTAAGCCTAGGTTAAGAATTATGAATTAAAAGAAAGAAACAAACCATATTGACTCAAACTACTCAGATCATAAAAAATGCGTCCAGACCATAGGCATAAAATATCCAAGAAAGGTACATATGTTACATCTTATGACATGAAAAACGAAGGAATATGGATCTACTTGAGATATCAGTGTGATATATTGTATGAATCTCGAAGTCCGACACTAAATAGAAAGAGACATTTATCATTTTATAAGAAAAACAACATCACAACCACACAATACAAGAAACAAACTACATTTTCCTCTTTCGTGTGATAACACAATTAAACCACATTACAAAAATAAAAAAATCTATCACACACAAAAGCATGTACATATATATTTCATATCTCTTATTAAAGGACCAAACTATGAACATCATAATTCTATTAATATTGTGTGTAATAATTACATATTTAGATATTCACATGAACAATAACTTATTCTATAAAAAATTAATAAGTCTATATCGTAAAATAAAATTTAGCCACGAAATAACACAAAAGAAATAAGCAACAGAAATAAGAAAGTAAATAGTTTTTCCAATAGAAATCCAGCACTACTATCTCTGACCACAACTTTTAGTCGCAGTCCTGCTTAAAGAAATCCAACACTACTATCTCTGATTATTTCTTCCGGTCGCAGTTTTGCTAAAAGGAGATCAACACTACTATATGAGATTACAGCTTTTACAACTTCCAACAGTAGTTTTGTCAATAGAAGACTAAAAGCACTACTTTTGATTACAGCTCCATCAGTAGTTTTGTCGGTAGAAGAAAAACACTACTACTTCCAATTACAGCTTCCGACAGTTGTTTTGTTAATAGAATACAAACATTATTACCTCTGATTACAGCTTCCAACAGTGGTTTCGTCAATAGAGAACAAATACTACTACCTTTGATTAGAGCTTCCAAGAGTAGTTTTGTCAATAAAAGACCAAAATTACTATCTCTGATTACCGCTTCCAACAGTAGTTTTGCCAATAGAAATAAATACAATGGTACTATCTCTGACAAGAATGTCCGGCTAGAGAAAGAGAGATAGAGTTGAAAAAACAGAAAACAAGTTAACTAATTAACTAATAGTTCTGCTATAGACACAAACGGAATGTTTTTATTTTTTAATGAATGACGTAACGGCTGTGATCAACAAATGATTATTATACACGTAGGAGAACAAACACCCGTAATGGTACGAGTAGTTTGAAACTTTGTTGTAACGTATTTAATATCGTAAGATGGGCGTTACTGAGTATTAAGCGGTTATTGATTTGAAATAGAAAGATTCTCGCTTCGTTACCCGTTAGTTACCAAAACGGTCTGCAGTTAGGGACTCTTTTATAAAGTTGGTCACATTTTCTATTTCTCACAGAAAAGTATGCCTAGAGTTGGCGGCGAGTTTTGTTGCCTTCCCTTTTGTTTATGAGACTCGAGACAGAGATCCTTCTCTTGTAAGATATTTAAAAAAATCTTCAAAATTTGTTTGGTATTTACTAGAATGAGACTGATAACAAATCTGATCACATATTTATTTAGAAAAGTTCTGACATGTCAAGTAATACATTCATTGAACACCGTAAGACTAAACACATCTAACGTATAAACGTGCACACGAACATTGCTCAAATCAGAAATAGACGAATCCTTTTATGTAGTTGTTTACATGTATAATGTAGCATGTTTATACATACATATTATGTTAATATACGTAAAAAGAAATCAAACTATAAAAATAACCAGATAAAATGATGAATAGTACGTCCTAGGAACAACCTACGTTAATAGTAATGTAGTTTAAACGGCTACCAATATATGTCAGTTACGTACGATTCAATAAATAAACTCACGCGCAATTTTTGAATAAACCAAATATATATTTCCTGATTTTTGTTCAATTTCCCTTGTTATAACTGAGAAGATGGGAAGCGTGAAATTATTGGTAGAATTTAAACTAATCAGAAAGCTGTGATATTTAATACCTATAAGTATTATACGATCTGATATATCAGGGCTCGAGTTGAACGACATGATTGTAAAAATTGTTATCAGTTAAAACTTGTACTACCAGTCAGCTGTAGCTTAGATTATTTTGTTTTTCCACACACAAATATATTTAATATATTTAACATTAGTTGGCGTTTCTAAATCTTGATATATCGGGGAACTAAAAATAAATCTTAAAAAATTAATTATGAAAGAAATATTTGAAATATATGAATATTTGAAAGAAAACTCTATGTATTCGTGTACTATTTCCTTTAATAAATACATTCGATAACTATTGAATATTTATCTCAAAAAATATGTTTCAGAATTTCCGGTGAACGTTCTCAGCGAATAGTATAAAAAGAGGTTTGTTGTACCCAAGCGGGTATTATCGAGTTGTCTCAGGAAACGGGAAAGTTTGTGTGGTTCGTACTTACAAGATGAAGTTCACTGTAAGTATATGTTAATAACAGAAGTTATCTACATATACTAAAATATATGTACTTATTCAATTCATTAACTGAGTCTAACAGACTATTATTTTATTTTAGATTTTAGATTCATTCAATTAACACTCTTTAAAAACAAAGCATAATTAGGCTTAATACGGATTACACAAAATAACTTGTGTTGATATATCCTTTTATCTGTAAATAAATATTGGAGTAAAACAATTATCCAAAGTACAATTAAGCAACAACAACATTCCACGTCAAATCTAAATATTTCACTCAATTAAAAATGTTAGTGAAGAAAAATTATTTTTATCTTTTTGGAAAGAACTAGGTAAGAAAATATAATATTTTGTTCTGAACACCTTTTATAGCCCCTTAATTTGTGTTGTGGTTTGGGAAACCAACACAAATAAGGACCAATTTGGTTTAAAAATACGAAAGTCATAACATTTAATATTTTCTTTACCGTGTGAACCATAAAAATTTTAAAATCTATAATGTATAAGTTATCTTAATATTCAAAGCTTTCTGCACTATCCGTACCTGACAGAATTTGATAAACTAGGGTGAAGACAAGTATTTAACACCTGCCACCGTAAACACGTGATCTGTTGAAATGGAATGGTGGGTTTCATGGCTATCTTTATAAACATCTTACACCTTAATTTGAGAAGATGTTTCTAAATACATATGTTATTTTTAGTGGAAACAGGTCTTGAATCATGTATCAAGGATCCACACTCCAGTATACTGACAACTCTGACGCACTGCCTGAAAAAACATTCAATCTCTTCTTCCCACGTTCATGACAACAAGTCACACTCTGGTCAGTTGTTAATAATACTTCCTTTTAAACAAATGTGACTATGTGGTTAGCGGGGAAAGATTACGAATGAGAGAAACCAGGCGTGTGTCTTGCTAGTATAAAATCACATTTAGTACTTTAAATTAGTGGATGTGTAATGAGTGTGACAGTCACATTCTAATATTTGATGATATTAAGTGGCACATTGGACAGTTTGTGGACCTAAAACTCTTCCAAATTGTTTCCGATAATCGTGGTGTGAAGAGAATAGGTAATTGTTTATGTTGCTTTGTGCTTAACCCTCAACAAACAAATGTTAAAGTCACTTATGTTTCTAAACACGAATTATTTTCTTTCAGCTTGTCATCTGTGTTGTCTTAGCACTTGTTGCTACAAGCTTGGCAGGATATTATGGAGGACTTTTAGGTTACAGAGGTTATGGGGGCGGCTATGGAGGTTATCTTGGTGGTGGTTATCTTGGCGGTGGTATTCTTGGCGGTGGTATTCTTGGCGGTGGGTATGGAGGTTATCTCGGCGGTGGGTATAGACACGGAATTCACGGTGTTTACTGTCCTTGGGCTTATCCCGTTTACCCTCATTACGGTGGTTATTACCACTGAATGGTTAGTTCATTAAATATTTAATTAATAATTATAAGGATTATATCTACTTTCTCTTAAAACAGGAGGATGTATAATGTTGAAATATTGTACGAATTTATTTGATATAAATAACAAAACTGACGTGTGAAAGCAATGTGTTAAAATACCGAAGTGTTTTATTAATTTTTATTTTACGATAATATTAATAGTTTAATAAACCGTCACCACTAGAATAGTTTGTAATATAAACTGTTTTATCTATCTCGTGGTGGGATCATAGTAGGATATTGTTACTCCAAGTAACATTTGTCTCTGTGGGTTTGATATGAGATAAGTTCAGGTTAATCACTGTTATTATTAATGTTGATAAATACTCACCAGGGGAACTCAAGATTGTTTAATAAGTGTGATTGTTAATCTAGAGATCTTAGAATTAAAAATATACTTAAATGAAGTTACGTGATGATAAAATTGACTGTCGTTGTTTGTTCTGTTGTAACTCAATCGAACAACTTTGTACTGACAGACTCTTTACTTTCCAGGATGTAAGGAAAGTGGCCAACGAAGAGAGCCGTTTACATGTTCGTCTCATCAAACAAGATAATTAAGTTGGGAATCCGAATTATTGCACTATGCATATTTTTGTAAATTTACACCAGTAAATAAATGTTTTGAAATGAAAACTGTTTTATGATTTTTAACCGAAGCTTAACATAAGTTTAAGACATAATGAAAACATCCGTCTGAGTACAGTATACTGATGTTTATTGTCCTTAAAGGGCAGCCGGAAACTTTCGTGTGTGAGTTTGTAACAGAACAAAGTTCATGATAAGCATCTGCCAGCAGGAAAACCACAGTGGTTTATATGTTTCTGTCACATGAAAACATTCGTATAGCTACACTGTTGGTTGACAACGAACGAAAGAAACGATGGCATATTGTTCTAAGTAAAAGTTAATAAATTTAGATTGTCTCATATTTAGAACACTATCGGTATCCACAATAACTTCCACAACAGAATTATGACCATATTGTTCACTGGTTAGGTGAAGACAATAATTACAAAGCAAACGTCTTCACACAATTCCCGAAACACAAACACCCGCACACACATTTAGTAAAAGCCAGTGACCTGCTAACATTTAAACCTGTCTGGTCAATTATATATGTAAAAACTGCTCGTTTGGGTTCAGAAAATATTTTACGTAGAAGAGCGAACAACGTTTTGACGTTCTTCTGTCATCGTCAGGTTCACAATGACAGAAAGATGTAATTGACCTGAAGCTGACCACATGTTTGGAAGGAGTTGTATAACTGAGTGTCGGAATGTAGAGGGCGGTGTTAGATGTTTGAATATATAATTTTATATTATTGATTTTATTATTTTTAATATAGGTATAAAGGCGTTCCTTTATATTCGTTTATTATGGGTTTAAGTTGTTGTATAAGTAAGGCTTCTTTAATTTTGCGTTTGTTTATGTTTGTTTCTTTATTTAGTATTTGAGTGTTTTCTGTTGTTATGTTGTGTTTATTTGACTTGCAGTGTTCGCAAACGTGTGAAGGTGACTTTTTATGTTCTTTGAATCTGGTTTCCATTTTTCCACTTGTTTCTCAAATATAGAAGTCGTGGCAGTTATCACATTGTATTTTATAAATAATGTTGGTGTGGTGTTTGTCAGTGTAGTTTTTACATAGTATAGACATAAGTTTTGTGCCCGGTTTTTGAATAAATTTAGTATTAACTGGAATGTCATATTTTGTTACTAGTTTTTGCCAAATGTTGGTTATTTGTTTGCTGATGTCAGGAATATATGGTATAGAGCAGTATATGGTTTCGTGATTTTTTTGTTCGTGAGATATATTTACTTTTGTTTGTTGATTTTGCTTTCTGTCTAGGTGTGTGCGTGTTATGTTTTCTACGGTTTGAGGAGGAAACTTTTGATGTTGATGAAATATTGTTTTATTTTGTCTAATTCGTCCTTAATTCTATCTGGTCAGCATAGTTTTATGGATGCGTTTATTTGGTTTCTTAGAATGTTCAGGTTTTGTTTTGTTTCATGTGCTGAGTCCCAAGGAATGTATAGTCGAAGGTCGAAACGTTGTTCGCTCTTCTACGTAAAACATTTTCTCAACCCAAACGAACCGTTTTTGCATGTATATTTCTCTACAAGTGGGTTTTTCGACGTCACTGTCTGATGAATTGTTTAATGTTTGCTCGTGCTGAGTACAGCAATAGTAGATCACGAGACGTCCTTTGAGATACAACAAAACAAATACTGAACAGTTATTTGACGGATATTTCAATGTTTTAAGGTTTAACTGATTGGAGACGACAAACGAGTTAAATATAATTTATCTTAATTTATGTTATAAATGTTTGCCTTTAACAATTTATCTCCATGTGTGATATTAGTTTGAGTAAAACATATTTATAAGATTCATTATAAGTGGTATCTAGACGAATAATACATCATCTATTTACGTATATGTACTTCAACACAAATTGCATCTTAATAAGTTTGATCTTTATTTACTACAGGCAATGAAACCCTCGATTTTGAAGTTTTCAATCATTATCTCTTCCAATGTTTTCCTGTTTTACCAACATTATTTTAACTATCATTTAACTTTTATTCAATTTTTAACGAGCAACAGAAAAATAATGATTTGATTGATATCTATATCATAGAGAAATACCCGTTTTCAAAATAGCTATGAAGAGAAACATTCTTTGTTTGTTGTGCTCAATTGGAATGTTGAAAACTGAAACCATGTATTAAGTGTTAGAAGTCTCCTGAGTGATCATAGTTCTAGTGGGGAGCGATGTTGGGTTGGTAACGTTTTTGCCTAGTTTTTATTACAATAAATATGATAACAATATATTAATTATTTTACGTTTTACAAAATGTGCTGATATTTAAAGGATAATAAGTACAATCTAAATAAGGCTATGTTAATATAAATGTTTAATTGATGGTAAAATTAAGGTTGTCTTACTTTCAGGTTTAAAAAGCACCGATTATTGTTCAATTTTAGAAAATTGCATTTTTCACTTTGTGTCATTGATTTTGAAACTTATAGATTAGAACCTAACCAAAACTAAACTTAAGAACCTTAGATGATTTTTTTTTACCCAAGATGGATCCATTTGTTGAGTCATTCATACTTCATGAGATATATGAAGCATATAGAGCATGTATTTCATAGATTGCAGAACAGAGCATAATGTAAAATCCACAAACTCCTATAAAAAAGTATAACATTAGAAAAACTGAACGCTTCTCTCTGTCTTACTGTCGTCTAGGCTTACGTAACCCTAATCCAAAGACTGATTATAAGCCTGAACGTAGTTGTTTTACAAACTAAACACAAACAACAAATAATAATTCATACTAACTAAAAACTATAGAATTACTAAAATAAGTTTAGTAGTTGCTCACAGCTACCCGTTAGTTACCAAAATGGTCTGCAACTGAAGGCTCTTTTATAGAGTTGGTTTTATGTGAGTAACAGTTTCATTAGAACGAATAAAAACAATATAAATCAATAAATATATATATAAATTTGCAAAAGTTGTTTAAATCAAAAGAAAACTGGTAGATAGTTCCTGCATCCTGCATTGTGCTCTACACAACATTTTGAGTTTCATAAAAGAAACACGCATGCTCGAGAGAAAGCTCCACAAGTAGTGGAGTATGGAATAAAAACATAAGTTAGGGTGAATAACACATGTGAAACCATGCATTACTTGGTAGCCACAAACCCATACAAAAGACAACGATATTTGAAATGTTTTTGTGAAACATACTTTTTAAAGTTGTGTATAAATAGGTTACATATAAACAATATTCATTAATTGAATCCATGGTTTATTTAGATTGACACATAGAAGTAAGAGCATTAATATACGCAAATGAAACGTCTGTACGTATACCATGAAACAATGGCAGATTTTCTGCCCGACGTAACAATGTGGATAAAGTTTTAACAACAGATACTACAGGAATGTCTATGAAAACTCAGTTACTAAGAAAACAAAGATTACGTCAAAATTGACAATAAAACTGCAAACATTCGTGATATAAATACAGCAAATGCACGACATTTCGATGGAACTCTTGTGTGGGTCATATGGGCAGTCAGAAAATAACGTGTTTGATGTAGTTTATTCAGTAACATACGTCAGTATCTGTAGGTACATCAGGATGTTTAAATATTGCTCTTTAGCTCAAAACTAATGCAACTGGTAATTTTAATACTAATGTTTCAGGACTGATTATAAGCCTGAACGTAGTTGTTTTACAAACTAAACACAAACAACAAATAATAATTCATACTAACTAAAAACTATAGAATTACTAAAATAAGTTTAGTAGTTGCTCACAGCTACCCGTTAGTTACCAAAATGGTCTGCAACTGAAGGCTCTTTTATAGAGTTGGTTTTATGTGAGTAACAGTTTCATTAGAACGAATAAAAACAATATAAATCAATACATATATATATGAATTTGCTAAAGTTGTTTAAATCAAAAGAAAACTGGTAGATAGTTCCTGCATCCTGCATTGTGCTCTACACAACATTTTGAGTTTCATAAACAAAAACACGCATGCTCGAGAGAAAGCACCACCTTTTATCAGTTAATGGAAGTTTAAAAACGAAATAGAAGAAAGAGGTAACAGTGAATGTTCAGAGAAACAAAGACTCTAAGATTATGTTAAATCGTTTTAATACATAATTGATCATGTATAGAATAAATAGTAGAGGCTCTCACATGGAGAATAAATTAAATGATTATTCTTTTGATCACACATTACCAAAAATACTGTTTGTTTTCATCATCATGTTATAACGTCCCCACGGTTATAAAGGAGAGAACTTGGGGTGGAACGGATTATTCGAACAGACGAGCAGCGAGTTGAGCACTTTAACCACTTGGACCTGCTGGGTGAAATATAGTGCTTAAAGTTTCAGTGAAATAACTCAGCCCAAAGGTTATTTGTCAACAGTCGATTCCTTCACTTTGACAGCTTTTACTCCAATCAAACAGCGTAATGGAACTGGAAGAAAAACCGACAAATAAAAGCATGTTGTACATGTCTTGGATATTTTGTAGTGGGTCATATACGTACATTTGAAGTACAACTTAGCACACACCCACGTATTTTGGTTTATACGTGAAAATACGTTGCTTAAGCTTCATCATTCATGAGAGAAAGCCGATAGGACACTTTTCTTATGCATCCGTTATTACAGAACAAAAATGACAGGTAGGTATGTGAACAAGATATATAGATAGGTTATTGTTGTAGGAAACTCCTTCACTATGGAACGTCGTTAAGACAGTCTGTGCTATTCAGTGACCTTGGTGGAGAAGGTTTAGGAAATTACGTGATACGTTTATGTAAAGTAGGGAATGGCTTTATTGTAAAGGTTTTTAGCTGAACTGTAATACCAAACGTAAACTAGGATTAGACGAAGTTCAAAGCCAGGATAATGTTGAAAACATGTAATATAGAACTGGGAATATTTTTGGAACAAGTTAGAAAATTACTTTTTATTTTATTGAATGATTGATGGGGTAGAACGTGAAAAATATCTGTGATCATTGTTGAACTAACTACATACGGAGATTCGGAATAATGAAATTTAAGTAAGCATTTCAAACAATAAGTGTTAAAGAGATGCAACTGAATTAATTGAAATGTACATAAATTTTAAAATTAGGTTCCTAAATATTCAAAACAGGCCCGTCTTTAACAGGTAATAAAAAGTGACTGGAAGTAAAAAGCAAAGTTGGCTTACATAGGGAGTACAGAATAATATTATAAGCATAGGAAGTTCAAATTGACTACAATGATAACAGACTTGAAGTATTGTAGAAAGTTAAAACTGTTGACAAAACGGTAAATTAGAAAATAAAAAAAACTTGTTTAGAATTTGTTAACAAGTAAGTTGGAAAGCAAAATGTTAAAAGGTCAATGAAGCCTTTGAGGAATAATAAATGAAGGACAATATCTGGTATTATGGAATGTTAAATCCCACTTTTTAATTTTTCAATAAAAAAGACTTAGTAACATTTCTCATCATGAATAGTTGGTAGATGGGAATGCGACTGATCAAAATCATAACATTAACCTGAGATTTTAAATAACAAATGAAAAGTTAAAGAATGACAACAAATAATATTTACCCAAGGACTGTACATGTGAGATATTTTCTCCTATTTATTCTATATCCTTAAAGAGTGTGTGTGTGTTTTCTTATAGCATAGCCACATAAGTAGTGGGCATATGTTAGAAAATGGTAAGTTGGCTACTGTCATCTCTTTTCAAGAAAGGCAATAAAAATTTCCCTAATAGTTATATGTTTATTAGTCTGACGTGAATGGTTTGAAAAGTTGTAGAAAATATGAATGATGCTTTGAAAAATCATTTTATAAAGTTTAAATCTTGTTGAATAGTCATCATTGTTTCCTTAGGAGAAAGTTTGTCTTACCACACTTTTACATGCTTTGAAGAGGTTTATTTCAACCTATATGACATAGTACTGGGAATTTGGTGTATCTGGATTTTAAGGAAGCATTTAAGAAAATGCCACATAAAAAATTCTCGAAAATTATAACCCTGAAAGTTTGAGGTATGTGTTAAATTGTTTGATAGATGTTACGTTTTTTTTATGTTTTATGAACGCAACAGAAAGTCACAGATAACAGCTTGTATAATTTATTACAGTAAACTAATATATATGCAACACATATAATGTAAATTATGTATTAACAATGACAGATATACAGTTTTAACATTTAAAATCAATTACAACACAAAATTGTACTGGCCTGTATCTAATATAATGATCTAGAATGAAAGTACAAAACAATTCACAGTTCAATAATTTTGATGCCGTTCCTTTTACGATGAATGTCCCAAATTTCTTGTTTTCCAATTTGCCTTGGTTTCTCTTAAACAGTCCCGTACGTGTCGACCCATCCAGTCGGTTCTTCAACAACCTCACAGCGAACGTTGAAAACTTCTCCAACAAAGACACTATTTCTTGAAATAAATATAAATTAATGACTGACTCTTCTATTATGAATAAAACTAATATCTGACTTTTTTCTAACTTCTTTCTCGCATCTTCGTCTGTTTATATATTTATAGGCCTCTTTTCTCGAACATTCACCGGAACATCGACAGAGCAATCTGCGCATGTATGTTTTTGCTCGAGACTCTACGTCTAGACGCTAGGCCGCCAAACATTTCCATTTATAGTCATATATTTGATCAACCTAATTCTAGAAAATTCTAAATGTTATTTTAAACGAAGAACAACGTATTTCACTGTCTAAACTTTGAAACAGTAATATAAATATGGAAATATAAATAATAGAAATGAAAATTTAAATACAACACGACATGTTGTCGTTTACAAAACATTTACATGACATTTACATAACATAGAAAACTGACTAGAAAGTGGAGGTTGTTATGAATACAGTTCAGGTTAAATGGATTAATGTCTCCAGTAAGATAACTCAGGATTAACTGCCAGGACCTTTCTTGATGATATTGATGTTTTGGCCTTCAAATAAGCGTATAAATTTTACAAAGTATGGGTATTTTTAAAATTTCTGACTGTGAAAAGGTGTCTACAAAAATTTTAAAAACAGCCTTTAAATCCTCTTTCCTTCAGTGTGAACTGAAGAATAAAAATAAACTATTATTATTTTATTATTTTAAATTATTTTATTTATCTTCTTTTTTATGCGTTGTCAAGTGATGTGGTATTGCTATACACACAAAACATTCGTTTGTATCCACCTGAGGGTCTTAGGTAAACCTCGAGAAACACAGTGGTTTAAGAACTGAAAAGGTTTATAAGGTATATTATTTGTTTTATTCAGACAAATAATAATCTCTTATTGACGCTTTCAATCAAGCTAGTAAATAGCTTATCAAGTGTGCGTGTTTTCGTTCCACAAAGCCATTTTATGTCTACCAAGGGGAATCAATCCCCTAATTTTATTATTGTAAACCCGCTGCCCCACAGGAGGACGTAATTTATTAAAGTTTTAAAATATTGCATCCATAAAATACAAAATAATAAGTTTTAAAAAGTAATCAAGTGTGTCTTTCCGCACGTATAAAACACACCTTAAGTTATATTCGTTACAACTGTTGTGCTGTAAAAGTGATACAATAATTCTAACTTATTATACTTTGGCTTCTGAATTATTTTATGTAATTTTACACTTAGTTTTGTTCAGAGTTTGATGTCAGCGATTTCTTCAAGTTAAGACACCTGGTAAGAGTAATACACTTGTTGTGATCTATAATATATTGCTCTATAATGTACACACTACATTTGTTTTCTTACTTTTTTAACGTTCAAGCCGATGTTATAGAGCTGCACAGAAAATATTACCTGACAATAAACCTATTCTTTTGGTTCGAACGTACCTTCTTCCGTAATCAAAAATAACCCTAAAAAACGAGAGTATAATATTAGAAATAAGGTGATCTACTGATACCCAAAGAGAATTGGAGCATGAAAAAATAATGGAGGTTTCAGGTAACTTTCTATGGCCGTGAACACAAACGGGAATTAAGAAACACATCTGATATCCACATCAACTTCCGGTTTAGGGAACGACGAATAGATATATAACAGGAGAGCTCCTGTGTTTCAGTCAACTAACTGATAGCTTTAGGTTTAGAAAAGATAGTTATAACTTCTGCTGTTACGACGTGCAATATGAAACTCACTGTAAGTATAGTTTTAATAATAGTAAGTAAAATCTAAGCTTTTTTATTAAAAACAGACACATAATTACTTATTAATAAAAGACCTATGAATATTTTTAATGTATTAAAATTCATGTTTTTAACAGAAAGAAAATAATGTCGAGAAAACTCTCTATGGTTTCTGATAATAAGATAAACATTATGTTTCACATTAATATACAATAAAATATAGTTTTATTTATAATAACTAACCAGAGATATCAAACATATCTACTGTAATATAGTTTCTGAGATTACTTATTACACTTCATATTACTTACTAATAATTCGTTATTATAATATTCTAATAATTCATTATCATAAAATAGCCAAACGCATAGGGTCAGTTATAATATTCAAAATATATTCAAAGCATTCGATGATATCAAATTCTACAAAGGAAGACGTAACAAAGTAATAAAAGTTACCGGTTGTTTTTGACATTATTAGTAAACTCTAGCCTAACTTCGTAAAATGTTAAAAATGATGACAACCTGTATTTTCATATCTTTATTTCAGCTTGGACTTTGTGTTTTTGTTGCACTCGTCGCCACTAGCTTTTCTGGTTACCTTTATGGAGGTTATGGAGGAGGACTGGGATACGGATTAGGTTTGGGCTACGGAGGTTATGGTGGTTACGGTGGATTGGGCTACGGAAGTTATGGTGGTTACAGTGGCTTAGGCTACGGAGGTTATGGTGGTTACGGTGGCTTAGGCTACGGAGGTTATAGTGGTTACGGTGGCTTAGGCTACGGAGGTTATGGTGGTTACAGTGGCTTAGGTTACGGAGGTTATGGTGGTTACGGATATCATGGTGTTTATTGCCCTTGGGCTTATCCCGTTTATCGTGGAGGTTACCACTGAACGGTAAGATTACAACTTAACTAATAAATATTGTTATTATCTCTGTGTTTATTTTGAGCTCATTAGTGAGACTGTTATATAACTTTTTTACTTTATTAAATTTTCCACCGCCAGGCGGAGAAATTGTTAGTGTCTTCAGTAAATTATTTCTGTATTACAATCTCTTACCACGAAAAGAACGTTCCTACCTTCATGTTTAAATACGTTGTACATATATCATACTTTCTTTGAATATAATTTTACACTTTATCAGGTAACCTACAAAAAAAATAGAAAAACACATATTTTGAAATAATTAAACTACATTGTTGAATGCTGGTATAATCTCATTAGAGACTTTTTAAGTGTCATGTGATATCTATTAATATGATGTAAGAGACCGTATTAGTTATAATAGAACGAGTCATATTTTTGAAGGCAACGAATACTGAAAAATCTGTTAATTTTGGGTCTTTACGGAGTTATTATATCTGGTTATTTTAAAGAGTGTATTCTTTCGAAAACAAAACACAAATATATTCATAAATATATCTTTAGTTATTTTATTGTTTAAATTATGTTTTAAACCAACTGAATACGTTTATTCACTAATATCTTACTTTATTTCCAGAGTCTGAGAAATCCATTAAAGAAGGTTTACCATCGAAGACTTCACACGTCACGTGACTTGATTATAAAAATGTTAACATAAGATATGACGTAATTTTTCAATTACATCTTTATGATGTTGTTACTGTTCATATATTATATTTCTGGGACTTTCTCTGACTCCAGACTGTAAAATCTTTGTTGGAAATTAAATCAATTTGTGTCCAAATGTTTTCAGTTGTTTCAAGATATTAAATAAAATTACAAAGGAGGAATATCTCCATCTAACGGTAAAAAAGCGTGATCATTACTATTATTCTTATGTTGTATAACCTCAGTAATTTTTTATATTTTGATATTGGTATTTAAGAGCTTAACCTATTGTAAAATGAAACAGTTTTTTGTAAATGAATTTTAAACTAAGTTACACTTTGTAACGAGGCTCTGGTAATAAAACTATGGTAATTACATTACACAATGATTTCATACTTTGACATGGAACTCTTTAGAATTAGTTATATTCTGCGGTTGACACTCAAGGAAATAGCTCACATATTTGAAGATGAACCCACTTGAAGTAAAAATGTATGTCAAAACGGCTGGTATGGGTGGTAATTTTGTTTGAATTTCGCGCAAAGCTGCTCGAAGGCTATGTGCTCTAGCCGTCCCTAATTTAGCAGTGTAAGACTAGAGAGAAGGCATCACCGCCAATCGCCAACTCTTGGGCTACTTTTTACCAACGAATAGTGGGATTGACCGTCACTTTATAACACCCTTACGGCTGAAAGGGCGAGCATGTTTGGTGCGGCCTGGAGTCGAACGCCTTAACACGCTTGCCCTGCCGAGCCCATGGGTATTAATACTTTTACTAATATAGCAAAAAAACAAAACGTTTCGACCTTCTAGGTCATCTTCAGGTTAACGAGGAGAGAGTTTGCAAGAGTTTGGGTGCGTCTTATGGACGAAAGAATAAACGGGTACGGAATTGTAGGGGCCGTTGCAGTTGTGTGTTCGGTTGTTAATTAGTGTAAGTAAAATGGTGTTCCTTTATTTTGGTTTCACTTGTTGTATAAGTAGGACTTTTTTGACTTTGCCTTTGTTTGTATTTGTTTCCCTACTGAGAATCTGGGTGTTTTCTATGGTAATAATATGTTTATTTGATTTGCAGTGTTCAAAAACGTGTGAAGGTGTTTTTGTTTTCTCTGAATGTGGTTTATATTTTTCTGCTTGTTTCTCACAAAATATTCATAAAAAAATCAGGATTAACATGGCCCGACTGATCAATACAACTCAGGATATTTAAAGCAATTTTCATCCGATCAACATAGGATAGTCTACTAGTCTTTTATAACCGTAAACTTTTGTAGACTTTCATGTTGATCACGTGCTTATATCTCATTTTCTAAGTTTAAGGAATATTTATCAAAAACCTTTAACATATTGACTTTCTATCTCCGCTGTAAATATGCCGTTGGTTACTATATACCGATTTGACAGTTGTAGGTGTTGTGAACGGTCTAGGTAAATAAATGTACAGAGAGCATAATATATACCTGTTAGACCTCGGGTTTCCATATTTATAAATAAAAATTAATTCGTAAAATTGTCATTAAAAATTATTAAACCTATATTATAGAAATTATATCTGTTTTAGGTTTAGAATATTGAAAATAAACGTTAGTTTGTAGAATTATTAATATGAATTATTATGCTCAAAATCACAGTATTCTTGCTGTTTGTTTATTGCAATTTTAATAAAGAAGACTTGATATAAAATTTACAACAAAATCTGGTTTGGCATCAACAGGTGGTTAAGTTGATTAACTCGTAATCTGAGGTTCGGGAACCTCACAGACATGTGATGTCCTTTTAAACAATTTACTGTCTGTTTATCTTAACCTTGTGGAAACTTAGTTGTTTCAAAGGGAAAAGCCTCAGTGTAATAAAAACAATTTCACTAGAAAATTGTTCGTTCTGTTTACAGTGTCGACGTATATCTTGTCTTCCTGAAACATTAGTATTAAAATTACCAGTTGCATTAGTTTTGAGCTAAATAGCAATGTTTAAACATCCTGATGTACCTACAGATCCTGACGTATATTACTGAATAAACTACATCAAACACGTTATTTTCTGACTGCCCATAAGACCCACACAAGAGTTCCATCGAAATGTCGTGCATTTGCTGTATTTATATCACGAATATTTGCAGTTTTATTGTCAATTTTGACGTAATCTTTGTTTTCTTAGTAACTGAGTTTTTATAGACATTTCTGTGTTATCTGTTGTTAAAACTATTTACCACATTGTTACGTCGGGCAGAAAATCTGCCTTTGTTACATTGTATACATACAGACGTTTCATTTGCGTATATTCATGCTCTTACTTCTAAGTGTCAATCTAAATAAACTATGGATTCAATTGATGAATATTGTTTATATGTAACCTATTTATATACAACTTAACAAAGTATGTTTCACAAAAACATTTCAAGTGTCGTTGTCTTTAGTATGGGTTTGTGGCTACCAAGTAATGCATGGTTTCACATGTGTTATTCACCCTAACTTATGTTTTTATTCCATACTCCTCAGATCTTCACTTATTTTGGCAGTGTTTTGGATTTGGGAACAGGCCACCCTATACTGTGAATTTAGGTTATTATTATGCGTTTTTTTCCGACATATGCCACTAGTCTATATATGCCACTGACAAAAAGGTACTTTGAATACAGTTGTTGAGATTCAAAGAGTAATCGCATGTATTTTAATATATTTGTGTTTAGAGAAGACAAGTTAGGCCTATATTTGTAACATCATCAAAAAGTATTATAAGTCTTCTTGGTGATAAAGTTTACAGCTCTCAGATAATCTGTCTTTTTGCTACCAACTGTTGAAGGTTTTTTGTTTTTTCACATCTGTTGTAGATATTCACACATGTATCGCATTAACCTTTATGTTGTTGTAGATTCATGTGCTATTTATATTGTATAGAACACAGAAGTTCAATGGTCTTTTTCTATACGTAATTACCTTATGATGTTCGATACGAATATCAGTTATGACGTCAACCACCATGTGCGAGTTTCAGTCTATTTGTGATTTTTTTAAAAATGCTAAAAATGAAAAATAGACACGAAAAATAATTATTTATCTCACTCACCTTGGATTAGGTAAAAAGGTTTAAAAACGTGTGACATTTCCGCTGAAAATCTGTGAAAATATGTTATTACTGGATAATAAAAAAGAACTACTGTAAAAACATATTGCCAGTTTATATAGAAAATTTACACTACAATAACACTGTTTATTACATGTTTTTATTCTGTGATAATATAGTGTACCTTGTTTATAAACTATCATAACTTTATATAACTTCTTAACAGCATAATTTAAAGTATAATAACACAATGTGATTTTTTAAAAAAAAATACCAAAAACAAAAACGCCCTCCGTTGTTAAATACATTGTTTTAAAATCTTTAAACGAAATGTAGTGTTGTGGGTGTTTGTTCTCCTTCGTATGTTATTACATTCAGCTCAAAGGTCGTTACGTCACGCATTAAGAAATTAAAATATTTCGTGAGTGTATTTGAGAGTTGCTACTTAGCTTATTTTCAATATTCTATAATTTTCTGTTACTATAAATTATTATTTCTCGTTTGTGTTTGGTTTTTAGAACAACGTTTTGGCATATCATCAGTCTCCGGATTAGGGTTACATAAGCCTAAACAACGATAAGGCATAAGAAAGTGCTCAGAATTCTAATGTGTATATTTTTTCCTATTCAAGATTTTGTATTCTACATTATATGTTCTGTAGTATTTGAAATATATACACTGCATGCCTCATTTATCTTATAAAGAAACAATGAATGATAAAATGCTTCCTGGTTTCATTTAAGTTGTATTTTGTTAGATTATAACTGTATTATGCACTAAATGAAACACATAGGAAAATACAACTTTCTGAAACTTTAAAATTATCGCTGCTTTGTAACTCTGAGTAAAACATTGAAATTAAATAATATATTTAAATATATTTTATTTAAACCAGTGTACACGTACAGAGAAACTCCTATGAGCAAGCTTCTATAATACAACAGGATAAATTATATCTAAATGATTTAGCATCTCCAAGTGAATTTAATTTTAAAAATTCAAATAAGTAAATAAGCAAGACATGAATGTGTTTTATAAAAAGGATGGCGAGACGCTCTATTACAGCTGTACAATACTATTGTATAGTTGTATTCAGAACGAGTAAACATTATACAACTTTCCAATAAAGTCCAAATGTAAGTTGGTCACTTGTTTTCTTTAAACTAGAATTTTAGTAGAAGGAAAACTAATTATACTAAGTTACTTTTATTTCAGTAATCAGACATAAATCTTGGTTCTTAAACTGCTCACAGTTAAGGAAGAATAAAATGTTCTGTGGTATGATACAACAGATGGCGCTACATGGTATTGTTTAGTTCAATTAAATTCGTACATTATATGCTACTTCTATCATAATAAGATGTGTAAAAATAAAATATATCGTGTGACTTTTATATTTCTAAGTTTTTCCTATGAATCATAATATTTACAGTGACCTATTGACCATTTATATTGAGGTTTGTTCTCATTATATACGTATTTCATAATCCTTCGTGTTTTGTCTCGTGTTTCCGATTAACCCGTGCTTCCCAAAACTATATTTTTTTTTTATCTCAAACAGCTGCTGGGAAGGGAGGACAAGGTTGTTGATAGATCAGACATCTTTCCAAACTGACCACAATCCGCCTGCTGTATACAAGTGGACATCACCTTCCAATAACACACTTATTATTATATTAACATTACAAGAAAGCAGGACGAACTTTATTGCGTTGTTTGCTTGTTTTTTCTTTGGTGTGTGTATGTGTGTTTCCTGGAAGGTGTTAAAAAGTTTGCTGTGTAATCACGTACTTCACCTAACAAGTGTGAATTTATTAACTCCTACTTAGAACACTATGTCATCCTTTCTTTTATTCTTTATCAACCAACAATGTTGCTTGTTTGTTTTGTGAATTTCGCACAAAGCTACTCGAGGGCTAACTGTGCTAGCCGTCCCTAATTTAGCAGTGTAAATGTAGAGGGAGGCAGCTAGTCATCACCACCCACCGCCAATACTTGGGCTAGTCTTTTACTAACGAATAGTGGGATTGACTGTCACATTATAACGCCCCCACGGCTAAAAGGGCGAGCATGTTTGGCGCGACTTGGATGTCAACCCGCGACCCTCAGATTACGAGTCGCACGCCTTAACGCTCTTGGCCATGCCAGGCCAACAGTGTTGCTATACGAATGTTTTCGTCAGTGAAGTGTAACATATAAACCACTATGGTTCTCCTGTGGTCGGACGTCTATAGCCTTCTATTGACAGAAACACTTGAAATAATATGTAGCATTCTGTGCGTTAATATTTCTGTGCATAACAAACTAAGATCGTGTTGTCGTGTATTAAAAATAATTTCTTGAGTCTGTGCTTAACAGCAATTAATCAAATAATATCTTTAACTTATTCATTAATAAACAATGTATAAAATGAAATCATAATTCTCCAAGTTGATATAAAAATAGTAGGTAAATTTTAGGATCTCTGTATTATAAAACAGCCTTTATTCTAATTTTCATTTTAGAACAAATTTAAACCTAATTAATAATTAATTCACCCTCAAAGTGTGTCAGTGAGCTTATAACGATAAAGTTATTTATAATTATTCTCTTAATTAAAATGAATAAAGACCGCGTGCTATTCCCCGCTAGTACAGCGATATGTCTCTGGATTTGTAATACTAACGTCAACAGTTCGATTCCCTTCGGTGAACTACGACAATAACCCTTTGTGGCCCTACTATACGAAAACACACACACCCAGGCGTACTAGATAGAGAGATAGAAAAGTGATTCACAAACGTACCCATATCTTTCTATTGTGTAACAAGACTTCAGAAAAGTAGGCAATGTCGTTACGACTCTAAAGACAACGGCCCCCAGTGGCTCAGCGGTATGTCTGCGGACTTACACGCTAAAATCCGGGTTTCGATACCCGTGGTGGGCAGAGCACAGATAGCCCATTCTGTAGCTTTGTGCTTAATTCAAAACAACAACAACTAAAGACAACGTTAAAATTATCGTTAATTATAATGAGTTATTATTACTGTTCATCTTAATCACAAATGTTTTACTTATATTCAAGTGGTATCCAACTATAGGTACTAAATGTTTATCACGTCTGGTTTCCCACGTGAGTTACAAGGAATCTTCATTTATATTTCAGATATAAAATTTATGCACAAAATGTCCAGTTTTGATATTAAGTAGCGTGCTCTAGAATGTAATGTGAGAAATTAATATTTTACCCTTATTTCTGTATTCACTTACACGTAACTACTGGTGTGAAAACGTTTAATTTTACTTTAGGTGGTCGACATTTATATAGAAACAAGGCTTGGGTATGTTGAAGAAATATGAACTTGAAGTGTATACCACACAACATGGATTAAATCACAGCTTACCATACTCAGTGATGGATTTAAATTTCTGGACTTTCTGTATACTGCGAATATCATGCATAATTTAATTTTATATATACATAAAACCTTCATGTTGTTCATGGAATAAACATTGTACAGTTTACAAGCGTAAAATATACTACCAAAGTGTCCATTATAATCTATATTTATTTATAAAGTTAAATAAGTGTTTTCATTATGTATTCGAAACGCAGATGTTCATGATTCATGTTGTTTATGGTGTAGTACCTCAGACAATGTGCAGTTTACAAGCGTAAAGGATATTACCAAGGTAACCATTATAATCTATCTGTATTTATGAAGATAAACACGTGTCTTTATTATGTTCATCTTCTATAAAAGTCTCTATGATGGTATTCGTTGTAATAATAGGGAAATTATAAGTCTGCTGAAAGGTGTTTCAAATGTTCGGTTTAAAGTAATTTCTGTCTCCAGTCAGTGTACGATTCACAGAAAGTGTTAACTAAAGCACGGTTACACACTTTTAACTACAGATGGAGTTTTTCACACGATATGATTTTATTTAATATTTTAAGACAACAGTAAGAATATCAAACTTCAATAAAAGTTCGGAAATCCTTTGAAGATAAATTACTGTTTATTTTCTTCAAAATGTTCACACTATGGAATCAGTGTAGGTTAAAAATATTTACTAGAGATTAAATTCATGAAGATAAATTATTTTAAAACGATGTAATTCAGAAACTATGTCGCTTCCAATGTTGACATTTTGATAAGTTGCGTTATTTGACTTATTCAGTTTTCAATGGTGAACCTTCTGGGAAAGATTTCTCAGACTCTGGAAATAAAGTAAGATATTAATGAATAAACCTAATTAGTTAGTTTAAAACATAATATAAACAATATAATAACTAAAGATATATGTATGAAAATATCTGTGTTTTGTTTTCGTAAGAAAACACTGTTTAAAATAAGATACAATAACTCTGTAAAGACCCAAAATTAACAGATTTTTTTCAGTATTCGTTGTCTTCAAAAATATGATTCGTTCTATTATAACTAATACAGTCTCTTACATCATATTAATAGATATCACATGACACTTCAAAAGTCTCTAATGAGATTATCCCAGTATTCAACAATCCAGTTTAATTATTTCAAAATATGTGTTTTTTTCTCTTATTTTTTCTTGTGGGTTACCATATAAAGTGTAAAATTATATTCAAAGGAAACATGATATATGAACAATGTATTTAAATATAAGGGTAGAATCATTCTTTGCGTGGCAAGGGATTGTAATACATTGATAATTTAGTGAGTATACAAAAGCTCTGTCCGTCTGGCGGTGAATAAGTTGATAAAGTAATCATCATATAACAGTCTCACTAATGAGTTGAAAATAAACACAGAGATAATAACAATATTTATTAGTTCTGTTGCAATCTTACCGTTCAGTGGTAACCTCCACGATAAACGGGATAAGCCCAAGGGCAATAAACACCATGATATCCGTAACCACCATAACCTCCGTAGCCTAAGCCACCGTAACCACCATAACCTCCGTAGCCTAAGCCACCGTAACCACCATAACCTCCGTAGCCTAAGCCACCGTAACCACCATAACCTCCGTAGCCCAAGCCACCGTAACCACCATAACCTCCGTAGCCCAAACCTAATCCGTATCCTAGTCCTCCTCCATAACCTCCATAAAGGTAACCAGCAAAGCTAGTGGCGACGAGTGCAACGAAAACACAAAGTCCAAGCTGAAATAACGATATGAAAATTTTGGTTATCATCATTTTTAACGTTTTACAACGTTAGGCTAATAATTACTAATAATGTCAAAAACAACCGTAACTTTTATTACTTTGTTACGTCTTCCTTTGTAGAAGCTGATATCATCGAATGATTTGAATATATTTTGTATATTATAACTGACCCTATGAGTTTGGTTATTTTATGATAATGAATTATTAGAATATTATAATAACGAATTATTAGTAAGTAATTTGAATCTAATAATTAAATTTTCATGTTTTCAAGTTTTTTAAAATATCGTTATTTGTAATGACGTTTCTTCAAGTATAATAATTAATCTCAGAAACTGTATTACAGTAGATATGTTTCATATCTCTGATTAGTTATGATAAATAAAACTATATTTTATCGTATATTAATGTGAAACATGATGTTTATTTTATTATCAGAAATCATAGACAGTTTTCCCAACGTTATTTTCTTTCTGACCAGAACATGAAATTTAATACATTAAAAATATTCATAGGTCTTTTATTAATAAGTAATTATGTGTCTGTTTTTAATAAAAAGCTACGATTTTACTTTTAATTTATTTCTTTATTATATAGAATAAAAACGTGTTAAAACTATACTTACAGTGAGTTTCATATTGCACGTCGAAACAGCAGAACTTATAACTATCTTTTCTAAACCTAAAGCTATCTGTCAGTTGACTGAAACACACGAGCTCTCCTTTTATATATCTTTCCGTTGTTACACAAACCGGAAGTCGTTATAGAGTTCGCTGGCTTTTACATGAGTTTTATCAATTCCTGTTTGTTTTCACGGTCATAGAAAGTTATTTGAAACTTCCACATGAATATGTTTATTTTTTACATGTCCCAATTATGTTTTGCATGTAAGTAGATCACCCTATTTCTAATATTATACACCAGTTTTTTAGTAGAGTTTATTTTTGGTTCCGGAAGAAAGTACATTCGAACCAAATTAAACTGGTTTAATGCCCAAACAAGTGGTTCTTTTATTGAGGCTATGAAACAACTAATTGAATATTAAACAGAGTACAGACATAGTGTGAGCAGATGTTTGATGAGTTTGGCATATGGATCATAATAATTCCATCGTTATTTTCAAATGTCTGTTTTGTAGATCATAACAAATCCATCTCTGTTAACAAGTGTCTTCTTTGTATATCGTAACAAATCTTATCTCTGTTGACAAGTGTCTTCTTTGTAGATCATAACTAGTCTATCTCTGTTGACAATTGTCTTTTTTGTAGATCGTAACAAGTCTACCTCTGTTAACAAGTGTCTTCTTTGTAGATCATAACAAGTCTATATCTGTTGACAAGTGTCTTCTTTGTAGATCATAACAAGTCTATATCTGTTGACAAGTGTCTTTTTTGCAGATCGTAACAAGTCTTATCTCTGTTGACAAGTGTCTTCTTTGCAGATCGTAACAAGTCTTATCTCTGTTGACAAGTGTCTTCTTTGTAGATCATAACAAGTCTACCTCTGTTAACAAGTGTCTTCTTTGTAGATCATAACTAGTCTATCTCTGTTGACAAGTGTCTTTTTTGTAGATCGTAACAAGTCTTATCTCTGTTAACAAGTGTCTTCTTTGTAGATCGTAACAAGTCTACCTCTGTTAACAAGTGTCTTCTTTGTAGATCATAACAAGTCTATATCTGTTGACAAGTGTCTTCTTTGCAGATCGTAACAATTCTTATCTCTGTTGACAAGTGTCTTCTTTGTAGATCGTAACAAGTCTTATCTCTGTTGACAAATGTTTTTTCTGAGGTTTCATTTATTTACGGTGAAGTGAAAGACCAACTGTTGGTATGCTTCGTTCATTTCTGTCACATTTAGGGGTGATATTCAATATTAATTTAGTGAAAACCTCAAGGCGAAATTTTAAAAAAAAATCCATGTTAAATTAAAGAACACGAACAATAAATAAATCGTTTGTAAGAAAAACACTTTTTAAATATGATATTCAATCCATTTTCTTTATTTCATCAAGAATAGAACTAAACTCAATATAAACTTTGTTTTAGTATAATTATTTTGAAATTTAAGCCTAAAGAAATGCACTAATTCGTGATCGCAGCTTTTGGTTCCTTTCAAAATATTGATAACAAAATTTGTTCTAGTTTGCTCGAAACCGACGATCTGTCTTGGTCACAGAAGGTGAAATAGTTACTTAATTTTATAGAATACTGTTTGTTTTGGAGATACATTTTGATCTCTAGCTATAAACACGCTAAACAGTTTAATTGTGTACAGTTTGAAAGGTGTTAACAGTGTTATATCATGAAAATTATATTCCTTACTAACAAGGTGTTATCTAAACGTGAATCACCAAACTACATAATGTCACCGAGTTTCTGTAATAGGAATAAGTGAACAAACTAAGCAACAGTTAACCTACAGACTTGGTTTGGTTTTTACTAAACAGTAGGTACATAATTTGTACTTCTCGTACAAAACGTAATTTTCCTTTGTAGAATTTTTAATTCGCGCAAAGATTACCGGATGTTAAAATAATCAGTGAAGTGACCTGGCTAATCCACTCACGTACGTGGTTTGACCCATTCTACAGCACGTGATACTCACCAAGACATCTCTGGTATTAAAGTCGCTTAGAATCGAATTGTTTGATCAAAAATGACAAACCCGTCTATTTATCGAATAAAATACTCCAGATACAATGACGCTTTCAATACCTGGAGGTCCAGAGCTGAGTATCAAAACTCTGTGGAATAATACCCAGATCCATCACCACTCGACATCCTTACAGTACCAAAACTTTAATTCTATCGAGATAAGTAGGGTTTAGAGCGTATGCTATCGAGTTTATAGACTTAACATTGACAATGTTATTTATTAAACTACTTACTATCTTATGAAAGTATCTTAGTATCAGCGTGACTCGGCATCAAATTGTAGTTTATTAATGAAATATTTATATTATACGTTATTTAATTTCTTAATATGAAAGTAAATATTAAAAAAGTTCTTTATATCAATTTTTGTGTGTCACACTAGCACGTTATTTTGTGGGTTTGGTTCTCGTGTATTTAATGACGCCCAGAATATCGCATTTATAGCTTAATACGAACGAATTGTAAGCTACAAATCTGTACTACAAGTATTTAATAATATTTTAGACAATTCTATTTCTAACCATTATACAATTAAGAAGTTAATAGATCCTACTGTGTTGTGTTTCCAAGAGAGGGAAATTCTGAGAAATGTGACAATAAAGCTATTTTGATATTGATGTTACACAAAGTAGGGTAACATCTAAACTGGAACGGTGTTTATGGCTTTATACTCGGCAGGTATCTACTTTAGCTGATAAGAGTAGAATAAACGTTGGAAATAGGTGAAAAAGGCTTAAAGAAAACGCTCGGGAGATTTAAATTTCGTTATCCGGTTTGTTTCTTCTTCTTTCTCATCCATCTGCTAGAAATATAAACCTGGAGAACGTGAGTGTTTAAAGGCGAGAAGTATAAACTCTGACCTCTTGTACTTTGTAATTTCGTAACCAATACAAAAACATTAAACATTTTATTTTACATTTTGAGCCGTAATGTTTTTTATACTTTGATTATTTTCCTACAGCCTGGAGAATCAAATACAATGTTACAATAAAAAAAATAACAGATAACGTATAAGCGAAACTGAAAAGAAAAATGTTTCATATTTAATTACAAGATCATTTTAGTTTTCATTATTTTGTAATATAAAAGTACTTGAAATGTAAAATAAAAGATCTTATCAGGTAATATAATAAAATATAAAAGTCTTCATGGCGTATACACGCCAGTAGCTTCTGGGTTACTCTGTTCGATACAATAATATGAGTTGCACGTGTGACTTGTGATTTTTAATTTGTGTTTGGATATTTTCAGTCGGACACAGCTCAAAGTTTAATAAAGCAAAATTGATAAAAACAAATAGATATATGCTGCTTTGAAATTTAGTCTAATCAGAATAAATACTTGTGGTTTCTTGATGCAATTTGATGTTATTCTGGAACAAAGAAACAGGTAATTCGTATTTATTTCTTAACTTTTTGTAATGGTTACGATCTCCGTCAAATCAACGAAAACCGTATTGAGTTAACATCAATAAAATACATTCAATATAAAGTGTTTTATTTTTATGAAAAACTTGTTCATTTTCTAGAAAGATGTAATAATAACGCAAATGAAATTAACAATTTTAAAATAAAAATATTTTTAATCTCAAAATTACCTTTTGTATTTGTTTAACAACATTCTGGAAAAATTACGAGCGATTTCTTTATCAGAAAACTTGATTTGAAAACCTAATATTTTGTGTGTGAAAGCTTATTAATATTCACCAGAACTCTGCGTAATTTTTTGAAGGTGTACATACTTTTTCGAAAACTGCAGTATAATTATGCTCATAAATATCTTGGTAGTTACGAGTTGGAATGAATCCCACATAAAAAAACGAAGTGGTTCAGTATCTCTGTAGGTTGTGTCGTTACGTTAGTGTGATAGTTTATTTAGGTACACAATATTCCTATTAGCTATTTTTACAGTGTTACTTTTTCTTTTAAACGAGTGCAAACATCAACTGTAAACGTGACTTGGCGGAATGTGTTGATGACAAGCTGTCTTCTCTGTAGTCTTACACTCCTAAATTAAGGACAGTAGCTCAGATAGTCTTCGTGTAGGTTTGCGCGAAATTCAAAAGGAAACAAACCGTTGGTTATTTAAATTTTATGTCTAGTATTCTAATTTCAGGCGCTTGTTTGCTTGCTATGTAATCTTGGAAAAATTAACCTTATTATTCATTTCAACAAGTTAATTAATTTTAGATACGCTACAGCTAACACACTGCTTGCAAGAAACAATCACAGGTTTTATATGATATGGAGATGCGATTTAAAAACAAAACATTTACAAAAGAGAAACAAATAAACTTGGGAGACAGTTGATTTTTACACTTCTTTAAACAATAATTTTAAAAATCCGATGTTTAATTAATGTCTGTTTATTGTAAACAAATCTCACGATCGTATTCGGAGACGACGATTATTCAGAAAGACAAGGTGCTCATACAGTAAATGTTGTGTATATAGATATATTTCGTTTATATTCATTTCATGTTTTTGTAAGTTCTATGTTTGAATCTAAATACAACAATATTGTGTTTATTTCATTGTGTTTGGAATTACAAGAATGACAATTAAAAAAAGAATTTCCCCAATGTGTAGAAATAATTGAATATTAATAGTTTTATTGTACTAAATAACATGATAATGCTCTATAGAAGCATATGACAAAATAATACGTATGTTTGTCTGGATCGTTTAGTTTGTAACACACTAGGCATAAAACCGTCACTTCCTCAAAAAACTACGAGTTTATCAATAAACAATCTATTTTTGGCTTTCAATCCACATTCAAGTTAAATGTTATATAATGTGAGATATTAATAATTTAATTCTGTTCTTTAATGACATCAAATACAAGTTATTGTGAGGAAAAACATTTTACACCCTTTTCTGTAGACTCACAATATAACTTGTGATAATAAACATTTTACACCTGTTTCTGTAGACTTACAATACAACATGTGATAATAAACATTTTGTTTATTTTAGGTAGTTGACGTTTAAGTGGTTTATACAGAAACAAGGTAAGCATAGGATGTAGAGGTATAAACTTAATGAAAATTTCACTATATCACACAACATGGATCGAATCAGAGCTTACGGTACTCAGTAACAGATGTACAGTTCTGGATTTTTATGTATTCCACATATTGTATGCGACATAATTTTACATGTATGTAAAAACGTTAAAAGCCTTTCGACATTAAACTTCGAACATAATACACACAGTGTACTAAATCATGTACAAATGTTGTTTATGGTGTACTACCAAAGACAATGTGCAGTTTACAAGCGTAAAGGATATTACCAAAGTAACCATTATAATCTATCTGTATTTATGAAGTTAAACACGTGTCTTTATTATGTTCATCTTCTATAAAAGTCTCTATGATGGTATTCGTTGTAATAATAGGGAAATTATAAGTCTGCTGAATGGTGTTTCAAATGTTCGGTTGAGAGTAATTTCTGTCTCCAGTCAGTGTATGATTCACAGAAAGTGTTAACTAAAGAACGGTTACACACTTGTAACTTGAAATGAAGTTTTTCACACGATATGATTTTATTTAATATTTTAAGACAACAGTAAAAATATCAAACTTCAATAAAAGTTCAGAAATCCTTTGAAGATAAATTACTGTTTATTTTCTTCAAAATGTTCACACTATGGAATCAGTGTAGGTTAAAAATATTTACTAGAGATTAAATTCATGAAGATAAATGATTTTAAAACGACATAACTCAGAATCTATGTCGCTTCCAATGTTGACATTTTGATAAGTTGCGTTATTTGACTTATTCAGTTTTCAATGGTAAGCCTTCTGGGAAAGATTTCTCAGACTCTGGAAATAAAGTAAGATATTAATGAATTAACCTAATTAGTTAGTTTAAAACATAATATAAACAATAAAATAACTAAAGATATATGTATAAAGACATTCGCGTTTGATTTTCGTAAGAATACAGTGTTTAAAATAACAAGATACAAATCACTCTGTAAAGACCCAAAATTTATTCAGTATTCGTTGTTTTAAAAAATATGATTCGTTCTATTATAATTAATACGGTCTCTTACATCATATTAATAGATATCACATGACACTTAAAAAGTCTCTAATGAGATTATCCCAGTATTCAACGATGTAGTTTAATTATTTCAAAATATGTGTTTTTCTCTTACTTTTTTTCTTGTGGATTACCATATAAAGTGTAAAATTATATTCAAAGGAAGCATGATATATGTACAACGTATTTAAATATAAAGGTGGAATCATTCTTTGCGTGTTAAGGGATTGTAATACATTGATAATTTAGTGAGTATACAAAAGCTCTGTCCGTCTGGCGGTGAATAAGTTGATAAAGTAATCATTATATAACAGTCTCACTAATGAGTTGAAAATAAACACAGAGATAATAACAATATTTATTAGTTCTGTTGTAATCTTACCGTTCAGTGGTAACCTCCACGATAAACGGGATAAGCCCAAGGGCAATAAACACCATGATATCCGTAACTACCATAACCTCCGTAGCCTAAGCCACCGTAACCACCATAACCGCCGTAGCCTAAGCCACCGTAACCACCATAACCGCCGTAGCCTAAGCCGCCATAACCGCCGTAGCCTGAGCCACCGTAACCACCATAACTTCCGTAGCCCAAACCACCGTAACCACCATAACCTCCGTAGCCCAAACCTAATCCGTATCCTAGTCCTCCTCCATAACCTCCATAAAGGTAACCAGCAAAGCTAGTGGCGACGAGTGCAACGAAAACACAAAGTCCAAGCTGAAATAACGATATGAAAATTTTGGTTATCATCATTTTTAACGTTTTACAACGTTAGGCTAATAATTACTAATAATGTCAAAAACAACCGTAACTTTTATTACTTTGTTACGTCTTCCTTTGTAGAAGCTGATATCATCGAATGATTTGAATATATTTTGTATATTATAACTGACCCTATGAGTTTGGTTATTTTATGATAATGAATTATTAGAATATTATAATAACGAATTATTAGTAAGTAATTTGAATCTAATAATTAAATTTTCATGTTTTCAAGTTTTTTAAAATATCGTTATTTGTAATGACGTTTCTTCAAGTATAATAATTAATCTCAGAAACTGTATTACAGTAGATATGTTTCATATCTCTGATTAGTTATGATAAATAAAACTATATTTTATCGTATATTAATGTGAAACATAATGTTTATCTTATTATCAGAAACCATAGACAGTTTTCTCAACGTTATTTTCTTTCTAACCAGAACATGAAATTTAATACATTAAAAATATTCATAGGCCTTTTATTAATAAGTAATTATCTGTCTGTTTTTAACAAAAAAGCTACGATTTTACTTACTATTATTAAAACTATACTTACAGTGAGTTTCATATTGCACGTCCTAACAGCAGAACTTATAACTATCTTTTCTAAACCTGAAGCTATCGGTTAGTTGACTGGAACACACGAGCTCTCCTTTTATATATCTATTCGTCGTTCTCCAAACCGGAAGTTGTTATAGGGCTCGCTGGTTTTTAGATGTGTTTCATTTATTCCTGTTTGTATTCATGGTCAGGGAAAGTTATGTAACAACTCATTCGTTATGTTTTTTGTTTGGAGTGTTCTAATTTATTTAGGCATTAAGTAGACCACCATGACTCCAATATAATTTTCCTACTTTTAGGGCTTATTTTTAGTTCCGGAAGAAAGATCGTTACCGAAAAAAAGTGGTTTAACATCTAATTGGAGGATTCTTTTCTTTGCAAGAGTACCGCACCTGTTTGTAGCTGTACAATACCCGATTACATTTTGTGTAGTTGGTCCTGGGGTGGAAAAGAAAGGTTACATCAAGTCTATCACTGTTGCTTATTTTCTCCTTTAATTTACTACCGATGTCATAAAAATATGGTCTGTTCAGATGTATCACCTATAGGAATGTACACTCGGACAAGGGAACAAATGTCATTACAAAGACCGCATTACTTTGTTTCACTAGTATGCTTCCCTCGCTGTTAATGATATGTTCCGCCAACTTAGAGAAATGGGCAGTTAAGAAATAATGAAAAATACCTTTGATCACAAAAGCATACCATTAGTTCCATTATTAATGTAGTATTTTTTATACGTTTAATTATTACTATGTTGTGATTTAGTTCTGTTAAAGTTTATTGGAGAAAATTGATGTCATGGTAAAATTTACGATAAATCATTGTGACGTCTTTGCCAGTAGGTGGAGTGGTTAGATAAATTGGTACATGTAAAGGCAGAATTTGATTGAAATTAAAGGCAGAATTACACAGTGGGCTAGCTGGGCTCTGCCCATTACGGTTATCAAAACCAGATTTCTATCTTTTGAAGCCTGCAGATATACAGCTGTGCCACTAGGGGGCAAAGATAGGGTAGAAGTGTAAAGGAGAGGTGTAGTTACGGCTAGGGTAACATTTAGAAAACGGCGTGAGTACCTAAGAAGTAAACATTCATAGAAACTGAGCAGCTGGTATAAAAGAAAAAAATTAGATTATTACTTCAAAGTATGGATCGACTCATGAAGTTTCGCATTAGAATCCTTCAAACGAATAATAAATACAGAAAGAAGGACCCGAGCTGAAGTGAGATCAGTGGGACTTACACACGTCCGTTTGACAAAATGTTTTATCTTTAAATAAGTCACTTAAGAAAGCTATAAAACGAATAATGCTGTCATCATTTTCACACTAAAAACCCTAGAAACGACCAGATAAACCTAAACAGTGTCTGATTACACGATCCTCAGAAACAAATTGAACAAACAAACAGATATTAGTGAACAAACTGCAGAAACGGCTTGAGTGTATTGGGAAACAAGCTGAACAGACATAGCTTTAACAGTAACTAAAATTACTCTGTAGAACTAATACGACGTTTCGATCGCACCAGTTATCTGTCAGTGTTAGGTTTAGTGTTAGTACAGAGGAAAAATCACAGAAGATTTATTTATAAAATCGAACAATCCCACAAGAAAATCTATCTATCTATATATATATATATATCTTTGATCGTTTGTTCTCTAAACATTCCTAAGCTTATGTAAATATTTTGAATACAATTTTCCATAATTGATTTATATTTATTCATATTTGGATTGTTTCTTTTTAAATCCATGCATAAATAATCTGTAAAATTCACGCGTATTGATATTTACGCGAATAAGATAATACAATCAATTATAGAATTTAAATACATTGTTAGATTTTGTAAGCTGATTTATATGATGAAATGTATTTGATAATGATTGCACTAGGGATCAAAACTGATCTCACTTTTTGTGAAAGCTGTAAATTGTAACAGAATATAGTTTGTCAGTAAGTAAAGTGAAAAGGAAGCTAAACAGACACGGGTATGAACCTCCAAATTTATGAAGTATTGTAAAATTGTGGTTTTCTTAGTGCAAAGCAACTCAGTGGACTATCTATCTGTAGGCCCGGCATGGCCAGGTGGATAAGGCACTCGACTCGTAATCTGAGGGTCGCAGGTTAGAATCCTCGTCACATCAAACATGCTCACCCTTTCAGCCGTGGCGACGTTATAATGTGACGGTCAATCCCACTATTCGTTGGTAAAAGAGTAACCCAACAGTTGGTGGTGGGTGGTGATGACTAGCTGCCTTCCCTCTTGTCTTACTCTGCAAAATTAGGAACGGCTAGCACAGATAACCTTCGTGTAGCTTTGCTCGAAATGCCAAAACAACCCCAAAAACAATCTATTTGTTAGAACTTTATAAACCGTTGGATATCTATTTCGTGATTTTAATGCTCTTATCCGATAATTCGTAGCGATTTTTCAGAGGGCCTTTAAAAATGAATTCTTTACGTTTGAATCAAGCTTAGGTGTTCTAACTCAACTCTAACCTTAAAGTCATACCGGCATTAATTTACGATACTAAAGACCATGCGGATATAATAAAATCAATCTTTTAGTTTTTAACAGCTACATCCTTGAGTTATGAAAGAAACGTTATTTTAGCAAATCTTCCCCCTTTTATTAAAATAAAGTAGAGAACAACATTTCGAACTTCTTAGATCATCTTCAGGTTAACCTCTTAGTTAACCTGAAGATGATCTAAGAAGGTTGAAACGTTGTTCTGTACTTTTTATATGCAAAAAACGGCTCGTTTGGGTTCAGAAAATATTTTAAATAGAAGAGCGAACAACGTTTCGACCTTCTTTGGTCATCGTCAGGTTCACAAAGAAAGAGGTAACTGACCGGAAGCTGATCACATGTTTGGAAGGGGTTGTGTAACTGAGTGTCGCAATGTAGAGGGGTAGAGTTCTGTACTTTATTTTAATGAAAGTATTAACACCCAGCTGTCTTGAGATAGATTTTTACTTTAAGTGTGTTTCTCGTCATCACAACTTCCAAATCCTTTCCTATAAGCTTTATCGCTATCGCTGGTACTTACATTTTTTTATAATTTGTAAAAAAATAACTGCTTTATATAGTGTTCTGTTTCTATCAGTGGAATAAGTTAACCATGTACCACAGGCGATAAAAATGACTCAGCAGCATGCTCTATTAAAATATTTATTCAATATCCAGAATGAGACGCTATTTTCCCACACACGACAAATCGCCGGAACACTCTAAATTAAAACAGAGATATCGCATAACAACTGGTTACTTTAACCCAGAAACGAACAAACCGAAATATTTAATGAATGCAATGGCGTAAAGATCACAGGTGGCGATAGTAATTATCTTTTGAAATGTCTTTCCTCGAATTTCACGTGCAAACATTATATGCAAAAAGAGAACATTTAAGAACTGTAGACGTGATTACAATGTGATACAATTATTACCATTTTTAATTAATACAGCTAAAGCAGGTTACTTGTCTTAAAAAATAAATTGTATAGTAGAAGCGAATGTTTTGTGACACAACGAATTACTACTTCTCAGAAAAGGAAATTGAAATAATTGCTGTAAAAAGTTCGAGACATACTACTATTATAAATACTTGTTTGAAGTTAAGCACAAAGCTGCATAAAGGGATATATATTCTCTGCCCACCACAGGTATCGAAACCCAATTTCTAGCATTGTAAGTAAACAGATATGTCGCTGTGCTACTATTAGGTGGTACAAATACTTCTTTAGATTAAATTAATAAAATGTGTAATTTAAACGATTTTTTCAAAGGTTTTCAAACATTTGAAAAATATGGCAGACCACTGGAAACCAATCCCATCCACCGCCATCTTATTTAGGGTTAAGTTGTTTAATGAACGACTATTTTTAACTTACGAAACCTTGAAGGTGTAGAAGAGGAAAACAGTATTAGTTAATTTGTTTATTCGGTGGTCATGCAGTCAGTCGAAAACGTTACTAAGAGGTATAGGCCAAATTTCAAATTGTCCCTAAAGTACTTTTTGGGACACGGAAACAATTACAGAAGACTTTGTAGCGTCTCATAGCCCTAGAAGGGAGACAACAGGGAGCACTCAGAAATGGGGAAGTGTGGAGGGGAAGTACATGGAACATTCTGAGTGTTGATGATTGGTGGATCCTTCTCGTATTTTACTTCTAAATCAGTAACCATTATCGAAATTATGGCCCTTCAGAGTGGGGTAATCTAAAAATCAAATCTAATACCCACGTATTCTGCTGTGGATGGAACTCGAGAAAGCCCACTTTCACTGGTCAGGCACCAAATAATCAACCTGTCCAGTGGCCAATTAAACTCGGATGGTATTGAGGTAAAGTGATGAAGAAAGAGGAATGTATGGGCATGGTGTAACAGAGATTTCTTGTCAGTGAAGAGACGACTGAAAAGAGATGATAGGTAGTTAGTGGAAGGCGAGAAAGAATGGTGTGTTCTCCAAAAGAATACTGCCGTTGGTGAACCCAGGAGGTAGCTAGGTTTGGGTGGTTTTATTTGAATAGATCTGGGTGGTTGGGGTGATAGCTTCTGTAATAGTTCACACGTCTTAGGTATTCGAAACACCTATATATGCAAAAACGAGCCGTTTTGCATATATATTTTTCTACAAGTGGATTTTTTCGACATCACTGATTATTCGAAACTCCTATTTAGACAGCTGGATCCGAGGTTGAGATTTGTTTCCAGATTTGGATCGTCTGGTTAGTATGCGAGGGTGCAGTGCGTGGAGGAATGAGGTGGTTATTTTTGGATGACGATGGAGTGAATGACGAGGTTGGATGACTGTGGTATTTTCTGTATGGTGAGTCTGTGGTCGGTGAATTGTTGCAACATGGGGACTATTTTACTAAATCGTAGAGTTTAAGGTTAAGCTTTTGTTGTATTGTTTGCTGGGTTTCTTGTAAATTGAGAGGTTTATGCCTCTTAAACACCAAAATAGAGGGTATATTGGATTTATTTCTAGGAGGTGTGGTATGAAACCTGTGGAATGGAGTTCTAAGGGCGATAAAGGTAGTGAAGTATTCAGGAATTGCGAGTTGGAAAAAGTCCATCCCTTTGTAAACTCTTGGTTTTGATGGGGTCAACTGAACCCCAGACTTAAATCAGCCTATTGAATCGATGATTTAACGTGGCGAGAAGTCTAGAAACAACCCATCGAGGATTACTGGAGAAACCAGGGAAAGCTTGGAGGCTGGCATTTGTGAAGCACAGTTTGTTAAGCTAGGGGCAATATGTACAAAGCTCTTTGTTAAGCTAGGGGCAATATGTACAAAGCTCTTTGTTAAGCTAGGGGCAATACGTACAAAGCTCTTTGTTAAGCTAGGGGCAATACGTACAAAGCTCTTTGTTAAGCTAGGGGCAATACGTACAAAGCTCTTTGTTAAGCTAGGGGCAATATGTACAAAGCTCTTTGTTAAGCTAGGGGCAATACGTACAAAGCTCTTTGTTAAGCTAGGGGCAATACGTACAAAGCTCTTTGTTAAGCTAGGGGCAATATGTACAAAGCTCTTTGTTAAGCTAGGGGCAATACGTACAAAGCTCTTTGTTAAGCTAGGGGCAATATGTACAAAGCTCTTTTTCTACCAGTGACAACCAAACGAAACCTACTGTTTTATGACAATGAAATGTGGATTGAAATAACTATAAGTATGTGTGTCTGTTCAGAGCTAGAGAAACGCTGAACAGATTATGACCAAATCTTGCATCTACCATTAGGGCTTCTCGGAAGATCACACAGAGATCCCCACCTTTTCTCCGTGCATAGATTTAGTGTGCCTAGAGCTAATGTATTTGGAAATTACGATAAACTGGTTACATTGCATTTCACTCGTACACGTATGGTGTAAATATCGCTTCAAGCTGAAATGATTTCATTTTCGAAACAACATACGATTTTTCTTAAGGAGTTTTTTGTGACTGTATATTCTTATCCTATGTAATGCATTCTGTCAAACCGGAAGCGTTTCAAAGGAAAAGACTGCAAATCACGTGTCATATCCAAGATCTTTAAATGGGCTATCTGTACGGAGGTCAACACTGAGGTCGAGCCTTAAAATTAGTTTGGAATTTTCAAGATTACCGCTCAGATAACCCATTGTGAGACATAATAACATTAGCGATTACAAAGGGCGTCACCAACCCTCTGATCCGGAATAAATCTAGTACTGCTGATGCAGAACGTTGTTGTCAACGCTCTGATCCGTTACAAATTCGGAATAAATCTAGTATGTATATGTAAATACTGAATATGTAGCCGATCAACTACAAATACAATATGTGATCTATCAGGAATAAATCTTGTACTGCTGAGACTGAGCGTTTTCAGCTCTCTGATCAGCTACAGATCCGAAATAAGTCTGATATATATATTGTTAATACAGAGCGTAGTGAACTGTCTGATCAGCTACAGATCCGGAATAAATGTGATATATATATTGTTAATACAGAGCGTAGTGAACTGTCTGATCAGCTACAGATCCGGAATAAATGTGATATATATATATTGTTAATACAGAGCGTAGTGAACTGTCTAATCGGCTACAGATCCGGAATAAATGTGATATATATATTGTTAATACAGAGCGTAGTGAGCTGTCTAATCGGCTACAGATCCGGAATAAATGTGATATATATATTGTTAATACAGAGCGTAGTGAACTGTCTAATCGGCTACAGATCCGGAATAAATGTGATATATATATTGTTAATACAGAGCGTAGTGAACTGTCTAATCGGCTACAGATCCGGAATAAATGTGATATATATATTGTTAATACAGAGCGTAGTGAACTCTCTAATCGGCTACAGATCCGGAATAAATGTGATATATATATTGTTAATACAGAGCGTAGTGAACTGTCTAATCGGCTACAGATCCGGAATAAATGTGATATATATATTGTTAATACAGAGCGTAGTGAACTGTCTAATCGGCGACAGATCCGGAATAAATGTGATATATATATTGTTAATACAGAGCGTAGTGAACTGTCTAATCGGCGACAGATCCGGAATAAATGTGATATATATATTGTTAATACAGAGCGTAGTGAACTGTCTAATCGGCTACAGATCCGGAATAAGTCTGATTTTCCTCTGATCTGACAGCTTTGCGAGGAAGTCTTCTCCAATGGCTATCATGCTGCAGGACTGTTGGAAATTATTTGATAGAGTTTTCACGATAACGAGGATCCAAAACGAGGATTGGTGAGGATCCAAAACCATTTTAATATAAAGCAGGCAAGTATTTACGCTTCAAGACTGAGGCCAGCATTTTGTGCGATTGAGTTATCTTCACGAATTCACTTATGTTTTCATTGTTAATTATGTCACTACACCATCATGTATATTACATGATAGCGCAAAATAAAAGTTACTGAGGTTGAAACAAACAGATATTTAAACAAAAATCAAGTCACAAATTTTAAATATTGAAATTTTGACATTTTAAACGTGTGCTACTTCTTTAAACAATGAGGTGTACATTGTTAACATAGTCTGTTTTAATTGTTTGACGCTATTAAATCTTGATTTATACATTGTTAACATAGTCCGTTTTAATTGTTTGACGCTATTAAATCTTGATTTATACATTGTTAACATAGTCTGTTTTAATTGTTTGACGCTATTAAATCTTGATGTATACATTGTTAACAAAGTCTTTTTAATTGTTTGACGCTATTAAATCTTGATGTATACATTGTTAACAAAGTCTTTTTTAATTGTTGGAACTTGTTAAATCTTGACGTATACACATAATCTGATTTTTTAACCGATATGATTAATTTTAACCTATCCCGTTTTATTTGTTGAGCTTTATAAATGGATAATATATGCTATGTTAGCGTAATCTGTCTTATTTGTTGAATATGATTGAAAGATAAGCTATATGTACTTAATACATTTTGTTTTTTATATCTTGGATCTTATAGAACGAAAGTTATACATACTTATCCTAACTTTTTTATTAGTTATTATTAAATGATAATGTACATGTTAACTTATATTCTATTTTGTTATAGTTTGTTTTCTTTGATGTATCCTGTAAAATGACGAGTTAGGAATATACATATATACTAAAATTTATTTGTTGTAGCCTTTAAAATGATGATTTAGTAATGTTTATATAATCAGTTTTATTTATTTTATTGTAAAAAACGATGTCTTATAAATATCTATTATAGTTCGTTTGATTGATTGTAATTCTATAAATCGATAACTTGTAAACATTTATACGGTTAGTTTGATTGGTTTATAGAATACAAATCGATGAATCATAAATATTTATACACTTAGTTTGCTTTGTTGTATCATGTAAAACGATAAATCATAAATATTTAGGTAGTTAGTTTTATTTGTTATATTCTGTAAAACAATAAGTTATAAATATTTATGTAGTTAGTTTTATTTGTTATATCCTGTAAAACGACGAGTTACAAACATTTATATAATTAGTTTGATTTGTTATATCCTGTAAAACAACAAGTTATAAATATTTATATAATTAGTTTGATTTGTTATGTCCTGTGAAACAAGTTATAAATATTTATATAATTAGTTTAATTTGTTATATCCTGTAAAACAACAAGTTATAAATATTTATGTAATTAGTTTAATTTGTTATATCCTGTAAAACAACAAGTTATAAATATTTATGTAATTAGTTTGATTTGTTATATCCTGTAAAACAACAAGTTATAAATATTTATGTAATTAGTTTGATTTGTTATATCCTGTAAAACAACAAGTTATAAATGTTTATATAATTAGTTTGATTTGTTATATCCTGTAAAACAACAAGTTATAAATATTTATATAATTAGTTTGATTTGTTGCGCCCACATCTCGTACAGCGGTAAGTCTTAGATTCACAACGATACACTCAGCAGTTCCATTCCCCTTGGTGTGCTCAGCAGATAGCATGATGTGGTTTTGCTATAAGGAAACACAAACACGCATGTGATTTGTTGTATCATGTGAAACGATTAATTATAAATATTCATGTAATTCTATTTGTTATATCATGTAAAACAATGAGTTATAAATATTTATATAATTAGTTTGGTTTGTTGTATCGTGTGAAACGATGAATTATTTATAATTCATAAATATATATAACTACATAAATATTTATAATTTCTATTTGTTGTATCATATAAAACATTGAATTATTAATATTTATATAGTTAGTTCTATTTGTTGTATCATGAAAATCGATGAATTATATATATTTATAAAGTTAGTTCTATTTGTTGTATCATGTAAAACGATGAATTATAAATATTTGTATAGTTAGTTCTATTTGTTGTATCATGTAAAACGATGAATTATAGATATTTGTATAGTTAGTTCTATTTGTTGAATCATGTAAAACGATGAATTATAGATATTCGTATAGTTAGTTCTATTTGTTGTATCATGTAAAACGATGAATTATAGATATTTATATAGTTAGTTCTATTTGTTGTGTCATGTAAAACGATGCATTATAGATATTTATATAGTTAGTTCTATTTGTTGTGTGATGTAAAACGATGAATTATAGATATTTATATAGTTAGTTCTATTTGTTGTATCATGTAAAACGATGAATTATAGATATTTGTATAGTTAGTTCTATTTGTTGTGTCATGTAAAACGATGAATTATGAATATTTATACAGTTAGTTCTATTTGTTGTGTCATGTAAAACGATGAATTATAGATATTTATATAGTTAGTTCTATTTGTTGTATCATGTAAAACGATGAATTATAAATATTTGTATACTTAGTTCTATTTGTTGTGTCATGTAAAACGATAATTTATGGATATGTATACAGTAGGTTCTATTTGTTGTGTCATGTAAAACGATGAATTATAGATATTTATATAGTTAGTTCTATTTGTTGTGTCATGTAAAACGATGCATTATAGATATTTATATAGTTAGTTCTATTTGTTGTGTGATGTAAAACGATGAATTATAAATATTTCTATAGTTAATTCTATTTGTTGTATCATGTAAAACGATGAATTATAGATATTTATATAGTTAGTTCTATTTGTTGTATCATGTAAAACGATGAATTATAAATATTTGTATAGTTAATTCTCTTTGTTGTATCATGTAAAACGATGAATTATAGATATTTATATAGTTAATTCTATTTGTTGTATCATGTAAAACGATAAATTATAGATATTTATATAGTTAGTTCTATTTGTTGTATCATGTAAAACGATGAATTATAGATATTTGTATAGTTAGTTCTATGTGTTGTGTCATGTGAAACGATGAATTATGGATATTTATACAGTTAGTTCTATTTGTTGTGTCATGTAAAACGATTAATTATAAATATTCATGTAATTCTATTTGTTATATCACGTAAAACAATGAGTTATAAATATTTATATAATTAGTTTGGTTTGTTGTATCGTGTGAAACGATGAATTATTTATAATTCATAAATATATATAACTACATAAATATTTATAATTTCTATTTGTTGTATCATATAAAACATTGAATTATTAATATTTATATAGTTAGTTCTATTTGTTGTATCATGAAAATCGATGAATTATATATATTTATAAAGTTAGTTCTATTTGTTGTATCATGTAAAACGATGAATTATAAATATTTGTATAGTTAGTTCTATTTGTTGTATCATGTAAAACGATGAATTATAGATATTTGTATAGTTAGTTCTATTTGTTGAATCATGTAAAACGATGAATTATAGATATTCGTATAGTTAGTTCTATTTGTTGTATCATGTAAAACGATGAATTATAGATATTTATATAGTTAGTTCTATTTGTTGTGTCATGTAAAACGATGCATTATAGATATTTATATAGTTAGTTCTATTTGTTGTGTGATGTAAAACGATGAATTATAGATATTTATATAGTTAGTTCTATTTGTTGTATCATGTAAAACGATGAATTATAGATATTTGTATAGTTAGTTCTATTTGTTGTGTCATGTAAAACGATGAATTATGAATATTTATACAGTTAGTTCTATTTGTTGTGTCATGTAAAACGATGAATTATAGATATTTATATAGTTAGTTCTATTTGTTGTATCATGTAAAACGATGAATTATAGATATTTGTATACTTAGTTCTATTTGTTGTGTCATGTAAAACGATAATTTATGGATATTTATACAGTATGTTCTATTTGTTGTGTCATGTAAAACGATGAATTATAGATATTTATATAGTTAGTTCTATTTGTTGTGTCATGTAAAACGATGCATTATAGATATTTATATAGTTAGTTCTATTTGTTGTGTGATGTAAAACGATGAATTATAAATATTTCTATAGTTAATTCTATTTGTTGTATCATGTAAAACGATGAATTATAGATATTTATATAGTTAGTTCTATTTGTTGTATCATGTAAAACGATGAATTATAAATATTTGTATAGTTAATTCTCTTTGTTGTATCATGTAAAACGATGAATTATAGATATTTATATAGTTAATTCTATTTGTTGTATCATGTAAAACGATAAATTATAGATATTTATATAGTTAGTTCTATTTGTTGTATCATGTAAAACGATGAATTATAGATATTTGTATAGTTAGTTCTATTTGTTGTGTCATGTGAAACGATGAATTATGGATATTTATACAGTTAGTTCTATTTGTTGTGTCATGTAAAACGATGAATTATAGATATTTATATAGTTAGTTCTATTTGTTGTGTCATGTAAAACGATGCATTATAGATATTTGTATAGTTAGTTCTATTTGATGTGTCATGTAAAACGATGAATTATGGATATTTATACAGTTAGTCCTATTTGTTGTGTCATGTAAAACGATGAATTATAGATATTTATATAGTTAGTTCTATTTGTTGTGTCATGTAAAACGATGCATTATAGATATTTATATAGTTAGTTCTATTTGTTGTGTGATGTAAAACGATGAATTATAGATATTTATATAGTTAGTTCTATTTGTTGTATCATGTAAAACGATGAATTATAAATATTTGTATAGTTAGTTCTATTTGTTGTATCATGTAAAACGATGAATTATAAATATTTGTATAGTTAATTCTCTTTGTTGTATCATGTAAAACGATAAATTATAGATATTTATATAATTAATTCTATTTGTTGTATCATGTAAAACGATAAATTATAGATATTTATATAGTTAGTTCTATTTGTTGTGTCATGTAAAACGATGAATTATGGATATTTATACAGTTAGTTCTATTTGTTGTGTCATGTAAAACGATGAATTGTAGATATTTATATAGTTAGTTCTATTTGTTGTGTCATGTAAAACGATGCATTATAAATATTTGTATAGTTAGTTCTATTTGTTGTGTCATGTAAAACGATGAATTATGGATATTTATACAGTTAGTTCTATTTGTTGTGTCATGTAAAACGATGAATTATAGATATTTATATAGTTAGTTCTATTTGTTGTGTCATGTAAAACGATGCATTATAGATATTTTTATTGTTAGTTCCATTTGTTGTGTCATGTAAAACGATGAATTATAGATATTTATACAGTTAGTTCTATTTGTTGTGTCATGTAAAACGATGAATTATAGATATTTATATAGTTAGTTCTATTTGTTGTATCATGTAAAACGATGAATTATAGATATTTGTATAGTTAGTTCTATTTGTTGTGTCATGTAAAACGATGAAATTTGGATATTTATACAGTTAGTTCTATTTGTTGTATCATGTAAAACGATGAATTATAGATATTTGTATAGTTAGTTCTATTTGTTGTATCATGTAAAACGATGAATTATAGATATTTGTATAGTTAGTTCTATTTGTTGTGTCATGTAAAACGATGAAATTTGGATATTTATACAGTTAGTTCTATTTGTTGTGTCATGTAAAACGATGAATTATGCATATTTATACAGTTAGTTCTATTTGTTGTGTCATGTAAAACGATGAATTATAGATATTTATATAGTTAGTTCTATTTGTTGTATCATGTAAAACGATGAATTATAAATATTTGTATAGTTAATTCTATTTGTTGTATCATGTAAAACGATGAATTATAGATATTTATATAGTTTGTTCTATTTGTTGTATCATGTAAAACGATGAATTATAAATATTTGTATAGTTAATTCTCTTTGTTGTATCATGTAAAACGATGAATTATAGATATTTATATAGTTAATTCTATTTGTTGTATCATGTAAAACGATGAATTATAGATATTTATATAGTTAGTTCTATTTGTTGTATCATGTAAAACGATGAATTATAGATATTTGTATAGTTAGTTCTATTTGTTGTGTCATGTAAAACGATGAATTATGGATATTTTTACAGTTAGTTCTATTTGTTGTGTCCTGTAAAACGATGCATTATAGATATTTTTATTGTTAGTTCTATTTGTTGTATCATGTAAAACGATGCATTATAGATATTTATATAGTTAGTTCTATTTGTTGTGTCATGTAAAACGATGAATTATAGATATTTATATAGTTAGTTCTATTTGTTGTATCATGTAAAACGATGAATTATAGATATTTGTATAGTTAGTTCTATTTGTTGTGTCATGTAAAACGATGAAATTTGGATATTTATACAGTTAGTTCTATTTGTTGTGTCATGTAAAACGATGAATTATGGATATTTATACAGTTAGTTCTATTTGTTGTGTCATGTAAAACGATGAATTATAGATATTTATATAGTTAGTTCTATTTGTTGTATCATGTAAAACGATGCATTATAGATATTTATATAGTTAGTTCTATTTGTTGTGTGATGTAAAACAATGAATTATAGATATTTATATAGTTAGTTCTATTTGTTGTATCATGTAAAACGATGAATTATAAATATTTGTATAGTTAATTCTATTTGTTGTATCATGTAAAACGATGAATTATAGATATTTATATAGTTAGTTCTATTTGTTGTATCATGTAAAACGATGAATTATAAATATTTGTATAGTTAATTCTCTTTGTTGTATCATGTAAAACGATGAATTATAGATATTTATATAGTTAATTCTATTTGTTGTATCATGTAAAACGATGAATTATAGATATTTATATAGTTAGTTCTATTTGTTGTATCATGTAAAACGATAAATTATAGATATTTGTATAGTTAGTTCTATTTGTTGTGTCATGTAAAACGATGAATTATGGATATTTATACAGTTAGTTCTACTTGTTGTGTCATGTAAAACGATGAATTGTAGATATTTATATAGTTAGTTCTATTTGTTGTGTCATGTAAAACGATACATTATAGATATTTCTATAGTTAGTTCTTTTTGTTGTGTCATGTAAAACGATGAATTATGGATATTTATACAGTTAGTTCTATTTGTTGTGTCATGTAAAACGATGAATTATAGATATTTATATAGTTAGTTCTATTTGTTTGTGTCATGTAAAACGATGCATTATAGATATTTATACAGTTAGTTCTATTTGTTGTGTCATGTAAAACGATGAATTATAGATATTTATATAGTTAGTTCTATTTGTTGTATCATGTAAAACGATGAAATATAGATATTTGTATAGTTAGTTCTATTTGATGTGTCATGTAAAACGATGAATTATGGATATTTATACAGTTAGTTCTATTTGTTGTGTCATGTAAAACGATGAATTATAGATATTTATATAGTTAGTTCTATTTGTTGTGTCATGTAAAACGATGCATTATAGATATTTTTATTGTTAGTTCTATTTGTTGTGTCATGTGAAACGATGAATTATAGATATTTATATAGTTAGTTCTATTTGTTGTATCATGTAAACGATGAATTATAGATATTTGTATAGTTAGTTCTATTGTTGTGTCATGTAAAACGATGAAATTTGGATATTTATACAGTTAGTTCTATTTGTTGTATCATGTAAAACGATGAATTATAGATATTTGTATAGTTAGTTCTATTTGTTGTGTCATGTAAAACGATGAATTATGCATATTTATACAGTTAGTTCTATTTGTTGTGTCATGTAAAACGATGAATTGTAGATATTTATATAGTTAGTTCTATTTGTTGTGTCATGTAAAACGATGCATTATAGATATTTCTATAGTTAGTTCTTTTTGTTGTGTCATGTAAAACGATGAATTATGGATATTTATACAGTTAGTTCTATTTGTTGTGTCATGTAAAACGATGAATTATAGATATTTATATAGTTAGTTCTATTTGTTGTGTCATGTAAAACGATGCATTATAGATATTTATACAGTTAGTTCTATTTGTTGTATCATGTAAAACGATGAATTATAGATATTTATATAGTTAGTTCTATTTGTTGTATCATGTAAAACGATGAAATATAGATATTTGTATAGTTAGTTCTATTTGATGTGTCATGTAAAACGATGAATTATGGATATTTATACAGTTAGTTCTATTTGTTGTGTCATGTAAAACGATGAATTATAGATATTTATATAGTTAGTTCTATTTGTTGTGTCATTGTAAACGATGCATTATAGATATTTTTATTGTTAGTTCTATTCGTTGTGTCATGTGAAACGATGAATTATAGATATTTATATAGTTAGTTCTATTTGTTGTATCATGTAAAACGATGAATTATAGATATTTGTATAGTTAGTTCTATTTGTTGTGTCATGTAAAACGATGAAATTTGGATATTTATACAGTTAGTTCTATTTGTTGTATCATGTAAAACGATGAATTATAGATATTTGTATAGTTAGTTCTATTTGTTGTGTCATGTAAAACGATGAATTATGCATATTTATACAGTTAGTTCTATTTGTTGTGTCATGTAAAACGATGAATTGTAGATATTTATATAGTTAGTTCTATTTGTTGTGTCATGTAAAACGATGCATTATAGATATTTCTATAGTTAGTTCTTTTTGTTGTGTCATGTAAAACGATGAATTATGGATATTTATACAGTTAGTTCTATTTGTTGTGTCATGTAAAACGATGAATTATAGATATTTATATAGTTAGTTCTATTTGTTGTGTCATGTAAAACGATGCATTATAGATATTTATACAGTTAGTTCTATTTGTTGTATCATGTAAAACGATGAATTATAGATATTTATATAGTTAGTTCTATTTGTTGTATCATGTACAACGATGAAATATAGATATTTGTATAGTTAGTTCTATTTGATGTGTCATGTAAAACGATGAATTATGGATATTTATACAGTTAGTTCTATTTGTTGTGTCATGTAAAACGATGAATTATAGATATTTATATAGTTAGTTTCTATTTGTTGTGTCATGTAAAACGATGCATTATAGATATTTTTATTGTTAGTTCTATTTGTTGTGTCATGTGGAAACGATGAATTATAGATATTTATATAGTTAGTCTATTTGTTGTATCATGTAAAACGATGAATTATAGAATTTTGTATAGTTAGTTCTATTTGTTGTGTCATGTAAAACGATGAAATTTGGATATTTATACAGTTAGTTCTATTGGTTGTATCATGTAAACGATGAATTATAGATATTTGTATAGTTAGTTCTATTTGTTGTTTCATGTAAAACGATGAATTATGCATATTTATACAGTTAGTTCTATTGTTGTGTCATGTAAAACGATGAATTATAGATATTTATATAGTTAGTTCTATTTGTTGTATCATGTAAAAACGATTGCATTATAGATATTTATATAGTTAGTTCTATTGTTGTGTGTATGTAAAACAATAAATTATAGATCTTTATATAGTTAGTTCTATTTGTTGTTCATGTAAAAACGATGATTATAAATATTTGTCTAGTTAATTCATTTGTTGTATCATGTAAACGATGAATTATAGATATTTATATAGTTAGTTCTATTTGTTTATCATGTAAAACGATGAATTATAAATATTTGTATAGTAATTCTCTTTGTTGTATCATGTAAAACGATGAATTATAGATATTTATATAGTTAATTCTATTTGTTGTATCATGTAAAACGATGAATTATAGATATTTGTATAGTTAGTTCTATTTGTTGTGTCATGTAAAACGATGAATTATAGATATTTATATAGTTAGTTCTATTTGTTGTGTCATGTAAAACGATGCATTATAGATATTTATATAGTTAGTTCTATTTGTTGTGTCATGTAAAACGATGAATTATAGATATTTATATAGTTAGTTCTATTTGTTGTATCATGTAAAACGATGAATTATAGATATTTGTATAGTTAGTTCTATTTGTTGTGTCATGTAAAACGATGAAATTTGGATATTTATACAGTTAGTTCTATTTGTTGTATCATGTAAAACGATGAATTATAGATATTTATATGGTTAGTTTATTTGTTGTATCATGTAAAACGATGAATTATAGATATTTATATAGTTAGTTCTATTTGTTGTGTCATGTAAAACGATGCATTATAGATATTTATATAGTTAGTTCTATTTGTTGTGTCATGTAAAACGATGAATTATAGATATTTATATAGTTAGTTCTATTTGTTGTATCATGTAAAACGATCAATTATAGATATTTGTATAGTTAGTTCTATTTGTTGTGTCATGTAAACGATGAATGTGAAATTTGGATATTTATACAGTTAGTTCTATTTGTTGTGTCATGTAAAACGATGAATTATAGATATTTATATGGTCAGTTCTATTTGTTGTATCATGTAAAACGATGAATTATAAATATTTGTATAGTTAATTTTATTTGTTGTATCATGTAAATCGATGAATTATAGATATTTATATTGTTAGTTCTATTTGTTAATCATGTAAACGATGAATTATAGATATTTATTATAGTTAGTTATATTTGTTGTATCATGTAAAACGATGAATTATAGATATTATATGGGTAGTTTATTTGTTGTATCATGTAAACGATGAATTATAGATATTTATATAGTTAGTTCTATTTGTTGTATCATGTAAAACGACGAATTATAAATATTTGTATAGTTTAAATCTCTTTGTTGTATCATGTAAAACGATGAATTATAGATATTTATATAGTTAATTCTATTTGTTGTATCATGTAAACGATGAATTATAGATATTTATATAGTTAGTTCTATTTGTGTATCATGTAAACCGATTTGAATTATTAGATATTTGTATAGTTAGTTCTATTTGTTGTGTCATGTAAAACGATGAATTATGGATATTATACAGTTAGTTCTACTTGTTGTGTCATGTAAACGATGAATTGTAGATATTTATATAGTTAGTTCTATTTGTTGTGTCATGTTAAAACGATGCATTATAGATATTTCTATAGTTAGTTCTTTTTGTTGTGTCATGTAAACGATGAATTATGGATATTTATACAGTTAGTTCTATTTGTTGTGTCATGTAAACGATGAATATAGATATTTATATAGTTAGTTTCTATTTGTTGTGTCATGTAAAACGATGCATTTATAGATATTTATACCAGTTTAGTTCTATTTGTTGTGTCATGTAAAACGATGAATTATAGATATTTATATAGTTAGTTCTATTTGTTTGTATCATGTAAAACGATGAACTATAGATATTTGTATAGTTAGTCTATTTGATGTGTCATGTAAACGATGAATTATGGATATTATACAGTTAGTTCTATTTGTTGTGTCATGTAAAACGATGAATATAGATATTTATATAGTTAGTTCTATTGTTGTTGTCATGTAAAACGATGCATTATAGATATTTTTATTGTTAGTTCTATGTTGTTGTGTCATGTGAAACGATGAATTATAGATATTTATATAGTTAGTTCTATTTGTTGTATCATGTAAAACGTATGAATTATAGATATTTGTATAGTTAGTTCTATTGTTGTGTCATGTAAACGATGAAATTTGGATATTTATACAGTTAGTTCTATTGTTGTATCATGTAAAACGATGAATTATAGATATTTGTATAGTTAGTTCTATTTGTTGTGTCATGTTAAAACGATGAATTATGCATATTTATACAGTTAGTTCTATTTGTTGTGTCATGTAAACCGATGAATTGTAGATATTTATATAGTTAGTTCTATTTGTTGTGTCATGTAAAACGATGCATTATAGATATTTCTATAGTTAGTTCTTTTTTGTTGTGTCATGTAAACGATGAATTATGGATATTTATACAGTTAGTTTATTTGTTGTGTCATGTAAAACGATGAATTATAGATATTTATATAGTTAGTTCTATTTGTTGTGTCATGTAAACGATGCATTATAGATATTTATACAGTTAGTTCTATTGTTGTGTCATGTAAAACGATGAATTATAGATATTTATATAGTTAGTTCTATTTGTTGTATCATGTAAAACGATGAAATATAGATATTTGTATAGTTAGTTCTATTTGATGTGTCATGTAAAACGATGAATTATGGATATTTATACAGTTAGTTCTATTTGTTGTGTCATGTAAAACGATGAATTATAGATATTTATATAGTTAGTTCTATTTGTTGTGTCATGTAAAACGATGCATTATAGATATTTTTATTGTTAGTTCTATTTGTTCTGTCATGTGAAACGATGAATTATAGATATTTATATAGTTAGTTCTATTTGTTGTATCATGTAAAACGATGAATTATAGATATTTGTATAGTTAGTTCTATTTGTTGTGTCATGTAAAACGATGAAATTTGGATATTTATACAGTTAGTTCTATTTGTTGTATCATGTAAAACGATGAATTATAGATATTTGTATAGTTAGTTCTATTTGTTGTGTCATGTAAAACGATGAATTATGCATATTTATACAGTTAGTTCTATTTGTTGTGTCATGTAAAAACGATGAATTATAGATATTTATATAGTTAGTTCTATTTGTTGTATCATGTAAACGATGCATTATAGATATTTATATAGTTAGTTCTATTTGTTGTGTGATGTAAAACAATAAATTATAGATATTTATATAGTTAGTTCTATTTGTTGTATCATGTAAACGATGAATTATAAATATTTGTATAGTTAATTCTATTTGTTGTATCATGTAAAACGATGAATTATAGATATTATATAGTTAGTTCTATTTGTTGTATCATGTAAAACGATGAATTATAAATATTTGTATAGTTAATTCTCTTTGTTGTATCATGTAAAACGATGAATTATAGATATTTATATAGTTAATTCTATTTGTTTGTATCATGTAAAACGATGAATTATAGATATTTATATAGTTAGTTCTATTTGTTGGTATCATGTAAAACGATGAATTATAGATATTTGTATAGTTAGTTCTATTTGTTGTGTCATGTAAACACGATGAATTATAGATATTTATATAGTTAGTTCTATTTGTTGTGTCATGTAAAACGCTGCATTATAGATATTATATAGTTAGTTCTATTTGTTGTGTCATGTAAAACGATGGAATTTAATATTATATAGTTAGTTCTATTTGTTGTATCATGTAAACGATGAATTATAGATATTTGTATAGTAGTTCTATTTGTTTTGCTGTGTCATGTAAAACGATGAAATTTGGATATTTATACAGTTAGTTCTATTGTTGTATCATGTAAAACGATGAATTATAGATTATTATGGTTAGTTATTTGTTGTATCATGTAAAACGATGATTATAGATATTGTATAGTTAGTTCTATTTGTTGTATCATGTAAAACGATGAATTATAGATATTTGTATAGTTAGTTCTATTTGTTGTGTCATGTAAAACGATGAGATTATGGATATTTATACAGTTTAGTTCTACTTGTTGTGTCATGTAAAACGATGAATTGTAGATATTTATATAGTTAGTTCTATTTGTTGTGTCATGTAAACGATGCATTATAGATATTTCTATAGTGTAGTTCTTTTTGTTGTGTCATGTAAAACGATGAATTATGGATATTTATACAGTTAGTTCTATTGTTGTGTCATGTAAAACGATGAATTATAGATATTATAGTCAGTTAGTTCTATTTGTGTGTCATGTAAAACGATGATTATAGATATTTATACAGTTAGTTCTATTTGTTGTGGTCATGTAAAACGATGAATATAGATATTTATAGTTAGTTCTATTTGTTGTATCATGTAAAACGATGAAATATAGATATTTGTATAGTTCGTTCTATTTGATGGTCATGTAAAACGCTGAATATGGATATTTATACAGTTAGTTCTATTGTTGTGTCATGTAAAACCGGATGAATTATAGAATTTATATAGTTAGTTCTATTTGTTGTGTCATGTAAAACGATGCATTATAGATATTTTTATTGTTAGTTCTATTTGTTGTGTCATGTGAAACGATGAATTATAGATATTTATATAGTTAGTTCTATTTGTTGTATCATGTAAAATGATGAATTATAGATATTTGTATAGTTAGTTCTATTTGTTGTGTCATGTAAAACGATGAAATTTTTTCATATTTATACAGTTAGTTCTATTTGTTGTATCATGTAAAACGATGAATTATAGATATTTGTATAGTTAGTTCTATTTGTTGTGTCATGTAAAACGATTAATTATGCATATTTATACAGTTAGTTCTATTTGTTGTGTCATGTAAAACGATGAATTGTAGATATTTATATAGTTAGTTCTATTTGTTGTGTCATGTAAAAACGATGCATTATAGATATTTCTATAGTTAGTTCTTTTTGTTGTGTCATGTAAAACGATGAAATTATGGATATTTATACAGTTAGGTCTATTTGTTTGGTCATGTAAACGATGAATTATAGATATTTATATAGTTAGTTCTATTTGTGTGTCATGTAAAACGATGCATTATAGATATTTATACAGTTAGTTCTATTGTTGTGTCATGTAAACGATGAATTATAGATATTTATATAGTTAGTTCTATTTGTTGTATCATGTAAAACGATGAAATATAGATATTGTATAGTTAGTTCTATTTGATGTGTCATGTAAACGATTGAATTATGGATATTTATACAGTTAGTTCTATTTGTGTGTGTCATGTAAAACGATGAATTATAGATATTTATATAGTTAGTTCTATTTGGTTGTGTCCATGTAAAACGATGCATTATAGATATTTTTATTGTTAGTTCTATTTGTTGTGTCATGTGAAACGATGAATATAGATATTATATAGTTAGTTCTATTTGTTGTATCATGTAAAACGATGAATTATAGATATTTGTATAGTTAGTTCTATTTGTTGTGTCATGTAAAACGATGAAATTTGGATATTTATACAGTTAGTTCTATTTGTTGTATCATGTAAAACGATGGAATTATAGATATTTGTATAGTTAGTTCTATTTGTTGTGTCATGTAAAACGATGAATATGCATATTTATACAGTTAGTTCTATTTGTTGTGTCATGTAAAACGATGAATTATAGATATTTTATATAGTTAGTTCTATTTGTTGTATCATGTAAAACGATGCATTATAGATATTATATAGTTTAGTTCTATTTGTTGTGTGATGTAAACAATAAATTATAGATATTATATAGTTAGTTCTATTTGTTTGTATCATGTAAAACGATGAATTATAAATATTTGTATAGTTAATTCTTATTGTTGTATCATGTAAAACGATGAATTATAGATATTTATATAGTTAGTTCTATTTGTGTATCATGTACAAACGATGAATTATAATATTTGTATAGTTAATTCTCTTTGTTGTATCATGTAAAACGATGATTATAGATATTTATATAGTTAATTCTATTTGTTGTATCATGTAAAAACGATGAATTATAGATATTTATATAGTTAGTTCTATTTGTTGTATCATGTAAACGATGAATATAGATATTTGTATAGTTAGTTCTATTTGTTGTGTCATGTAAAACGATGAATTATAGATATTTATATAGTTAGTTCTATTTGTTGTTGTGCATGTAAAACGATGCATTATAGATATTTATATAGTTAGTTCTATTTGTTGTGTCATGTAAAACGATGAATTATAGATATTTATATAGTTAGTTCTATTTGTTGTATCATGTAAAACGATGAATTATAGATATTGTATAGTTAGTTCTATTTGTTGTGTCATGTAAAACGATGAAATTTGGATATTTATACAGTTAGTTCTATTTGTTGTATCATGTAAAACGATGAATTATAGATATTTATATGGTTAGTTTATTGTTGTATCATGTAAAACGATGAATTATAGATATTTATATAGTTAGTTCTATTTGTTGTGTCATGTAAAACGATGCATTATAGATATTTATATAGTTAGTTCTATTTGTTGTGTCATGTAAAACGATGAATTATAGATATTTATATAGTTAGTTCTATTTGTTGTATCATGTAAAACGATCAATTATAGATATTTGTATAGTTAGTTCTATTTGTTGTGTCATGTAAAACGATGAAATTTGGATATTTATACAGTTAGTTCTATTTGTGTGTCATGGTAAAACGATGAATTATAGATATTTATATGGTCAGTTCTATTTGTTTGTATCATGTAAACGATGAATTATAAATATTTGTATAGTTAATTTTATTTGTTGTATCATGTAAATCGATGAATTATAGATATTTATATTGTTAGTTCTATTTGTTATATCATGTAAAACGATGAATTATAGATATTTATATAGTTAGTTATATTTGTTGTATCATGTAAAACGATGAATTATCGATATTTATATGGTTAGTTATTTGTTGTATCATGTAAAACGATGAATTATAGATATTTATATAGTTAATTCTATTTGTTGTATCATGTAAAACGATAAATTATAGATATTTATATAGTTAGTTTCTATTGTTGTATCATGTAAACGATGAATTATAGATATTTGTATAGCTAGTTCTATTTGTTGTATCATGTAAAACGATAAATTATAGATATTTGTATAGTTAGGTTCTATTTGTTGTGTCATGTTAAAACGATGAATTATAGATATTTATATAGTTAGTTCTATTGTTGTGTCATGTAAACGCTGAATTATAGATATTTATATAGTTAGTTCTATTTGTTGTGTCATGTAAAACGATGAATTATAGATATTTATATAGTTAGTTCTATTTGTTGTGTCATGTAAAACGATGCATTATAGATATTTGTATAGTTAGTTCTATTTGTTGTGTCATGGAAAACGATGAATTATAGATATTTATATAGTTAGTTCTATTTGTTGTGTGTCATGTTAAAACGATGCATTATAGATATTTATATAGTTAGTTCTATTTGTTCTGTCATGTAAAACGATGAATTATAGATATTATATAGTTAGTTCTATTTGTGTGTATCATGTAAAACGATGATTTATAAATATTTGTGTAGTTAGTTCTATTTGTTTGTATCATGTAAAACGATGAATTATAGATATTTATATTGTTAGTTCTATTGTTGTATCATGTAAAACGATGAATTATAAATATTTGCTATAGTAGTTCCTATTTGTTGTATCATGTAAAACGATGAATTATAAATATTTGTATAGTTAATTCTCTTTGTTTGTATCATGTAAAACGATAATTATAGATATTTATATAATTAATTCTATTTGTTGTATCATGTAAAACGATAAATTATAGATATTTATATAGTTAGTTCTATTTGTTGTGTCATGTAAAACGATGAATTATGGATATTTATACAGTTAGTTCTATTTGTTGTGTCATGTAAAACGATGAATTATAGATATTTATATAGTTAGTTCTATTTGTTGTGTCATGTAAAACGATGCATTATAATATTTGTATAGTTAGTTCTATTTGTTGTGTGTCATGTAAAACGATGAATTATGGATATTATACAGTTAGTTCTATTTGTTGTGTCATGTAAAACGATGAATTATAGATATTTATATAGTTAGTTCTATTTGTTGTGTCATGTAAAAACGATGCATATAGATATTTTTATTGTTAGTTCCATTTGTTGTGTCATGTAAAACGATGAATTATAGATATTTATACAGTTAGTTCTATTTGTTGTGTCATGTAAAACGATGAATTATAGATATTTATATAGTTAGTTCTATTTGTTGTATCATGTAAAACGATGAATTATAGATATTTGTATAGTTAGTTCTATTTGTTGTGTCATGTAAAACGTTGAAATTTGGATATTTATACAGTTAGTTCTATTTGTTGTATCATGTAAAACGATGAATTATAGATATTTGTATAGTTAGTTCTATTTGTTGTGTCATGTAAAACGATGAATTATTGCATATTATACAGTTAGTTCTATTTGTTGTGTCATGTAAAACGATGAATTATAGATATTTATATAGTTAGTTCTATTTGTTGTATCAGTAAAACGAATGAATTATAAATATTGTATAGTTAATTCTATTTGTTGTATTATGTAAAACGATGAATTATAGATATTTATATAGTTTGTTCTATTTGTTGTATCATGTAAAACGATGAATTATAAATATTTGTATAGTTAATTCTCTTTGTTGTATCATGTAAAACGATGAATTATAGATATTTATATAGTTAATTCTATTTGTTGTATCATGTAAAACGATGAATTATAGATATTTATATAGTTAGTTCTATTTGTTGTATCATGTAAAACGATGAATTATAGATATTTGTATAGTTAGTTCTATTTGTTGTGTCATGTAAAACGATGAATTATGGATATTTTTACAGTTAGTTCTATTTGTTGTGTCCTGTAAAACGATGCATTATAGATATTTTTATTGTTAGTTCTATTTGTTGTATCATGTAAAACGATGCATTATAGATATTTATATAGTTAATTCTATTTGTTGTGTCATGTAAAACGATGAATTATAGATATTTATATAGTTAGTTCTATTTGTTGTATCATGTAAAACGATGAATTATAGATATTTGTATAGTTAGTTCTATTTGTTGTGTCATGTAAAACGATGAAATTTGGATATTTATACAGTTAGTTCTATTTGTTGTATCATGTAAAACGATGAATTATAGATATTTATATGGTCAGTTCTATTTGTTGTATCATGTAAAACGATGAATTATAAATATTTGTATAGTTAATTCTGTTTGTTGTATCATGTAAATCGATGATTTATAGATATTTATATTGTTAGTTCTATTTGTTATATCATGTAAAACGATGAATTATAGATATTTATATAGTTAGTTATATTTGTTGTATCATGTAAAACGATGAATTATAGATATTTATATGGTTAGTTTATTTGTTATATCATGTAAAACGATGAATTATAGATATTTATATAGTTAATTCTATTTGTTGTATCATGTAAAACGATGAATTATAGATCTTTATATAGTTAGTTCTATTTGTTATATCATGTAAAACGATGAATTATAGATATTTATATAGTTAGTTATATTTGTTGTATCATGTAAAACGATGAATTATAGATATTTATATGGTTAGTTTATTTGTTGTATCATGTAAAACGATGAATTATAGATATTTATATAGTTAATTCTATTTGTTGTATCATGTAAAACGATGAATTATAGATATTTATATAGTTAGTTCTATTTGTTGTATCATGTAAAACGATGAATTATAGATATTTGTATAGTTAGTTCTATTTGTTGTATCATGTAAAACGATGGATTATAGATATTTGTATAGCTAGTTCTATTTGTTGTGTCATGTAAAACGATGAATTATGCATATTTATACAGTTAGTTCTATTTGTTGTGTCATGTAAAACGATGAATTGTAGATATTTATATAGTTAGTTCTATTTGTTGTGTCATGTAAAACGATGCATTATAGATATTTCTATAGTTAGTTCTTTTTGTTGTGTCATGTAAAACGATGAATTATGGATATTTATACAGTTAGTTCTATTTGTTGTGTCATGTAAAACGATGAATTATTGATATTTATATAGTTAGTTCTATTTGTTGTGTCATGTAAAACGATGCATTATAGATATTTATACAGTTAGTTCTATTTGTTGTGTCATGTAAAACGATGAATTATAGATATTTATATAGTTAGTTCTATTTGTTGTATCATGTAAAACGATGAAATTTGGATATTTATACAGTTAGTTCTATTTGTTGTATCATGTAAAACGATGAATTATAGATATTTGTATAGTTAGTTCTATTTGTTGTGTCATGTAAAACGATGAATTATGGATATTTATACAGTTAGTTCTATTTGTTGTGTCATGTAAAACGATGAATTATAGATATTTATATAGTTAGTTCTATTTGTTGTATCATGTAAAACGATGCATTATAGATATTTATATAGTTAGTTCTATTTGTTGTGTGATGTAAAACAATGAATTATAGATATTTATATAGTTAGTTCTATTTGTTGTATCATGTAAAACGATGAATTATAAATATTTGTATAGTTAATTCTATTTGTTGTATCATGTAAAACGATGAATTATAGATATTTATATAGTTAGTTCTATTTGTTGTATCATGTAAAACGATGAATTATAAATATTTGTATAGTTAATTCTCTTTGTTGTATCATGTAAAACGATGAATTATAGATATTTATATAGTTAATTCTATTTGTTGTATCATGTAAAACGATGAATTATAGATATTTATATAGTTAGTTCTATTTGTTGTATCATGTAAAACGATGAATTATAGATATTTGTATAGTTAGTTCTATTTGTTGTGTCATGTAAAACGATGAATTATGGATATTTATACAGTTAGTTCTATTTGTTGTGTCATGTAAAACGATGAATTGTAGATATTTATATAGTTAGTTCTATTTGTTGTGTCATGTAAAACGATGCATTATAGATATTTCTATAGTTAGTTCTTTTTGTTGTGTCATGTAAAACGATGAATTATGGATATTTATACAGTTAGTTCTATTTGTTGTGTCATGTAAAACGATGAATTATAGATATTTATATAGTTAGTTCTATTTGTTGTGTCATGTAAAACGATGCATTATAGATATTTATACAGTTAGTTCTATTTGTTGTGTCATGTAAAACGATGAATTATAGATATTTATATAGTTAGTTCTATTTGTTGTATCATGTAAAACGATGAAATATAGATATTTGTATAGTTAGTTCTATTTGATGTGTCATGTAAAACGATTAATTATGGATATTTATACAGTTAGTTCTATTTGTTGTGTCATGTAAAACGATGAATTATAGATATTTATATAGTTAGTTCTATTTGTTGTGTCATGTAAAACGATGCATTATAGATATTTTTATTGTTAGTTCTATTTGTTGTGTCATGTAAAACGATGAATTATAGATATTTATATAGTTAGTTCTATTTGTTGTATCATGTAAAACGATGAATTATAGATATTTGTATAGTTAGTTCTATTTGTTGTGTCATGTAAAACGATGAAATTTGGATATTTATACAGTTAGTTCTATTTGTTGTATCATGTAAAACGATGAATTATAGATATTTGTATAGTTAGTTCTATTTGTTGTGTCATGTAAAACGATGAATTATGCATATTTATACAGTTAGTTCTATTTGTTGTGTCATGTAAAACGATGAATTATAGATATTTATATAGTTAGTTCTATTTGTTGTATCATGTAAAACGATGCATTATAGATATTTATATAGTTAGTTCTATTTGTTGTGTGATGTAAAACAATAAATTATAGATATTTATATAGTTAGTTCTATTTGTTGTATCATGTAAAACGATGAATTATAAATATTTGTATAGTTAATTCTATTTGTTGTATCATGTAAAACGATGAATTATAGATATTTATATAGTTAGTTCTATTTGTTGTATCATGTAAAACGATGAATTATAAATATTTGTATAGTTAATTCTCTTTGTTGTATCATGTAAAACGATGAATTATAGATATTTATATAGTTAATTCTATTTGTTGTATCATGTAAAACGATGAATTATAGATATTTATATAGTTAGTTCTATTTGTTGTATCATGTAAAACGATGAATTATAGATATTTGTATAGTTAGTTCTATTTGTTGTGTCATGTAAAACGATGAATTATAGATATTTATATAGTTAGTTCTATTTGTTGTGTCATGTAAAACGATGCATTATAGATATTTATATAGTTAGTTCTATTTGTTGTGTCATGTAAAACGATGAATTATAGATATTTATATAGTTAGTTCTATTTGTTGTATCATGTATAAACGATGAATTATAGATATTTGTATAGTTAGTTCTATTTGTTGTGTCATGTAAAACGATGAAATTTGGATATTTATACAGTTAGTTCTATTTGTTGTATCATGTAAAACGATGAATTATAGATATTTATATGGTTAGTTTATTTGTTGTATCATGTAAAACGATGAATTATAGATATTTATATAGTTAGTTCTATTTGTTGTGTCATGTAAAACGATGCATTATAGATATTTATATAGTTAGTTCTATTTGTTGTGTCATGTAAAACGATGAATTATAGATATTTATATAGTTAGTTCTATTTGTTGTATCATGTAAAACGATGAATTATAGATATTTGTATAGTTAGTTCTATTTGTTGTGTCATGTAAAACGATGAAATTTGGATATTTATACAGTTAGTTCTATTTGTTGTGTCATGTAAAACGATGAATTATAGATATTTATATGGTCAGTTCTATTTGTTGTATCATGTAAAACGATGAATTATAAATATTTGTATAGTTAATTTTATTTGTTGTATCATGTAAATCGATGAATTATAGATATTTATATTGTGAGTTCTATTTGTTATATCATGTAAAACGATGAATTATAGATATTTATATAGTTAGTTATATTTGTTGTATCATGTAAAACGATGAATTATAGATATTTATATGGTTAGTTTATTTGTTGTATCATGTAAAACGATGAATTATAGATATTTATATAGTTAATTCTATTTGTTGTATCATGTAAAACGATGAATTATAGATATTTATATAGTTAGTTCTATTTGTTGTATCATGTAAAACGATGAATTATAGATATTTGTATAGCTAGTTCTATTTGTTGTATCATGTAAAACGATGAATTATAGATATTTGTATAGTTAGTTCTATTTGTTGTGTCATGTAAAACGATGAATTATAGATATTTATATAGTTAGTTCTATTTGTTGTGTCATGTAAAACGATGAATTATAGATATTTATATAGTTAGTTCTATTTGTTGTGTCATGTAAAACGATGAATTATAGATATTTATATAGTTAGTTCTATTTGTTGTGTCATGTAAAACGATGCATTATAGATATTTGTATAGTTAGTTCTATTTGTTGTGTCATGGAAAACGATGAATTATAGATATTTATATAGTTAGTTCTATTTGTTGTGTCATGTAAAACGATGCATTATAGATATTTATATAGTTAGTTCTATTTGTTCTGTCATGTAAAACGATGAATTATAGATATTTATATAGTTAGTTCTATTTGTTGTATCATGTAAAACGATGATTTATAAATATTTGTGTAGTTAGTTCTATTTGTTGTATCATGTAAAACGATGAATTATAGATATTTATATTGTTAGTTCTATTTGTTGTATCATGTAAAACGATGAATTATAGATATTTATATACTTAGTTTATTTGTTGTATCATGTAAAACGATGAATTATGGATATTTATATAGTTAATTCTCTTTGTTGTATCATGTAAAACGATGAATTATAGATATTTGTATAGTTAATTCTATTTGTTGTGTCATGTAAAACGATGAATTATAGATATTTGTATAGTTAATTCTATTTGTTGTATCATGTAAAACGATGAATTATACATATTTGTATAGTTAGTTCTATTTGTTGTATGATGTAAAACGATGAATTATAAATATTTGTATAGTTAATTCTATTTGTTGTATCATGTAAAACGATGAATTATAAATATTTGTATAGTTAGTTCTATTTGTTGTATCATGTAAAACAATGAATTATAGATATTTATATAGCTAGTTCTATTTGTTGTATCATGTTGAACTGTGATGTACACATTTTCAATATAATAATGTACTTGTTTAATCTTCTCTTTCGGTTCGCCGCGCAAGTTAAAAATCAGAAAATGTTTTAAAATATCTTATTTGAGAGAAAAAAACATGATCAGTTATACATGTACAAACAAACAGATGAAAAAATACGTTAACAAAATTATTTAACATTAATTGATCATCACAATATGACTTCCATAGGCTGCCGGTTCTCCTTCGCCAGTTTTCTTCAGGACTTGGACGTTGGTGATTAATTAATGAACAAAACTGCTTCAAGTTGCATCCCTGTTATAAAGCAATGGACAGTTATGAAGATAGATGCTCCTCAAATTTTATATTTACTGTTCGTGAAAGTATTATGTCTCTTCATAAACATATACATATGTAATAATATTCATAAAGCTAGATAAAAATATTGGAGTGTTTACTGTCTCGGGTTACCTGTGTAACACCACACACCTTAAGTTGCGCCCTGACTAACTGATTGCTTGTTCAAGTCTATGGATTGGTACACTCTAGTTTATACCCAATTTCTGTTCTCTGATACCCTCAGTAAATGTTTTAATTCGCCCTCTACTTATAGGTTCGTAGGATTTTTATTTGCCCTTTACTTATAGGTTCATAGGATTCTAATTCGCCCTCTACTTATAAATTCATAGGATTTTAATTCGCTCTCTACTTATTGGTTCATAGGATTCTAATTTACCATCTACTTATAGATTCATAGGATTTTAATTCGCCCTTTAGCTTTGTAGCTTTTGCTTCTAAACACAAAGAACTGTTCATTAGACGTAATGGAATTTAGTTGGTTTCACAATTGTCCACCACGTGAAAGTGATTCAACATATATTTCTTTAAGTCAAACGTAGCACGAAACACATTAGTATTGAAAAATAAAATAAAAACAGGCCTAATAAGAGATATAGAGAACTCACCATTTAGTGGTAACCTCCACCGTAAACGGGATAACCATGGTAACCGTATCCATAGCTATCACCATAACCTCCATCACCTAACCCTCCTCCGTAGTAGCCTCCATGACCCAAGCCTCCTCCATAGTAGCCTCCATGACCCAAGCCTCCTCCATAGTAACCTCCATGACCTAAGCCTCCTCTATAGTAACCTCCATAACCCAAGCCTCCTCCAGCATATCTTCCGCTATAACCTCCTCCACCACCACAACCAGCCAAGCTTGTAGCGATTAGAGCAACAAAAAGACAGATTCCAAACTGGAATGAAACATATCCTGGAAGTTGTTCATTTACGTTGCTGATATATCAGTATATGTAGAAAACCTGATGCCTTTATCAGGTATGTTTGGACTAAAATATAAGGCATCACGTCTTTTTAAACTTGCTTTTAATTATTTTTAATCATCGTTAATTTTTTCAAAGCACAGCGATTAAATTTTTTCTACATAAATCTGTAAATTTTAATTTGTATAATATTACGAATGATAAACATTAAAAAAGATTTAAATTTAAAAATTATATTTCTTTTAATAATGGTTAGATAATAATTTCTAAATATAAGAAAATTATCGTTAGATATTATTTTACATAATTTGAATTTTATCTAACAGTAATTTTCTTATATCTAGAAATTATTATCTAACCGGTATTAAAAGAAATATAGTTTTGAATTTTAAATCTTTTTTTTAGGTTCGAAACCTTTATAAAACGCCCCCCATGAATAAAAAAGAAAAACTGTCTTAAAGATTATACAAAGTTATTATAAAGAGGTAAAATTAGTAGTTGAGATGTAATTACTTAAAAAACACTGTATATGTCTGTTAAATTAATAAATTGTATTTTTTATATTTAAATTATTAGAAAACGACATAACGGTTTTAAACCACACATACTGTAAAATTCATCCTACAGAGATTGAAACCAACACTGAAAAGATTTTAGCTATGAACCTAAATAATAGCTTTACCTGGTGACTGAAACACAGAAGTTTTCCTTTTATACATTTCTAAACCGGAAATTGGTCGGAAGTTTTCAGACTTTTAAATTATTGTTTTGTCTATTGTTGGTACATTCTTGACTGAAAAAAAACTCAATATTTTCTACTTACGGATGAAGTCTGAGAGATTGTTCCAATTTGTCTCTATCATATGTAGACATTAACACTTCTGAAGTTATGTTTCTGCGTTGAAAGTTTATTTTTGGTTACGGAAACATCTATTTTAGAAACAAATAAAACTGCACAGAGACAATATCGTTCTGGCCCCTATTTTTACCGAAACGTTTGTTTTATTTCGATCACTTCTCCAACCACACCTTTATCAGAAGAAACTGGCTTTGGAAACTAAATATCTCATATATTATGTACCCCATATATCACTTTCCTCCACCAATAACATTTCATTTGTTCGTGAAAAATAAGCATTTTTACAAAAAATAAATATTGTTAATATAATTATTTACAGTTTTTCACTTTCGTGCATCATTAAAATATTATTTTGTGGTTATTTGTTTTTAGCGCAAAGTTGCCCTCTCCGTGACTCAGTGGTATCTCTGCAGACTTATAACACTGAAAACTGGTTTTTAATAACCACTGTAAACACGCCACAAATAGCACATCGTGTATCTCCGCACTTAACAACAAAGACAGATACATGCGTTTTTGTTCGTGGAAGGAATTCAATTCTAAAATGTAATATTATAAGCCCTCGGGTTCACCCTTGAGCCATACGGAAACGTAATTTCTTAAACAAGGGACTAGAAGGCGGTATAATGTTGCGTGGAACAATATTAAATAAGGAACTAGAAGGCAGTGTAATGTTATGTGGAACAATCTTAAACAATGAACACGAAACCAGTATAATGTTCTATAGAATATTCTTAAATAATTGACCAGGAGGCAGTGTAATGTTCCATGGAATATTCTTAAACAAGTGATTAGAAGGTAGTATAATGTTCTGGAGAATATACTTAAACAAGGAAATAGAAGGTTGTATAATGTTCTATGGAACATTCTTAAACAAGTGACTAGAAGGCAGTGTAATGTTTTATTGAACATTCTTAAACAAGTGACTAGAAGGTGGTACAATGTTCTATGCAACATTCTTAAACAAGGGACTAGAAGGTAGTATAATGTCCTATGGAACATTCTTAAACATGAGACTAGAAGGCAGTTTAGTGTTCTCTAGAACATCCTTAACAAGGGAGTGAAAGGTAGTATAATGTTCTATGGAACATTCTTAAACAAGTGACTAGAAGGCAGTGTAATGTTTTATTGAACATTCTTAAACAAGTGACTAGAAGGTGGTACAATGTTTTATGCAACATTCTTAAACAAGGGACTAGAAGGTAGTATAATGTCCTATGGAACATTCTTAAACATGAGACTAAAAGGCAGTTTAGTGTTCTCTAGAACATCCTTAACAAGGGAGTGGAAGGTAGTATAATGTTCTATGGAACATCCTTAACAAGGGAGTAGAAGGTAGTATAATGTTCTATGGAACATCCTTAACAAGGGACTAGAAGGTAGTATAATTTTCTATGGAACATCCTTAACAAGGGACTAAAAGGTAGTATAATGTCCTATGGAACATTCTTAAACATGAGACTAGAAGGCAGTTTAGTGTTCTCTAAAACATCCTTAACAAGGGACTAGAAAGTAGTATAATGTTCTATGGAACATCCTTAACAAGGGACTAGAAGGTAGTATAATGTTCTATGGAACATCCTTAACAAGAGAGTAGAAGGTAGTATAATGTTCTATGGAACATCCTTAACAAGGGAGTAGAAGGTAGTATAATATTCTATGGAACATCCTTAACAAGAGAGTAGAAGGTAGTATAATGTTCTATGGAACATCCTTAACAAGGGAGTAGAAGGTAGTATAATATTCTATGGAACATCCTTAACAAGGAACTAGAAGGTATTATAATGTTCTATGGAACATTCTTAACAAGGGAGTAGAAGGTAGTATAATGTTCTATGGAACATCCTTAACAAGGGATTAGAAGGTCGTATAATGTTCTATGGAACATCCTTAACAAGGGAGTAGAAGGTAGTATAATGTTCTATGGAACATCCTTAACAAGGGAGTAGAAGGTAGTATAATGTTCTATGGAAAATCCTTAACAAGGGAGTAAAAGGTAGTATAAAGTTCTATGGAACATCCTTAACAAGGGAGTAGAAGGTAGTATAATGTTCTATGGAACATCCTTAACAAGGGAGTAGAAGGTAGTATAATGTTCTATGGAACATCCTTAACAAGGAACTAGATGGTATTATAATGTTCTATGGAACATTCTTAAACATGAGACTAGAAGGCAGTTTAGTGTTCTCTAGAACATCCTTAACAAGGGAGTGGAAGGTAGTATAATGTTCTATGGAACATCCTTAACAAGGGAGTAGAAGGTAGTATAATGTTTTATGGAACATCCTTAACAAGGGAGTAGAAGGTAGTATAATGTTCTATGGAATATCCTTAACAAGGGACTGAATCCTTCAGAATGATGAATAGTATGCGGAAGGTACCTTTTTCTGACCATGTTTCTACAGATAATGGTGTCTTTTCACTTTATTAAATCAAAAGCAATAATTTGATATTCCGACATTGGTGAGACACAAGAGCATGAAAGAGACCTTTTATGTGGTAATCACAATCGCGAAATCTTAGTTAAATTTAATACTTTGTAAACAGAGAACTTAGTCGAGTTTGTTATCGTAATACTCTGGAAATATCCGTGAATCAGATGCGTATGATAGTATTTGGCAAACAGACTAATCAACAAGACATTTTTAGGTGTTTATTAGCTCAGAAAAGACATACTTCAGGTGATGACCCGGTGATTTCAAGCTTTATGTATTCTACAGTGATAACATTAAGTCCATATGGGTCCTGATAAATCGATCTAAATGTAATAGCAAACCATGCGACCTCGAGAAGTTTCTAATAACATTAATAAATGTTATAATTAACTTGGAAATTACTTTATATGATTTATAATATGAGTAACAACCTTATTGTAGGATATGAATATGGGTGATCAAAATTAGTGTTTGGGTGATTTTCCATGCTATGTCATTGTTTCTGCAATACAATGTTATGAATGAGTTTAAACTTAGATAAAATCTGTAGTTTTAGTTTCTTTTACTGCAGTCAAATGTTGTGAAGAAGACGGTGAGTATACACGAAAAGCTAGTTCTTATGAATGTACTACCTGGAAGGTGAAGTGTGAAGCATATACAAATCGTAACCATTTGAAGGACATGAAAAATTGGACTAGGCTGAAGAAAGACTAGAATTGACATTCAGAAAATGTACTACAAGTGATGTCCATAAAATATGTACTACGAGTGAAGCTCAGTAAACGTGTACTACAGTGACGTCTGAAAAACATCTATTACAGCGAATGTAATATATCTATGATACTAATGAGTAGTCTGAATTAAAGTATATGTTGTAGTACAGTGAAGTCTGAAAGTATAAATAGTGCTGCAGCGAAGTCTGAAACTGTAAGTTGTATTACAGTGAAGTCTGAAAGTATTTGTTGTACTACAGTGAAGTATGAAAGTATTTGTTGTACTACAGTGAAGTATGAAAGTATGAATAGCACTACAGTGAAGTCTGAAAGTATTTGTTGTACTACAGTGAAGTATAAAAGTATGAATAGTACTACAGTGAAGTCTGAAAGTGTAAATAGCATTACAGGGAAGCTTGAAAGTACAAATTATAGTACATTAAAGTCTGAAAGTATAAATAATGTTACAGTGAAGTCTGGAATTCTCAATAAATGTTACTACAATAAAGTATGAAAGCCTCAGCGGTGCTACGGTGAAGTCTGATTTTGTAAGTAGCACTACAGTGAAGTCTGATTTTGTAAGTAGCACTACGGTGAAGTCTGATTTTGTAAGTAGCACTACAGTGAAGTCTGAAAGTATAAAGAATGCTGCAGTTGTGTCTGAAGTAATTTGTAGAACCGCAGTGAAATCTGAAAATCTCAGGGTACAACAGTAAATTCTGGAAGTCTCAATAGTATTACTGTAAAATCTGAAAGTCTTAGTAGTTCTAAAATAAATTGAAAAGTATTTCGTTTTCTTCTACGTGAAGACTGGTATAATTTTCTGCAGTTACAAATCACTGGATTACTAGAAATGGTTGTGGAGCCAAAGTAATTGGTTCATTAATACTCTTGAAGAGGAGAAGTTGTAATGTTTGTTTCAAACAAACATTTACTACTGAGCTATCTGCACTGTAGAGTTTTAGAGTTATAACAACTAACGTTTGCCATTCGTGCAGTAGTTGACGGATAGGTAGAAAGACCAAATAAATTTCATAACTGAACTTATGGTTCGAAAAATTCCAAGATAGGATAATGATATCTGACACAACTATATCAGGGATTTTTATTACATTGGTAATTATGAACATATATACTGAGAGTTATTCAAAACGCAACAACGTACATTCGGTTAAACAATTTTAATACGCTATGTTAAACATAAGTTTTGAATGTACATATCATAAAATCATAGCGTATTTGCACTACACAATACTCAAATTTGATTAGAAACTGCAGATAAACAGTTTAATCTGGTTTCCAACGTCCAGAACACTAATAAGGGGTATGTATCCAGAAAAGCCTGGATACTGCGTGGCCTAGATGTCACCAGATTGTCAATCTGCCTCTGGGGGATAATGTCCCACTCAGCCAGACGTGCTGCATGTAGTTCACCGAGATAGCTGGGGATAGGATCCCGATAACAGATGCGCTGATGCAGAATGTCCAAGAGATGCTCCACGGGATTCATAATGAGCGAATATGGATGCCAGTCCAGAACATTCCGTTGTTCTCATTCAAACGATTTGAACACACCTTTGCCGTGTGTTGACGTGCATTGTCGTGCATGAAGGTGCACCCCAAAGTGTGTCGCCCCCCCCCCGGCTGGTGTCACCCTGATCGCCCGATCTCTGCTCTCTTGTGTCAGCAGTAACATCTTTCTTTGTAGTGAAATTAAACTTTTGAAACCCCTGCATTTTATAGTCTGAAGAAACAGTGTGTACTACATACACAAGTTTTTCCATATTCTCACATTATGTACAACAGCAAGAGACGGGTAAGTTTTGATCGGTTTAAATATTGACACGTGGTCACACTGATTAAAATGATCTGAACAACTGAATCGTTTTCAGAAAATACTCATAATTAAAACACAGGCGTGTTTGTACCTTATTGTTCAGCCTATATGAAACAACTCATTCTATTACTTGTTGCATTTTTAATGCCACTCGGTATATAATTCTATTTCCAAAACTCATGCTTTTATATATTGCTATAGTTAACGACTCCAGGGGCAGAGCAGTAATTTTGTGGGCTTACAACGTCAGAAACCGAGTTTTGGGTACCAGTGGTGGGCAAAGCACAGATAGCTCTTTTTGTAGCTTTGACTTGACTTTAAACAAACAAACTATGCTTAACAGTTTAAAATCAGTTAGAAATATGAAACACATTTGCTCGTATTGGATAACGAAAACCATACTCAACTTTTATTGAACTCTCATCAGCTCAGAAGGTTAACTCATGACAGGAAATGTTATCAGAGTGAATATAACTAACCTCTGTTAAAGTAGAGTTACTTTGTTTCATTGGTATGGCAGGATATGTGCGTTATTCGCTCGGACTATGTAAGTAGCAAGAGAGAATTGAAATTATTTCTACGTTCGCACAAGTTGGAAATATATGAAACAAGAATTAAAGATTTCATAATGGACGTATTTAGGAATTCTTTATAGCTTCACAGTGATTAAAAGTTGGAAGACTTTCGTTTCAGACATGACTATTTTGTTAGCAATTAGGGAGTTACTTTGCAAGTTGAAGTTATGTTGCCGGAGAGCTCGTTTCTAAGAGATATCTTGCGAAATCATAGTTAAAATCCTACTCAACAGAGATCGTATTGCCAAGAGTTATCGTTCCACAAAGTTGAACCAGAGGGCTCGTTTCTAAAGATCATACTTCCAAAAAGTGACAACAGATAGAACGCTAGTAGAGGAGAGCTTGGATGATGAATGCACAAATTATTTGCAAGAAAATAACGATAGAGCGATGAAGATTGACGTGTTTTAACATGCAATTAATATTATATTAAAATGTAAATCCTATATGTATGTTTTATGTAATTTGCTGTTGTCTTGAATTAAGCACAAAGCTACACAATGGGCTATCTGTGCTCTGCCCACCACAGGTATCGAAACCCGGATTTTAGCGTGTAAGTCCGCAGACATGCCGCTGAGCCACTGGGGGGCATGTAATTTGCATAATGTTGTGTCCAGAATTATGAGTACTGAAAAGATTTTTTTACAAATACAGCTTTGCTTTATGAGTGAAACTATTAAGTCTACTTTTTTAATTATATCAGCTTTACACGTTTTACATATTTATTTTGTTCAGTACGTTTCACAAAGATGGGCAGTGTTTCTACAGGTGTACAAAGTTTGTGCAGGTTGATGGTCCTTACAAGAGTACAGTGACTGTTCACCTATACAAACCCTGTACACATTTATTAAAGCAACTTACGATTATAGTTTATATTCATATATTTAACTTTATTACACGTGTTTCGATAGGCGGATAGTGTTATTAACACATTTAACGTTATGCTGGAAAGCGTTTATCAAATCAAATATTTTATTTTCATAAGTATTGAATGAAAGAGTTAGTTTAGTGAAATTTGTTTTTATGATTTAATTCCCTTTAATTGTAGTATTGAATAATTTTCTCTTTGATGTTCAGTTATTTCGACATAAGTTTTTACAATTATCATTCTAAAGAAGAATACTTACTTAAATCTCTACATAGTATATTATAACTTAACTTTCTAAATCGTATATAATAACTTCGTGTTTAGTTTCATAAGATAATCACGACAATAAACCAAACTTAAAACTTCAGTCTTATCATATATTTGAAAAGAAGTATTGTTGACAAACAATCACGTGTACACAAGTTGCTTTCGTATGATATTAATTCAGTCTCCGTATGCCTTAAACAGGTGGATGATGAATCGAGTATATATGATAATCCATATGATGACGTTCTGGTCAAGCTGCTGATCGCTGCGTTTATATATTTCTGTGCAAGCAAAATTCTGAAATGGCTACTTTAAAACTGTTGTTTATCTACACTAGATGGAATGTGGAGAACTTTCTGGAAGAAATGATTGTACATTGGTTACTAAAGCCTTAAAATGAAGTATTTTGCGACAGAAAATACGCTGCAGGATTATTGTCAAGATGCACGGCTGTTAGATAGTATAACAAATCCACATGAGAAATAAATAAATAATATATTCTGTGTGAAGATGTCGTACTTCCGAAAGAGTCACTAAGCTACTTGAGATATAGAAAGATTAATCCATGATATATCCGACTTAAGCCCTCTGAAAACTAAAAAGTTACTTTAGGTTCCCGTATTTTAATTATCAAATTTAAGTTCAATTTTTTGACAGCGAGAAATAAAATACGCCAGATACAATTAATGGATCACCTGATCCTTAGAGTTGATGTTGTTTCCTAAGATTAAAAAGGTACAATCGATGTGTGAACCAAGCACATTGAAATGTGTCACAATATATACTGTATTTCAAATACATCAGTATTGTTTTCATTGTTAATTATCACACGAGTATTTAGCTAAATCTACTATTTTAGAAATAACAGCACATCTACGTTGTAGTGTACCGAACACAAATTTCTTGCTGTGTCCAGACTACTACACCTGATGCTATTTGTTCACCTGTTGTTATTGTTTTGTAAGCACATATCTGACTAATAGATGAAATATTTTAACAAATATTCCCGCTAGGTGTGTTGATTTCATCAACAGTGAGTTTTGGGTTAAAACATCTGACAACACAACAAATGGTGTGTATGGGTTTTTGCATTTTCGATATATATGTATAGAGTTCCTATTGTTTGTTATTAAGCACATAACTACACAAAGGGCTGTCTGTGATCTGCCCACCTCAGGTTGCAAACTTCGGTTTCTAGTAGTTTTTGTCCACCATCACTGTGCCATGACGTGTTTAGAAAAGAGCCATAACAAACTACCTGTGTTATTTCTGTGTTTGTACATATAAAAATAACACATGTTTAAAGTAGACACATAACCTGCTGCTCTTGTTACTCTAATGTTTTCAGATCATAATACATACCTACAGTAAAGCTCTAACCTAGTACCTGTCTTGTTGTTATGTTTGCATTTTAAAACATAACACATGTTTACAGTACACCTCTGTCAAACTATTTGTGCTGTTGTTATTGTTGTGTTTACATCAACTCCTCTATCAGTCATTACAAACACAATACATGTAACTGAAGTTATTTTTCAGTAAATATAAAGTGTATCCTCTTATATGTCTGTTTGTGTGAAAACCCAGGTGATCATTCATAAAAATCTGCTGTTTTAAAGTTTGTGTAACACTTTCTAACTTTCTAATAAATGAATAACGGTAAAGGTTTATTATAAATAATGACTGTACACATCCATCTTCAGAGTAAAGTGTTGTTCATGTAACATCTGAAGTAAATTTTCGTGTCAAATAGATGAAGCTTTAAATTAGAAACACGAAAAGTGAAAGTCAGGTAAAAGTTTCTAAAGCTTTCGTAAATACGTGTCCTGGTATTAAATATGGCTTTACTCAAAAACCTTAAAGCCGTATTAACACTTAGCTACAGTAAGACTATGGAGCGGATATAAATCTTTGTCGTGGCTATTGGTCTATAAAATTACATATATTTAATTATTAACTTGTTATAATTTGTTTAGCAAGGAAATATTAAATAAACTGATATAGTCGTATAGGCGAATAACCACAACAAATTATATGAGATGTGTTAGACCTTCAAACACAGTAAAAGTAATTATCTATTAACATTTACTGTTTTAATTTTAAGATAAGGCAAACAAATATTTGGATATAAAATGTTTTTTATTGAAGACTATCTCAATTTACAGTTAAACACTTACTAAGGATTTAAATGGGGAAAACATACACACAAAAACGTCAGTTTAGATGAATCAGGTCTTGATTGGTCGCAGTGAGGTGACGTACAAAGATCGGGCGATTCTCATTGGACAGTTTTCTTGAGAGCTAAACGGTCTACCAGTGAATGAAAATATTGCAACTGACAAAAATCAACACACTGAAGCTTAATTTTTAGAACAATATAGTAACGTATTAAAACAAGCATTTTAAATCTTATAATTAGAATATTGAAATAATATATTGTTTTGAATGAACAATTCTAGATAAAATACAGAGAACAAGACTCACTCGTGTAATAGTCATGTTTAAGTCCAAATAAACAACAAGCAGTGAGTAATGTCTCAATGATAAAAATAAAAAACAGAATCAGTATATGCTTCAATACTGTGTAACTTTAATTAAATTATAATGAATTTTACTATTTTTTGAACTGCTTTTAAGTTACTTACGATTTAATGACCATAGCCATAATGAGGATAAACGGGATAAGCCCAGGGACAGTAGACACCGTGGTAACCATGTCTGTAGCCACCCAAACGTCCGCCATAGCCTCCTCCATAGCCACCTCCATAACCACCTCCGTAGCCTCCGCCATAGCCACCTCCATAACCACCTCCGTAGCCTCCGCCATAGCCACCCAAATGTCCTCCGTAGCCACCTCCCAAACCACCTATTCCCCCATAATAACCACTCCCGTAGCCCCCGCCATAGCCTCCTCCGAGATATCCTCCACCTCCACCATAAAGGTAACCAGCAAAGCTTGAGGCGACGAGAGCCACGAAAACACAAAGGCTAAGCTGAAATATCAGAAGTTAGCATAAGGTTTTAAACATTGTAGAAACTGTTCATTTATGTTCATACTCAATGAAGAAATGTGTTGCGAACACTGTATATCTTACTTAACTAGTGATATTGGCAGCCATTTTATGTATAGTAATACGTTCAGGAGTATATCGCGAGTTCGAATTTCTGTCCTTACGATACGCAGACCTAACAGATAACCACTTAGCCAAGACAAACACTTGGAATAATTATTCCATAAAATTTCAATAATTCTCAAAAAAAACAAAAAACGTATATTTATACAGCATTGATCTTTCAGAGTTATAGAACAGTTAAAACAACTAACTCTGATACATTAATAATGCTTTGAGTTTGGTAACATTTAACGAAAAGAAACAATAACATTCTAATATGTGAAATAGCCACTGAGAGTATTAGTTGAAAATATACTTACAACGAGTTTCATATTATCAGATACGTTAAAGGATATTCCCAGCTTTTTACGTCAAGTAACTTCTTGTTGTCTGATGAAAACAAAACGGTTTTCTCCTTTTATACGCCTTGACATCCAAGCCGGAAGAAGTTCGGGGATTCCTTTATTAACAACAAAACAAACAGGGAATTGTGTACTAGTTTACTAGGGCTATTTACAGCTTTTACATTTATTGTTAGGAATCCTTATTGTCTATCATATTTCAGTAAACTTGGTTAAATAAAGGCTATCACAGAACGCCCTCGTACTCGGTTTATTTTGGGTTCCGGAAATGCTTAACTATTCGAGCACACAAAGACAATACTGTAAGTACGGTATGAATATTGAAACTGGTTATGTTTAGAGAGAAACGCAACCACACCCTGAACAGATGATCAGGCGGGATAAGCGTAATCTTTCTGGATGACTTGTTTATTTCGTTTGTTGATTAGCTCAAGGCGACTCAGCACGGGTATCTAAACCTGATTTTTAACATGATAAGCCCTGAGTCTTAACGCTTAGCCACTGGTCTGTCTTCAGCATTAATTTCCACTTGAATTATTTTACAAGAAAGACAGAAGTTATGAAAACAGATAAAGATTCAAACCTGTATACAGACGTTCACACATCTTGTATAATATCTGGTAATAATGTCAGAGACTTGTAAACGACGCAATATACAATCGTGTTGCATATACTGTCTAATACATTTATTCAACAGTATTTGAAATACATTGTTGAACTCGTTTTGCGAACAACAACAGATAGATGTTTTGTTTTTTTGCGTATGGAAAGGAATTGTGGGATTTGGGCGTCACGCTTGTTATGTAACACGGTATTTCGGGTCCAGTCACACTAGTTACGTCATGCTCGCAGCAAACTCATTTTGATTTCTGAGTTATTATTAAGTGGTTCTGAAGTGACGAGACACGCCTCTTTTCAGTCGCCTTGCTTGCTGTTACTCGTCAGCTGACGTTTCGATCGTTTGGAATGCAATAAAAAAAAAACAACATTCTACTGAAATGAATAATCTATTAATTATTAACTTATTTTTGTTTCGTTTATTGTAAGCGCAAAGGTACAAAATAGGCTATCTGCGATATGCTCACCACGAGCTTCACCATAGAAGTCAGGTTGTGTTTGTTGTTTTACCTTGATAAACATACAGTCTTGTTATTGAACCCCTTAAAGGAGTGAGGTATTTCAGAATGGAAGACCAGACTTAGAGTACTGCTGAGAAAGTGTTACTTGAGTTTAAAATCAAATATAATAAGATGACAGGTTCGAATCCTGTCACCGAACAAGAACATTCTGATTTTTGGTCACTGATTAACAATTTGTCCTACTATTTATTAGTTACAGAGTAGTTCAAAGTTGACAGTTGGTGGTGCTGACTGATTGCCTGCCTTCTGGTGTTTCACTTCAAAATTTGTAACTACAGCGCAGATAACCATCGTGTTGCTTTGCTCGACATTCAACACAGACAAATTTCTTCTCGTGGATCTTTTTTCAGGAATGGGGGCCTTATTTTCGTAGTGTTAGGGAAAATGACAAGTTAAGTGTTTGTATTGTATTGTATTTGTAATGAACGATGGTTTTAAGTAAATAAGTCAACTGGTAAGTGGATATTGATGTTGACAAATGAGTTGCTGTTTAGAAACATGACGAGGTTATTTAAAAAAATGAATAATTGCTCTACTGGACCTTTAGTAGATGCAGCACGTCTAATGTCAACCTAATACCTTAATTTGGCGAATTGATTGGTCAGTCATTAAGTTTAACACTAAGGCTCAGAGTTCGATCCTCACCGTGACCACAGCACAGAAAGTATATTGTAAACTTATGAACTTATATAAACAAAGTTTCAAACAAATCTTATATTAACTTCTTTTTATAAGGATTTTATTTATGAATTATAAAAAATCATAATTGTGCTGTTAAACATTGTAAATAAATATAATCTAAAACTAATTAGGCTTAGCTTCATTAAGGCTGCTACTTATCTTAAGCTTTATCCTTCCATTCATTTATTGATTAATATTAGAATCACCTGATAAATGCTTTATCTTAATAGTAAAATAGTTGGTTACTTTGATCAAAATAAGGCTTTATAAATTGTATTAATCTTGTTATATCTTTGAATCACCAGATGAAAACTTATTCTAACGTTAAGCCTTGTGGCTATTATTCAACTTACTTTGTAATATTATAATCAAACAGCTGATTCATTGTATAATATCGATATACAAGTTTGTGGTCTGACACAATATTGTGTACACACCTAAAGTAGACGACGTATCTAAATAGGTATTTGAACTGGACTTAAAAACACCCTAAATGTCATATAGTTTCAACGGGTACACAACAAATCAATCTAGCAATTAAAGAACCAATTCGAGGCTGGGACTTTGTCACTCATTTAATGAGTACAACAGATAGTCCAGTGAGGACTTGATCTTGGACTTGATCTTCAACGAAAACATCTTCGACATTTGAAACTATATAAAACTCAACTGTTTGAGAAACTCTATCTTTGACTTCGTCAGATGGATGATAGCTGACATTGATTCGATGTTTATTTTTCATCTGGTCATCTTGTAGGTTTTGTGGTCTGGGCTGAAAATCATCTGTTTCATCTTTCCATTATCTAAAGAAGGCTTGGCTCTTAAGACTGAATTGTTTTATTGGATCGAGAGTAAAGATATGTGAGGTGGATGGTGTATCTGAGAACTATATGGAAAGCGTTAAACAATAAAGTTTATTTCTATTTATTTTTAAATTTCGCGCAAAGGCCTTAAACATTAAAGATGTCCACCAATATGTCTTCAACACGTTTAAACTCCTGATTGGTGTTTCTATGCGTCACAAAATTATTAGACGTTGAAACGTAATGTTTACATTTCATTGTGTATGAAGAAAATTATACACAATTATAGTAAATTGTCAAACAGTGGTTTATAAGTCAAATGAATTGGATTTATTTTGAGGGGAAAACCCAATTTTTGTCGATACATGTGATATATTTCCTCAAAATGCAATTACTTCACAATTATTATTAATGGTTGTCTGTCAATTTACTATTAATATTTACAATTTTTGAACATCAACATTCACACTAAATAGTTTCATATGTTTTGGAATTATGGCCGAAAACATCCTTAAAAGCGACGGTATTTCGATTAATGGAACATGTCCACTATAATAAGCTTTGCTAGGCTTACATTTTACGTCATATCATATATGTTTATATTTCATTCTGTTTTCAGTTTTATTAATTAATCCCACGTTTGCTTAACTTGAAAATGTACACATAAATGTGAATTTACGATTCTTTGCTGTTAAGCGCGTAACTACGAAAAGCAGGCTACCTGTGCTATGTTCGAAGATGAAAACCCGAGGTATAGCGGTTTGAGCCCTGAGATATACTTGTGAGCCTTTGGGGGCTCGGGGTTTATATCAAGTTTTTTGTATGAAATTCAACTTGTGCTTGTTGCAATGAATTTACAATAATTCTCTTTAAACACAGTGATTTCATATTATAATGTATTAATAACTTTGTGTTTAAACAGTTAGACAACACACAGTACTATACAACACCTGATTATTAGTTGATATTCTTATTACTGCCAGATTAAAATGTCAGTTGAGCTCCCAGTTGTTTAATGTATAACAAAGGTGCCATTATCTCTGTGCTTTACTTGTTCAAATAGTTGTTATTACATCACGACCATGTTGTTACATGGCCAAGCGTGTTAAGGCATGCGACGCGTAATCTGAGGGTCGGGGGTTTGCATCCACTTCGCGCCAAACGTGCTCGCTTTTTCAGCCGTGGTGGCGTTATAATGTTATGGTCAATCCCGCTATGCGTTGGTAAAAGAGTAGCCCAAGAGTTGGCGATGGGTGGTGATGACTAGCTGCCTTCCCTCTGGTCTTACACTGCTAAATTAGGGACGGCTACCGGGGATAGCCCTTGAATAGCTTTGCGCGAAATTAAAAAACAACAACAAACATAACGACCCTTTACGACCTACAGACTTTACTTATTCAACTAGCTGTAGTCACACGAGGATTCTTCTGCGTACTGTACTTGTATTCAAGTTGTTGTAGCTACATAATAATTATTGTACGTACTTTAGTTATTCAACTTTTTGTTGTTACATAAGGATACTTATGTCTTGTTACAACACTTTAGAGGACAAGTGGTTTACCTTTATGTAATCACCATGAATATGGAGACTTTGTTACGTACTCTACGAGTAATCTTTTTCGTGCATGCATGTGTATGTGTGTAAACATATATATACAGGGCAGGGTTATTTACCGGCCTCGCGCTTCTTGTGGTGAGGAACTTATTAAAGAATGTTTGATGATACTTTGGTAAAGGGGCTCAAAAATCGATCTTATTTGGGTGAGTGAATCAGTGCTGAATTAAACTAGAAATGTGGTGAAAAACACATGAAACAGACAAAAAGGGAAAGTGAAGTACGTTGCTTTACGTAGTATAAACGCGAACTTCTGCATCGGACGAACTGTTTGCGTGATATGGCTCAACATAGTGAAAGGGACGGACCATTCCCTCATTAATGTTTTTATTATCGGTGGTATTAAAAAATCAGTTTATTTGACGAATATAAACATAGTTTTGGCATTTGTAGAAAGTAAAAAGTCTGTTTTCACAATTAATAAGTCATAAATTATGAACACATCGATCACGTGTGTGGGGGTGTTTTCGTATAGGAGACCCACATCGGGCTATCTACTGAGCCTACCGAATGAAATCGAACGCCTGATTTCAGCGTTGTAAATCCGTAGACTTAGCGTTTCTCAGAGTTATTTCCATTAACAGGAACAAGAAAACAGCGATTATATGCTTAATAAATTTACTTAAGTTGTTTTACTTGAATAACTTAGCTTATTTAATGTAGTCAGTACAGTTCCCTTGATATGTTATATTTAAATACATTGTGACCTGCTTTTGTATAAATACTGGCATATGTATTGTTTTCCACGTTCTACTAGGTGAGCGAAAGAATGGTACAGTAGGTAAGTAAAATGGAATCTAAGCCTAAGATAACTCGTGGTATTAATGCACATATATGTTGTTGTTTTTTTTATGTACACAACGTTCTGAGTTATCAAAAGACGAGACGTGGGAAACTGAATTAATTATTACGAATGTTTAAAGACAGCGGTGCACGCGCTGGTATCTACGAACGCGTTCCACTGCTTTTATCCAAGGCGTAACTGTTAATGGTGACACGGACTTTCACGGGCGGTTCTTCTGTGTGTGTGTGTCATAGTAGATAAACATAACGGGGCTCGTAGAACCGAACGTTTTTGGTTCGGCTATTGAGTTTGTTTAATATATCACATCACTGATACATTAGAAACAGAAATAGAACAAATCACGAAATCACAAACACGAACAAAGAAAGTATTTCACACTCAGAAAAAAATAATAATTAAAAGTCGATATTCAAAAGTGCATTCACTCCACTGTGCCTGTTACAAGGCGCACATCAAATACAGACACATCTCGTGACAGATTATGTTAAACATGTGTACATAAAATATAGACACATCTCGTGACAGATTATGTTAAACATGTGTATATCAAATATAAACATCTTTTTTTGTTTGTTTGTTTGTTTTTGAATTTCGCACAAAGCTACTCGAGGGCTATCTGTGCTAGCCGTCCCTAATTTAGCAGTGTAAGACTAGAGGGAAGGCAGTGAGTTATCACCATCCATCGCTAACTCTTGGGCTACTCTTTTACCAAGGAATAGTGGGATTGACCGTCACATTATAACGCCCCCACGGCTGAAAGGGCGACCATGTTTGGCGCGAAAGCGTTGCGAACCCGCGACCCTCGGATTACGAGTTGCAGGCATTAACGCGCTTGGCCATGCCGGGCCGTGTTTCGACACATCTCGTGACATGTTATGTTAAACATGTGTACATCAAATATAGACACATCTCGTGACATGTTATGTTAAACATGTGTACATCAAATGTAGACACATCTTGTGACATGTTATGTTAAACATGTGTACATCAAATGTAGACACATCTCGTGACATATTATGTTAAACATGTGCACATCAAATATAGACACATCTCGTGACATATTATGTTAAACATGTGTACATCAAATGTAGACACATCTCGTGACATATTATGTTAAACATGTGTACATCAAATGTAGACACATCTCGTGACATATTATGTTAAACATGTGCACATCAAATGTAGACACATCTCGTGACATATTATGTTAAACGTGTGCCCATCAAATATAGAAATATTTCCATAACTGTCTTGGAATTGAATATATCACATTAGTTCAGTTGAACGTGCATACTTCTCATTAAGTGTTGTTTTACGGGGACAATTTCAGAAAGAACAAGAATGTTGCACCATTTTAACGACAGCGTGTGAAACAAAAATGTTGCATCTACGTTTTCTACTCTATTCTGACCTACTACCTGATCAGTTCAATAAGTGTTAGGTCCAAATTATTTCTCAGGTCTTTCTAATAGACTTTATGAATCGTTGACTTCATGTCACACCAGCCCTTACTGGAACATGACGTATACTGATCGCATCTGGACTTCATGTCACACCAGCCCTTACTGGAACATGACGTACACTGATCGCATCTGGACTTCATGTCACACAGCCCTTACTGGAACATGACGTACACTGATCGTATCTGGACTTCATGTCACACCAGCCCTTACTGGAACATGACGTACACTGATCGTATCTGGACTTCATGTCACACCAGCCCTTACTGAAACATGACGTACACTGATCGTATCTGGACTACCTAGTCTAGAAAATAAAATATGGTATTATTGTCTAACAGCATCAATAGAATTTCCATTTTCATAAAGTCTATTGTAATTACCACCTGAGATACAATGTTAACTTTATGTAGTAAAGCTTGGAAAGTTAAAATGTTAACTGAAAATTTGTGCTTAATATAATTAAATATGGGGTTCGAGTGATGTGTTACAATAATTAAACACATGTTTCAAGATATACAAACATATAATTCAGAGAAAGAAACACAGAGGGGTTACATTGGTAGGTACCGTAAGGGTTCAGACGTGACAGGATAATTCTGTAATTCTATTATGATAACATTCTATCAGTTTATTTTACATTCACGAATTTTATCTCATTTATCACAAACGCAGGCCACAAAAACATATAGCTACTGTAGTATCAAAATAAAACCTTTCCCTGTCTTCATCTGTTTCGATTAATCTCATAAATTATTTCATTGTGCAAAATCGATTTCCGAAATACGAGTTTAATTTGTGTAGTGTTTTCATGGAATCTACCGAATGATGGCAGAGAAAAGATTCTGCTCCTCCAACTGTCCTCACATCTGCAAACTACTTTATACCAATGTAAAAGATCGATCTGGAAAAAAGATAAGTTCAACATGAAGCAGGAAAAGATTCTGATCTGATCTGATCTATTGTAACATTGCGATGACAAACCATTATAGGTTTAAAGATTATTCTGATGAGTAAGAATTAATTCGGAAACGTATATGGTTAGGAAATATAGTTTCCAAGTGCAGAAGATCACACTGAATTATCTTCATTACTGTAGTACTTAATAGTAAAGATCGTGAGGAAACAAAATGGCTGCCGTAAGAAAACATCTTTAAAATGTATAATTATTAACAATGACTGTATTATACCATTGACTGATCAAAATTAAAGTTTACTGTACGTATAAAGCTACCTAGTTCGCTGTATTCGTGTTCATGGAGTGAATGAAAATTTAATCATTTCAACAAATTTTCAGTTAGTAAGTAAGTAAGTGACTTTTCCAAACAAAAAAATGACGATCCCTGTGGCTCTGCTTCTTTTACAGAACTTTTCCGTCTGGATCCCAGTAATTTCTTTTTGTACAAAAAAGACACTAGTACATGAATAAAGAACGTATAAAGGACTACTTTGGATACATAACTAGATTAGAGATTAGGTCAGAAGAAATCATTGTGAGCGACAGAATCGATTCAGCTATATGAGCGCCTTAATAAAAATTTATTAAATTTTTGGGGGAGTAACGTATTAATACCTATCAGATATATATGTATACTAGGGGTGGAGTGAATATTGAGAATCAGTTTAGTTTCTTTTGAATTTCGCGCAAAGCTTCACGAGAGTTATATACGTTAGTCGTCCTTAATTTAGCAGTGTAAGACTAGAGGAAAGGCAACTAGTCATCACCACCTACCACCATCTCTGGGCTACTCATTTACCAACGAAAAGTGGGATTGACCGTAACATTACAATGCTCTTACGGCTGAAAGGGCAAGCATGTTTGGTGTCATGGGGATTCGTATCCGCGACCTTCAGAGGAGGAGTCGAGAGTTCTAACCACCTGGCCCTGAAGATCAGTAATAGATCACAAACATGAATACTTCATACTTTTATCAATAGGAAAATGAATTTAGAAAAAAAATGTTAATTATATGAATACCTAGAAATGTATTCGTGAATACTATGTCAGGAAATATGCAACAATGATAAGACAGCTGACAAAAAGATTTGAAACATTTTTGCCCCCTAGTGGCACAGCGGTATGTCTGCAGAATTATACTGTTAGAAACCGAGGTGAGCAGAGCTCTTTGTGTAGATTTGTGCTCAACAACAAAGAGGACAATCATTACTTTTATTTCATGAAAAAAAAACTTTTTAAACACTAAAACAAACGAAATTTGACCATATAATTTCAATAATTTGATTTTCAAAATCTGTCAACGGTGTTTTAGAACAAACCAAAATGTAAGTAGTTTATGATAAGTGACCGTCATTCTTTATGAACATGTGTGGTCAGAGAGACAGTGTCGATCAGTTCTTTAGGCTTTGCCCAAGAATGCTGAAACACTCTAATAGTGTTTTTATAGCAGAGTTATGGTAGAACATGTTATAGGGTTGATTTTTTCAGGAATGTAATCGAGATAGATGTTGATTTCTGTGTCCTCTGAAGATAAAGTGGCTGGTTTCTTGAGGCAAGCAAATAATCTAAAGAACTTACTTTTTGTCAAGGGGGTTACAACCCGCCTTTGGATCCATGGTTGTAGGATTATTTGTTGATAAATCTTATTGACTTTTTACTACAGGGTTATTTGATTGGGGTCATGTACCATAGGTCTATTGAAACACGAAACAAGGTTAAATCTGGGATCGAAACTAAGCAGAAAACATTTCGTTGAATTAGCTTGACGTGATTCCTTCAGTACAAAGATAAGATTAAAACTAGGTCTGGAGTGAACGCTGTCAATCTCAGTCATCAGCCCACAAACACATGGTACTAAATAACTGGATTTAACAATGTTCTGGGGCCCGGCATGGCCAGGTGGTTAGGGTTCTGGACTCGCAATCTGAGGGTCGCGGGTTCGAATCTCCGTCACAACAATTATGTTCACTATTTCAGCTGTGGTGGCGTTGTAATATGACAGTCAAACTCACTATTTGTTGGTCAAAGAATAGCGCAATAGTTGGCGGTGGATGGTGAAAACTAGTTGTTTTCCCTCTTGTCTTACACTGCTAACGCAGATAGCCTTCGTGCGGCTTTGTGAGAAACTAAAAACAAACAAACAAACAATGTTCTGACCCATGGTTAAGTCTGTTACCTTTTCAAAAGGTATTAGTATTGTCACTAATTCTTCAAATACATGAAAGTAGATGTCAATGTACCAGTCAGTATCTAGATTACCAACTTCTCCTGTGCAATCTTTAATAAAGACAACCATTTTAATTTCTGAGTTCCATCTTGTTGGTGGACTGAACAGATAGCTCGTTGTAGCTTTGCTATAAAAAAACATATAACACACTCCATCGTGTTAGTGTTACCGACTGAACTGTGGTCTCTCTCCTAAGTAGGTCACTTGATAGTATTGATTTTCAAATATGGGACACAATGGCTGATGCTTTGGACATTACTTTCATTAGCGGCCCAATGTTTTATGCCATCCCTGATCACAAGTTATGTTCCTGAAGAGCTTTAGATAAATTATCTGCTGATTTAAATTCATCCAAAAATTCATCTTCTGAATAACTTCCTAAAGATGGACTATCACCATCTCCACACTACGTAGTATTTGTGTTTCAAAGGAGGAAGCCTTGATCATGTTGGATGTGTTGTCAGACATGACATATCGCACCTTGAAAATATTTATTATTTTACCACATTGACCTCTCATCAGATGTGTGGCATCCCTTGAGACACCGACATGTCAGCATGACTGTTTGTATTTTCCAGTCCAGTATAAAATGACCAGTGAACCCAAGAAAGCTAAACACTTGTCTGATACACCAGATATCCACAGTGACATTGATGTTAGATACAAGTTGCAGAAGAGAGATGACATTTTGTTGAACTTCATCAAACTTGATTAACATTGCAGGCAGATGCGTGCAACTGAAAATAAAACACACAACAAAAATCCCACGAATCTGTGGTTACCGTTAGATCTTGGAAATCTTTTGACTTCGCTAATGACAAGGGTTACTGTGTATCAGTAATACAACTGACAGGTTTGTCTGAGATATACTTCTGACAAAGGTGTGTAGACTTATGTTTAGTTGATTCTGTGGAGTACATTGCTGCTACATGTTGTTGGAAGTACCACAGACAGATGTAGACTTCTATATCTGTGTCTCTTGATTAAACTACAAATACAAAATACTAAGTTATATAATATTTTTTATGAGAAAGTTAAATTAACAATATTATACTGTATAATTTATATAGAAGATAGTTTACATTAAATTAATAAAACGAATAAAAATTCTTATCATCACACGTGTTAGCAGGTTATAAATGGTTTATCCTGAAGTAAAAATAATGCACTAAAATATTTACATTTTACCTTAACGTTACAGAACTATCAGTGGGACCTGTGGAATATTCATATACCACTGAAGGCTGTTTGGTAGCCATCACATACTATCTCAAGTGACTCGACTAGATTACTAACCATGCAATACAATAAGTGTTAAGGTGTTTGAAGATTGTTTGTTTGTAATTAAGAACAAAGACAACCGATGGGCTACCTGCGCTCTGCCCACAACGAATATTGAAACCCGGTTTCTAGCATTGTAAATCTACGGCAAACCGTTGTGCCACTAAAGGGCAGTGTTTGAAGAGTGTTGACCTGTCTCAATCTTTTCGTCCTGGTCATCCTTAACTGCGCATGTCACGACGTTTTCTGTAATTTACATTAAAAATATAATTAAAGTAATCTTTGTTCATGTTACACCGTTAGTGTAGCTAATAATTTTAATATTTTAATAGTATACAAGTTTTAAATTGCAATTTTATAAGGCAGTATTTTAGTAAATCCTGAATTTTCCCTACTGTGACAGCCCCCCAGTGGCTCAGCGGTACGTCTGCGGACTTACACGCTAAAATCCGGGTTTCGATACCCGTGGTGAGCAGAGCACAGATAGCCCATTGTGTAGCTTTGTGCTTAATTCAAAACAACAACAACAACCCTACTGTGACGAATGTAACTTTTTCTCTGTGCATGCTATCTTTTCTAATGTATTTACCATCCCTACAACAAATACGAAATTTAACGTAAATTACTTACAATATTGTCATCGCTCAGAGAAAGCATAATTTTCATGCCCTTAAAGACTGGATAGATTTCTACACCTAACAAATCATGACTATGATAATGGAATGATAGTAGTTTTCATGAAGACTGGGAGGATTCCTGCATCTGACTAACAAAGACTGTGATAACGTAATGGTAGTTTTCATAAAGATTGGGGGGATTCCTGCACCTGAATAACCAAGATTGTGATAACGTAATGATAATTTCCATGAAGACTGGGGTGACTCCTGCACTTGACTAACCAACACTGTGGAAACATAATTGTATAATTAAGTTAATTACTCCTTTTTGTCGAGTCTCAAGGAACGTGTCACGTACTAAACCTGATGGTTAACATCTTCATGATGAAAAATGATTACACTCGCCATGTGATGTTTCTAGGATGTGTAGAAACTGTTATGAGTTCGCATCTTGACGAACAGTGATGTAATTCTCCATATGCTGATTTCAAGATGTTCGTATCATTTTAAATGTAACTTTATTTTAATACGGTGCCATCATAATTATATTTCAGTAGTTATTAGAACCATCTTATTGGACAATAATGTGGATGTAGAGGCAATATTATACATACTGTGTTTGTGTCTGAAGATATTCAAATCAAAAAAAGAAAACTATAACAATGTTATTTGCGATTATTCTACTCTAACGTTTGTCATTTATTTCTTGCAAATGATGTTATTAAACACGTGAGAAATGTGAATCGTTGGAGAATTTCGATTGAAATCACTTGACCGCTCCGTTACGATTGAACGAATTGAAGAAGAAAGTCCTAATTCATATTTTCAGACTCAACTTACCAAACACATTTGAGTATATATAATTTTTATTTTCGAAACTTATGGTTTGAAGCATAACGTGAGGACGGGTATGGCTCATAACGTTCTTGGTGAGAAGTACAAATTTCATTTGAATATACTTCTCTTGGATACCACGAGGTGGAGCTTTAAAGATCGTTAAAAAGCTAAATTATTTGTCAAGTAACTTTGATGACGTCCTTTGACAATTCTCGGAAAAGGTGGTTTGATTTATTTTGTTGTCAGAGTTGTCAGGTAACATAATGCTTCGATTAAATATTCTGTCAGTGTATTCTCTAGTCCTACTCGAGTTTCTTAAATATTCTAAATGTTAACAAACACTGTTGTAACCTTTTGTGGTTTAGGAAATGTGGCGAGATGGGAACAAAGATACTAGGAGCTTTATGTATCAGAATACTGTCAGAATTTTTTTTTCTTATCATTAATGGGTGAGAGGGTTTGAAGAAAGTAAACAGTGCAGACGTTCATGGAACCCCTATCAAAAATGTTTGAGTACAATATAGCTCTCTCTTGTATGTTCTTATTTCATAATAAACATTTTACTTCCATTTCCATCTTCCATTATTCCGGGTTTTGATTTCTTTTATCATGCACTTATTTCTTTTTATCTCAGTATGAATTCAGATGCTGCCTTATTAATTTCCTGAGATAGGATGCCAATTTGCAAAACATGTGACCGTCTAAAATAAACAGTAAATCTATTTAGCCCTTAGGGTACCAGGAAAGGAAACAGTGAAATTTTCTCTCATTCACTTGCAAAAATCATAGAAAATGGTAGGGTATTCATTCGCTCAGTTAGGTCACGAGAGTGCATCTAATGTTATCATAAATTTACATAATCTTTTGCAACATTAATAATATCTGTATGTACCCGCTATGGATGCTGGTATCAGTTTCATAATACATACAAATAAACGTTGATGTGCAATAAGGTGCATTTGTATTTTAATTCAACTAAAAATCTATTTGTTGAATTATTTGATTTATTTAAACTTTCACTAAATATAATTATTCTACTGTCATTGTGGTCATATTAAGGACACATGAACGTTTAACAGATAAAAACAAGACGTCTTCCTGATTTAGGTTTAAATTAACCAAAATTAACCAAACTTACTTATTCTTTGTTTAAAGCATGAATCCAGAATAACAGATTTCATTTTTCCCATCATGAGGCTCAAAACACAAAGAATCTATTCTTTTGATTGTTTTTCTCATAATGTTTCTTAGAACGAACACACATCAAGTTCCATGACATTGGAAATTATATTTTCAATGCTAATTTCTCCACAAACTGGACTGGATATTAGGAATAAGTTTCCGTTCTTTGTCACTAGGTGGATTTGAACAGTCAAAATTATATTCACCTAATAATTTTAATACACTGAACAGACGAGAAGTCGAAGTCTCTACGAACAGACGACTTATGAACATTATTATGTATTTATTATTTCAGTTCTTTTGTTTTAAGCTCTGACTGACATGTTAAAAACTGCTGGAAATACTTGAAAGAGAACTTGTTTCAATTGTTTGTAAACGCCTGTGGATTAATGAACACCCTGAGTGTGAAAGTATGGTATCAGGAATTTTCTACAACGTATCAATTGTTTCTGAGGTATTATTGTAAAGATAAATAATATCTACTTTCAAATATACTAACCTAATTCTCTACTCATATAACCGTTTGGTTTGATTTTTGTTCTTTTAATTTCGCGCAAAGCCACTCGAGGGCTATTTACGCTAGCAGTCTCTAATTATGCAGTGTAAGACTAGAGGGAAGGCAGCTAGTCATCACCACCCACCGCCAACTCTTGGGCTACTCGTTTACCGACGAATAGTGGGATTAACCGTCACGTTATAGCGCTCCAACGGTTGAAAGGACGAAAATTTTCTGTGTGACGGGAATTCAAACCGCAACAAGCGCATTAGGAGACGAGTGCCTTAACCACCTGGCCAGGGCCGGGCCTACTAGACAATGAATTTTACCAAAAACAACATGTTTATTTATTTAGAAGATGCTAAATCCAAATCAGTATACTTATATTCATATTAGAATCACGTGAATAGTTATCGCAATAATTTGTCTTTCTGTATAAACACATGACGTGTTTAAAACAGAGCCCTAAAATCTACCTGTGTTATTACTGTGTTTGTATATCAAAAACATAACACATGTTTACAGTAGACCCATAACTTGCTGCTTGTGTTGCTTTTGTGTTTGTATATGAGAACATAACACACGTTTACAGTACACCCCTGTCAAACTGTTTGTGCTGTTGTTATTGTTGTGTTTACATCAACACCTCTAGAAGTCATTACAAACACGATATATGTAAGTGAAGTTATTTTTCAGTAAATATAAAGTGTATCCTCTTATATGTCTGTTTGTGTGAAAGCCCAGGTGATCATTCATAAAATCTGCTGTTTTAAAGTTTGTGTAATACTTTCTAACTTTTTAATAAATGAATAACGGTAAAGGTTTATTATAAATAATGACTGTACACATCCATCTTCAGAGTAAAGTGTTGTTCATGTAACATCTGAAGTAAATTTTCGTGTCAAATAGATGAAGCTTTAAATTAGAAACACGAAAAGTGAAAATCAGGTAAAAGTTTCTACAGCTTTCGTAAATACGTGTCCTGGTATTATATATGGCTTTACTCAAAAACCTTAAAGCCGTATTAACACTTAGCTACAGTAAGACCATGGAGCGGATATAAATCTTTGTCGTGGCTATTGGTCTATACAATCACATACATTTAATTATTAACTTGTTATAATTTGTTTAGCAAGGAAATATTAAATAAACTGATATAGTCGAAAAGGCGAATAACCACAACAAATTATATGAGATGTGTTAGACCTTCAAACACAATAAAAGTAATTGTCTATTAACATTTACTGTTTTAATTTTGAGATAAGGCAAAAAAAATATTTGGATATAAAATGTTTTTTATTGAAGACTATCTCAATTTACAGTTAAACACTTACTAAGGATTTAAATGGGAAAACATACAAACAAAAACGTCAGTTTAGATGAATCAGGTCTTGATTGGTCGCAGTGAGGTGACGTACAAAGATCGGGCGATTCTCATTGGACAGTTTTCTGGAGAGCTAAACGGTCTACCAGTGAATGAAAATATTGCAACTGACAAAAATCAACACACTGAAGCTTAATTTTTAGAACAATATAGTAACGTATTAAAACAAGCATTTTAAATCTTATAATTAGAATATTGAAATAATATATTGTTTTGAATGAACAATTCTAGATAAAATACAGAGAACAAGACTCACTCGTGTAATAGTCATGTTTAAGTCCAAATAAACAACAAGCAGTGAGTAATGTCTCAATGATAAAAAGAACAAACAGAATCAGTATATGCTTCAATACTGTGTAACTTTAATTGAATTATAATGAATTTTACTATTTTTAGAACTGCTTTCAAGTTACTTACGATTTAATGACCATAGCCATAATGAGGATAAACGGGATAAGCCCAGGGACAGTAGACACCGTGGTAACCATGTCTGTAGCCACCCAAACGTCCTCCATAGCCACCTCCATAACCACCTCCGTAGCCTCCGCCATAGCCACCTCCATAACCACCTCCGTAGCCTCCGCCATAGCCACCCAAATGTCCTCCGTAGCCACCTCCCAAACCACCTATTCCCCCATAATAACCACTTCCGTAGCCCCCGCCATAGCCTCCTCCGAGATATCCTCCACCTCCACCATAAAGGTAACCAGCAAAGCTTGAGGCGACGAGAGCCACGAAAACACAAAGGCCAAGCTGAAATATCAGAAGTTAGCATAAGGTTTTAAACATTGTAGAAACTGTTCATTTATGTTCATACTCAATGAAGAAATGTGTTGCGAACACTGTATATCTTACTTAACTCGTGATATTGGCAGCCATTTTATGTATAGTAATACGTTCAGGAGTATATCGCGAGTTCGAATTTCTGTCCTTACGATACGCAAACCTGACAGATAACCACTTAGCCAAGACAAACACTTGGAATAATTATTCCATAAAATTTCAATAATTCTCAAAAAAAACAAAAAACGTATATTTATACAGCATTGATCTTTCAGAGTTATAGAACAGTTAAAACAACTAACTCTGATACATTAATAATGCTTTGAGTTTGGTAACATTTAACGAAAAGAAACAATAACATTCTAATATGTGAAATAGCCACTGAGAGTATTAGTTGAAAATATACTTACAACGAGTTTCATATTATCAGATACGTTAAAGGATATTCCCAGCTTTTTACGTCAAGTAACTTCTTGTTGTCTGATGAAAACAAAACGGTTTTCTCCTTTTATACGCCTTGACATCCAAGCCGGAAGAAGTTCGGGGATTCCTTTATTAACAACAAAACAAACAGGGAATTGTGTACTAGTTTACTACGGCTATTTACAGCTTTTACATTTATTGTTAAGAATCCTTATTGTCTATCATATTTCAGTGAACTTGGTTAAATAAAGGCTATCACAGAACGCCCTCGTACTCGGTTTATTTTGGGTTCCGGAAATGCTTAACTATTCGAGCACACAAAGACAATACTGTAAGTACGGTATGAATATTGAAACTGGTTATGTTTAGAGAGAAACGCAACCACACCCTGAACAGATGATCAGGCGGGATAAGCGTAATCTTTCTGGATGACTTGTTTATTTCGTTTGTTGATTAGCTCAAGGCGACTCAGCACGGGTATCTAAACCTGATTTTTAACATGATAAGCCCTGAGTCTTAGCGCTTAGCCACTGATCTATTCACACATCGTGTGTAATATCTGATAATAATGTCAGAGACTTGTAAACGACGCAATATACAATTATGTTGCATATACTGTCTAATACATTTATTCAACATTATTTGAAATAAACTCACCATTAAATTGTTTCAACAGACATTTAATAGTCTGACACAAATACTGTTGAACTGGTTTTGCGAACAACAACAGATACATGTTTTGTTTTTTTGAGTATGGAAAGGAATTGTGGGATTTGGAAATGTGGGCCTTATTTTCGTAGTGTTAGGGAAAATGATAAGTTAAGTGTTTGTATTGTATTGTATTTGTAATGAACGATGGTTTTAAGTAAATAAGTCAACTGGTAAGTGGATATTGATGTTGACAAATGAGTCGCTATTTAGAAACATGGCGATGTTATTTAAAAAATGAATAATTGCTCTACTGGACCTTTAGTAGATGCAACACGTCTAATGTCAACCTAATACCTTAATTTGGCGAAATGATTGGTCAGTCATTAAGTTTAACACTGAGGCTCGGAGTTCGATCCTCACCGTGACCACAGCACAGAAAGTATATTGTAAACTTATGAACTTATATAAACAAAGTTTTAAACAAATTATACAAATTATTCTTTTTATAAGCATTTTATTTATGAATCATAAAAAATCATAATTGTGCTGCTAAACATTGTAAATAAATATAATCTAACACTAATTAGGCTTAGCTTCATTAAGACTGCTACTTATCTTAAGCTTTATCCTGCCATTCATTTGTTGTTTAATATTAGAATCACCTGATAAATGCTTTATCTTAATAGTAAAATAACACTGGTTTAGAAATAAATTGAGGCAAGAACAAAAATAGCTGTTTTAATCTAATTTGGGGGTGCTGAATTCAGATTTGAAATCCGTTTTTACTCATCACCTCTAGTTTTTTAGATATGCATACTGTACATTTTGTACACATACTGTACATAAAGGCGTATATGCATTCAAGGTTAATTTCTAATATTGTGTGACTTATGTCTTCTTTTTTAGTTATTATGCAATAAATGTAAGTGATAGCATTACATTATATATATATATAGCTATATATCAAGACGGATCACTAGTTTCAGGAATCGGAACAAAAACCTTGCTTCATTTGTCGACATGGAAAACAAGGTGTACTACTGCACAAATGTACCTGGCTTGTTCACTTTCCTTGGTTTGCCACACAATCCTTTAGACTGACGTCTTTTCATAGACCCTTCCAAGAGAAGTCTCAAGGCTGTGCTTCTGCACAACGGGAATAAATATCTCAGCATTTCCACTGCACACTCTGTCCATCTAAAGGAGTCCTATGACAATATGGAGCTTCTTTTAGAAGCTGTTAAGTACAACCAGTACCAGTGGAGTCTGTGTGGGGACCTCAAGGTCATTGGTTTTCTTATGGGTATGCAAGCGGGCTTCACAAAGTACTGTTGTTTTCTCTGTCTCTGGGATAGTCGAGCTGTATCCCAGCATTACAAGCAGAAAGACTGGGGGTCTAGAAGTACTTTCGTTCCTGGCGAACACAGCATCAAGGAGAATCCTCTGGTTGACATGAAGAAGGTGCTTCTTCCTTCTCTTTACATCAGGCTTGGTTTGATGAAGAATTTCGTGAAGACCATGGACAAAAATGGTGCTGCCTTCCAACACTTGTCTACTGTGTTCCCAGGTCTCAGTGCTGCTAAGCTTAAAGAGGGCATCTTTGTCGGACCTCAAATCCGAGAAGTGCTGAAGCATACTGATTTTGAGGAGCTTCTTACCTTAAAGGAACTGAGAGCATGGGAAGCATTTAAGTCAGTCTGTAGTGGCTTCCTTGATAACACACGCGTACCAAAGTACCAAGCCTGTATTGAGAAGTTGCTAAAGACTTATGAGGATATGGGATGCCGAATGTCACTCAAAATTCATTTTCTCCATTCCCACCTCAACTTCTTCCCTCCAAACCTTGGAGCAGTGAGTGATGAGCACGGAGAAAGATTCCACCAAGACGTTACGAAGATGGAGAGCAACTACCAAGGCAAGTGGAACCCCAGCATGATGGGAGACTTCTGCAGGATGCTCTTGTGTGACATCCCGGAGGCAAAATACACCAGATCATCTAAGAAAACACACTTCTAACTGTCTGCGGTACTATGAATTGTGTACATTGTGTCATCCAAGTATATTTATTCCGTCAATGTTCTTTATCTATCCTGTTTTATCTGTAATAAGCTGCTGCAACTGTTGAAATAAGCACGTATATACTCTGTATATACTAAAATTAGACTATTTAAAGGCAGAAAACTAGAGGTGATAGAGCAAAACTGTTTATAAATTTGAATTCAGCACACCCAAATTAGTAAAAAACACCTATTCACATTCTTGCCTCAGACAAAAAATATTTTTTGTAAACCAGTGTAATTGGTTACTTTGATCAAAATAAGACTTTATAAATTGTATTAAACTTCTGATATCTTAGAATCACCAGATAAAAACTTATTCTAAAGTTAAGCTTTATGGCTATTATTCAACTTACTTCGTAATATTATAATCAAACAGCTGATTCATTGTATAATATCGATATACAAGTTTGTGGTCTGACACAATATTGTGTACACACCTAAAAGTAGACGACGTATCTAAATAGGTATTTGAAATGGACTTAAAAACACCCTAAATGTCATATAGTTTCAACGGGTACACAACAAACCAATCTAGCTATTAAAGAACCAATGCGAGGCTGAGACTTTGTCACTTAATTAATAGTGGTATTTTTAAAAAGTTATTTTAGACGGAAGTGTTTATGGAGTGAAATATTATACGAACATTCTGTGTAGGTAAAACTTTAACCAGAATAACGGCATGTGTATAGTATGTGTAAATAAGAAAAAAACAACCAATAAAGGCTTCACAATTCTATAATTTTGGGTTCCATTTCCCGTAATGAGAACAACAGGTAGTCCAGCGAGGACTTGATCTTCAACGAAAACATCTTCCACATTTGAAACTATATAAAACTCAACTGTTTGAGAAACTCTATCTTTGACTTCGTCAGATGGATGATAGCTGACATTGATTCGATGTTTATTTTTCATCTGGTCATCTTATAGGTTTTGTGGTCTGAGGTGTGTGCCGATGGATGATGTATCTAAAAAACTATATGAAAAGCGTTAAACAATAAATTTTGTTTTTGTTTAAATAGTTATTGTTACATAATGTTCTTTACTTATTCACATAGTTATGGTTACATGAGGTCCCTGGTACTGACTTGTTCAAATAGTTGTGTTACATAAGGACCTTTTTACATACTTTACTTATCAAACTAGTCGTGTTACATAGCTCTGGGGCTTCTCTTTTACCAACGAATAATGGGATTGACCTGCACATTATAGCGCCCCAATGGCTGAAAGGGCGAGCATGTTTGGTGTGACGATTATTTGAATCCGCGACCCTCGGATTACGAGTCGAATGGTTTAGCCACGTTGCCATGCCGGGCTTTAACGGTATAGGCCAAACGAGAGGACCAGGTAAAAACATCTGACTCCTCCAGGTCCCCAAAGATCAAGTGCAGACAAAAGACAGATATAGGGAAGAGTTTGTGGTCTTTTATGTAGAAGTTTGAACACTAACAAAGCTAGGAAACCTTGATGTATTCAACAACAATGCTTTCCAAAATTCCATAGGTGGTGTCATTGGCTCGACCAAAGCAGTTTTCTCACTAGTTATTGTGATGGAAGTTCATAACCTACGCTTTCAGTAACTAATATATAATTCCTGCAGTGGTTACTAGCGAAGACGGTGACAATTTTTTGACCCGTGACGTTAATGTTTTTGACTGAAACTGATGTTGTAAGGTAGACCTGCTTCACGTGCCATGCAAAACAACAACAAAAAGAATTGTTTCAATAAACGTATTGAATGTGTTGGCCAGTAAGGACATTAAAACTCGGAGATTAGTGTGAACCCAGTAATATGTAGAAAAAGAATATAATAAATTTTATTTACAAATTCAAGAACTATATGTATATTGACAAAGTGGAATATACTATAGTTGTGTTATACTGTAGCAATGTAATGACAACAGAAAATTATGTGCAAGTTGACATATTGAAAAACGGCATAATAGTGTTACATTGTGGCAAGTAATAATTATAAAAAAAACGATATAACGTTCTCTTTGTTGACCTGAAGATAGGCTGAAATGGTTGAAACGTTGTTCTGTACTGAATTTTCATTAAAATTTTAATACCCGTACCAACCGTCTTGAGAACAAACTATATGCATTAATATTGCCATAGTCTTGTTATACAGTTACAGTGTTCTACATTTTGAATACTGCTGTATTTTAAACATTCAGCATTCCTCATACAATGTTAGGTTGAAAATTAAAAACTATTTTATTTTAACGACCTGCAGACAACTACGTAGCTACTTGTAATTCTCTTAACCTGTAAATGTGTTCATGAAATCTGTGGACAATAATTCTCAGAAGTGAGGATATTAAAAATATAATTGGCTATAAGGCAGTAACTTCCTTTCCGTTATTGCGTGACTACTTTAACTGGTTCAGTACTCTTAAAATAATTAACAAAGTGTAATACGTTAAAAACAAGGTTTCGGGCGAAGTTAAAGAAACAATAGTTTGAGGTTAAAAACTACCATGCACAAATCTGCTATTTAAAGATCTGGTAACTGGAGCTTTGTTTTTTATCTTCTTTCTAAGTGGGATGTGGCTTGCACACTCCGGTATCTGTGAAATCGTAGAATGTTGAAGTAAAAATAAACCAATGTAAGCTTTCAACCCGAAATCACTCGTGTTAGTTTGTTTCACATTCAGAATAAAACGTTCAACGATTTTTGTTTGTTTATTTGTTTTCGAATTTCGCACAAAGCTACTCGAGGGCTATCTGTGCTAGCCGTCCCTAATTTAGCAGTGTAAGACTAGAGGGAAGGCAGCTAGTCATCACCACCCACCGTCAACTCTTGGCCAGGTGGTTTAGGCACTCGACTTGTAATCTGAAGGTCACGGATTTGTATCCTGGTCGCACCAAAAATGATCTCCTTTTTAGGCGTGAGGGGTGGTTATAATGTACGATGAATCCCACTATTCGTTGGTAAAAGAGTAGCCCAAGAGTTGTTGGTGGGTGGTGATGACTAGCTGCCTTCTCTCTAGTGTTTCTCTGCTTTGTGTAGCTTTTCGCGAAATTAAAAAACAAACAATTTTATTGTTGGCACTTTGTAAACCAATTTTATTTTCAAAATATATCAGATCTTACCCAAATAAATATATATATATTTATATTTGTTAGTGCTCAGCATCTCGTTTTCTGTGCCACTAGTATGACAGTGTTTTGAAAATTCTTCTTGGTTAATTTGTGATTGTGCATAAACGTAGTGTCGTGCATGACTGTAAAATTTTGCAATGGACATTATTTAGGTGGCACAACATAGCCAGGTAGGTAAGGCACTCGACTCGTAATCTTAGGGTCGCGGGTTCGAATCCCCCATCATACCAAACACGCTCGCCCTTTCAGCAGTGAGGGCGTTATAATGCACAGTCAATCCCACAGTAGTATACCATGAGTTGACTGTGGGTGGCGATGATTAGCTGTATTCTCTCTAGCCTCACGCTGTTAAATTAGGGATGACTAGTGCAGATAACCTTCGAGTGGCTTTGCGCTAAGTTCAAAACAAACCAAGCCATTATTTAGCTTTTCTATAGTGCCCTCTCTTGGACAGAATTGGAAAAGTAAAATATTTTACATTTACAGCAAGTAAATGTCGAGCGTAAAGTAATAGTTTGTAAGTTTTACCATACAAAGATAATTTTTTCGATAACTTTTACTAAGTTTTATGAATTAAGGCAGAAACAATTTTGTTTTTAAATTCTTACCTGTGTTGTGTTTTTATTGAGTGTCGCACAAAAACGGCAAAAATGTGATCTAATGTTGGAAAAACGTTATCAATGTCTTTGTCACTGTAACATTCACACACAGTAAAATTAATTATCCAATTCCCAAGAAAATATCGTCAGAATATTAAAGGTAAGTCAACAATTGTTTAATAACGAGTCATGTATTTTCCACATCTGTTTCAAATGACCTGAGTGAATGCCCATTGAGGCATTAAATCAATGACCCAATTATTTTCCAATTTTAACAAACTTTAAACTGAAACTGGGAAAAGCAGAAACTTAATAAGGAAGTGAAAATAACCAATTATCGATTTATATAATGAACAGAAAACTTAATGATACGTTGATCAAACATTAAGTATTTCGAAAAGTACCATCTCAGGAAACATTAGTTACGAGTAGAAGTTTAATATTTAATAAGAGGAAAGGGCATGAAAGAAATCATCTTGGAGAGAGAATAACATCATTACATGATTTCATCATGAAACATAGTTGAAACACCAAAACACCTTGAGAAATTAAGTATGTGTATCATATTATATTAAATAGTAGAAGATATCACAAAGGTAAGCATAAAAAAGTGGTCATTAGAATGCCTAAACTTTCACTTGTAAAGATTGTCACTATTTTGGCCTTTCCAAAGTTATAAAAACAAAAAGCGGATGAGATATAGTTGAGGTTTGTTTGGATACTCTGGAATATAAGTTTCAACATGATGTTTGATGGTAGAGGGGTGTTTCTGTGTTCCAGAAGTGTACAGTGAAACATGGTGTTCAAAGATAAAGGGATGTTTGTTTCAAAAGTGAAACATAATCAGACTTGATGGTATTGTGAAGAAGGATTAATATCGCAACATACTGGCTATGATTCTGAATCCACTAGAATACAGTGTTATTCTGGCTAGGAAGAATATCTGAAGAAGGAAATTTAAAAAACCTCTTAGAATTAACTTTATTTCATGTCTAACTCAAAATTTGTTCAAGTATTCTACAGACAAAAAGAATGGGAACTTCATATATTATAAATCTAGTTCCAGCCACGCCTGTTGTATGTCAATGAAACGACAGGATGATACACTAACTATTGTTCTTCAGTTCCTTATATTTCAAGGTGACGTTTCTGGTCGTTTGTTTTTTTCAATATTGGGTAGAAATATAGTTTTGAAAAAAAATAACGTTTTTATTCTCTTAAAGTTAGGAATACCAAAAACTAACAATTATGAGTGATGCAAAAAAAATGATACTGTATATTAACCTAAAAAAGAAATTGGTACTATACGTTGTATTTCTGGAAGAAATGATTGTAAAATAATGTAGAAAAAAAAGACAGAGTAAATCACTAGTATCATATACATGAATCACTAGTACTATATACGTGAATCACAAGTATTATATACGTGAATCACTAGTACTATATACGTGAATCACTAGTATCATACACGTGAATCACTAGTATCATACACGTGAATCACTAGCATCATACACGTGAATCATTAGTATTATTTACGTGATTTTGTATTTTAATTGCTATCTTTATAGGCTTAAAGAACGTTCCTGTCCCTGCCTCAATTTACAAATATTCAAGATGCTTGATGCATTTATTGTATAATTCAGTTAGAGAAGCTAATTAGTTTTTCTATCTAAGTAAACCTTCCCGTATCTTAAATGTCTTTGTTTGTCTAAACTTAAAAACTAAAGCCAATATATATCGGACAACATTTGTATGCTGTAATAACCTTTTAGTTATTAATAGACCAAAAGCTACTCATAAGATTCAAGATCTTTATATATCAAAATTTAAGATATTATGTTTCTGGTTCAAATGATATTTACTGAAGTTTTAATTCTACTAACTTTAGTTATTTGTTTAACTAAAGGGTCACTCAGTAGAGCTCAGCGTAATCATATTAGGCTCTTAAAAATAACGATAATATGTCCATATGTCAGTTGTTATCAAAGAGAAATATTACTATACGTATGTCCATTAGATTTCATCAAAATCCGGTCACTTTTGACTAAACTTAGCAGATGGAATTTTTTTCATGATCTGAATGTAGCATTCACCCTCCAAAAAGTAATCACTTCCAGGCTGAGCTCTCAATAGTCCAAATGTATACTGTCTGTCATACCCAAAAGATAGCGGTAGGTGGTGATGACTAGCTGCCTTCCCTCTAACCTTACACTACTAAATCGAGAACAGCTATTCCAGCTCTGCGCGAAATTCGAAAAGAAACATTTATTACTAACTATCCGTAAGGCAGTACATGGGTGTTATAATAGATTGTAAATATTTTGGAGTAAATATTTGAAATCAGTATCCTAAAAATGTTGTTGAACAGTGTTATAATCTCGCTTGTATTCTTGTTGTTTTTTGCATACTAGATATCTTGTTGGTTTTGTTACATTTGTTATCTTTATCTTGATATGTTTGTTACGTTTATTAACCTATTATGTTTAACTTGTTATGTTTGTTACGTTTGTCAACCTATTATTTTTATTTGTACATTGTTACTAGATTTTCTTACGTTTGTTAACATATAATATTTATTTATATCTTGTTGCTAGGTTTTGTTACGTTTAAATCTATTCTACATTCCCCCTCTGCCACGCTCATGTACCTTTCTTATTTAAATAGCTATACTATTCTATGAAGGGGGCTGTTACATTGCTGGTCCCTTAAACTTACTGACTTATAGCGCTAAAATCAGAAGTTCGATTCCCGCGGTGGGAACAGTGAAAATTCTTCTATAACGTTGCTCTAAAACAAATTAAGCTGGTGCCTTGATTTGTTGTTTTTTGTGTTTTATTTTATTTGATACCAGTTGAATATTTATACACAGATTTGTTTAATTGTGTATCTCATTAATTCGTTAATTTTTTTCTGCCTTCTCTTAAGAGTGGGCCCGGCATGGCCTAGCGTGTTAAGGCGTGCGACTCGTAATCTGAGGGTCGCGGGTTCGCATCCCCGTCGCACCTTTCAGCCGTGGGGGCGTTATAATGTGACGGTCAATCCCGCTATTTGTTGGCTAAAGAGTAGCCCAAGAGTTGGCGGTGGGTAATGATCAGTACCAGCCTTCCCTCTAGGGACGGCTAGCACAGACAGCCCTCGAGTAGTTTTGTGCGAAATTAAAAAAAAAAAAACTTCTCTCAAGAACAGCTTACTTTCTTTTCTTTCTCTCGATTATACCGTATTCTTCTAAACTAAGTGGATTTATTTCCACTCATAAAACGTTAAATTATATGCTGTGATAGCCTATTTCTGTCTTGCCCTTGTTCCCAATGGTTGATAATAAATTTAAACACATTATGTACATTTGTAATAAAACTGCAAAGTATTGCACGTTCGGTAGACTTGAACATTGTGTGTGTGTGCGTGTGTGTATATATATAGTTCTTATTACAATTACCCTTCTCGGCTTACAGTTTAGGAACTCTCATATCTCGCTCCCCATCTCCAGTACAACCAGTGCCTCAGCAGGAAGTCTGAAGGCTTAGAACGCTAAAAATCGGGTTTCGATACCCACAGTGGGCAAAACACAGGTACCTCATTATTAACAACAAGTAACCAAAACCTCTAATTTTTCTCTTTTATCCACTTTAATTCATGATTTTCTTTTAAAAATTCCCAGTTTCTTAGTAGCCAATAAAAGCTTTAAAAGTACTTCCACACATAATGACCTTAAACAGACCAAATCGTACAAAACAAACAGGTTAACTGTTAAAGTAGCACGAGGTCCTAATGCAGCTCTCTTTGAAACATTTTGAAAAAAAAATGGTTAACTTTAATATTTCTGGCCTTGGTAAAATTAATCTTGGCTGTTTCTAAATGCTTTTCAATAATAATTTCATTCATATAGCTTCATCTAGCATGTTTAAATTATTCTGGGATTGTTTTTGTTGCACAGTGGATTTACGATAAGTCTTACGACTTACCGTGTTAAAATTCGAGTTTCAATACCCGTGGCGGACAGAGCATAGATAGCCTGTTATGTAACTTTGTGCTTAACAAGAACCACAGTTAAAAAAAAAGAAAAAGAAAAATGTGCTTTATATAATTTAGTTTACATAATATATACCAAAACAGTAAAGGACAACATCAAAGAAATTTGATTTTTATTAGTAATTCATTTACTTTCAATTCTAAGATGGTATATTTTGTTAAAATGTGTAAATTGTGGCGGATCGTATATTCATTAAACAGATTATTATAATTTACACTCATCCCATATTAGATATCCAAAACAATTCAGTATATGCCAGCAAATATATCATTGAAAGTATATTTAAAAAAATAAAACTCCGAAAGAAAAGTAATTTCGTTTTTTTCCTTTTGTGGCTCGTACTGTAAAACATAAACTGATAATTTAAGAATTATATTTTACAATTTTGTTTTGGCGACATTTTGGATAGACGAAAGAGGGCAGAAGTAACTGGTTCTGTGAAGTCAATAGGAATTATGAAACCATGGAAATTGTTGCTAAAGGGAATATAACATAATATGAAACCATGGAAATTGTTGCTAAAGGGAATATAACATAATATGAAATCATGGAATAAATAAATTGAATTTTTATAATTATAATAATATTTTAATTTAAAAAGAAAAGTACATTGACTAATTTTATTTATTTGGAACTTGTTTAATGTACGTAGTTTATACGTGGAGTGTATTATGTGTATTTAATTTAGATTAATATTTAGATAAATAGATTATTTGTTTATTTTAAAAATAGTGTTTATACGTTTTCGTTATAAGTTCTTAATAAAACTGAATCCTGAAGAATCACCTATGAAGTCATATAAATAAACGAAAGCAAAGATACGAGTCTGATAGTCTATTGTTTTTTTATATATATACATATGTTTGTACTTATATGATCAGTACACACTATTTTGTAAATTCTCTAACGGTTTTTTTTCTAAATATTTTAAACACACAATGCTACTTACAGATTAAAAAAATCTATCATACGTTCAGTAATAATTTTTATTTTCTCACAATGTAACCTTCGCTTTTTACTAATTATTTCTTTGTTTATTTGTTTCAATATCGCTCAAAGCTACACAATATCTATCTGCACTTGCCGTCCCTAATTTAGCAGTGTAAGATTATATGGAAGGCACCCACCGCCAACTCTTGGGCTACTTTTTTACCAAAGAATAGTGGGATTGACCGTCACGTTGTGACGTGCCCCCATGGCTGAAAAGGCAAGTATGTTTGGTGCAACGGGGAATCGAACTCACGACCTTCAGATTACGACTCGAGCGTCCTAACCACCTGACCGTACTGGGCCTGTTTTCACGAATTACAAATATTTCATTTTTATAAAATGTTGAATATTTCGTGTATATTGCTCGTAACCTATATTTTATTTTCAAATCTCTGTTTTTTATTTATTTGTTTATGCATACTAATAATATTATTTCATTTATAGTATTAATAGTATTTCATTCATAGTGATAATATTATTTCATTCATCAAAATCCGTTAATGTTTTACTTGACTTTTCTGATTGATAAATACAAATTTTGTTACATTTAAATATTTTCCGTCATTAATTACACAACAATATAAATATTTGCCCTCGAGTAGCTTTGTGCGAAATTCCAAAACAAAGTCATAACAAACAAAATGAAACAGTAGAACCAAAGTAATGTTTCCCTGTAAGTTCAATTTGCCGATTTAATCTGAAACTCATTAATAGTGAAGTTTAAACCTGAGAACGATTTTATTTGTTTAGAACCTGCTAAACGATTGTTTTTATTTTTCCTTAATCAATTAAATATGTTATTGATGTTTGGTTAAAACCTGTTGAACATTTTCTCAATATAAAATAACTGAAATAATTACGGAAATACTAAAAGCAAATAAGCAGTAGGTGAAAGATGGTGTGTTTGTTTGTTTTGGAATTTTGCACAAAGCTACTCAAGGGCTATCTGTGCTAGCCGTCCCTAATTTAGCAGTGTAAGACTAGAGGGAAGGCAGCTAGTCATCATCACCCACCGCCAACTCTTGGGTTACTCTTTTACCAACGAAAAGTGGGATTGACCGTCATATTATACACCCCCACGGCTGGGAGGGCGAGCATGTTTAGCGCAACGCGGGCGCGAACCCGCGACTCTCGGATTATAAGCGCACGCCTTAACGCGCTCGGCCATGCCAGGCCTAAGATGGTATGATTACTAATGATACAAACCGTTATCCCATGACATACAGATGAAAAGAGAACAAGATTAACATTGTACTTTTGTTTTTTACTACAAAGTACTTCACAGATTAACAACCCACTATTGTTTTGTACGACAAAGTACAACACAGGTTAACAGTCCACTATTGTTTTGTATTACAAAGTACAACACAGGTTAACAGTCCACCATTGTTTACTATAAAGTACTGCATAAGATTAACATTGTACTTTTGTTTTTTACTACAAAGTACAACACAGGTTAACAATGTACTATTGTTTTTAACGATAAAGTACTGCACAATATTACCTCAGTGGACTCAGCAGATAGCCCTATGTGGCTTTGAAATACGAAAAACACAAGCATAAGATTAACAATCTACTACTGTTTTGTACTACACATTATTACGCGGGTTAACAATACGCTAGTGTTTTATATTACAAAGTACAACACAGATTAACAATCTACTACTGTTTTGTACTACACATTATTACGCGGGTTAACAATACGCTAGTGTTTTGTATTACAAAGTACAACACAGATTAACAAACGACTACTGTTTTGTACTACACATTATTACGTGGGTTAACAATACGCTAGTGTTTTGTATTACAAAGTACAACACAGATTAACAATCTACTACTGTTTTGTACTACACATTATTACGCGGGTTAACAATACGCTAGTGTTTTGTATTACAAAGTACAACACAGATTAACAATCTACTACTGTTTTGTACTACACATTATTACGCGGGTTAACAATACGCTAGTGTTTTGTATTACAAAGTACAACACAGATTAACAAACGACTACTGTTTTGTACTACACATTATTACGTGGGTTAACAATACGCTAGTGTTTTGTATTACAAAGTACAACACAGATTAACAATCTACTACTGTTTTGTACTACACATTATTACGCGGGTTAACAATACGCTAGTGTTTTGTATTACAAAGTACAACACAGATTAACAAGCTACTACTGTTTTGTACTACACATTATTACGAGGGGTAACAATGCACGAGTGTTTTTACTATCAGAATGTTGTCGGTACTGTCTTGTAGTTAAAGAACAGTGTACATGAATGCACCTTTCAGGTGTGTTTTTGAACCTCTACGTGAGTTGTAGCGAGGAGCTAGAAATGTTTCATACAGAAGTTCGTTGAGCATGTTTCATACCGAAACGCTCTGGAAACAAGTTGGTGAAACATATTCCGTGTTGGAGTGCTTTAGAAATATCTACGAAAAACAAATGTTTGTCATGAATCTTATGTTCAAACATTTAAGAACCTGTATCGTGATTTCCTAAAAAAGTGTTTTAAACAAACAAATAAAACGCCGCTAGATGTGGTGTTCGATCTGTAGTTTTAGCACATAATGGGCTATCTGTAGTGTGCCCATTAGGGATATCAAAACCCCATTGTTAGTGTTATAAGACTTCAGATAAGATACTAAGTAACTGTGAAGCTGGTATCCAGTCTCAACCATGTTCTATTAGTGTATTTCCTGATGTATCTTGACCACTAATGCAAGAGATAGACAAAAGATTAATCGTAAAGGTCATGCAGGACCTGTTACGTTACTGAAAAAAGTTTCTTTAGTAAGTTCTTCTTTGATATTTTGTGGTTTTTATCAATAATTTAAAGCGCCAACCAATGACATTTTACACCTTAAGATTTTAAGTGTGTGGTAGCAAAGCAAAGCAATCGCATAAAAGCACATAATTCAATTATTTCAAAATAAAATAAACGTTTATTTAAAAGTGCTGAAATACCCGGAACAAAGTTATAGACACACATCCACTGCACGAACACTTTAAACAGTTAAAACAAACGCCACAATTTTCACTTCACACAACAACAATAATACTACATTAAAACAATGATTTGTTATAAGCATTTGGCTCTACGTAACAAAGTAATATTTTTGTTTTTTATTATACAACAACCTAGCCCAGCCAGGGAGTTACGAGTGTGGAAAATTGTATATAATACGCACATACACACACACACACACACACATATATATATATACATATATGCAGGTTAGGGTTACTACCATTTCACAGAATACACATGACAGATGAATTACGTATATATTTCACATTACAATAATGCGTATATATATTGTTACTAAAAGCAATACTGAATATTTTAGTGGTAACCACCCCCTCCATAACCACCACGATGTGAACTATACCCAAGCACTGTAAAAATAGGAATTGTAATTCCATAGCCTCCTCCATAACCTCCTCCATAGCTCCTTCCTCGACCTCCTCCATAGCCTCCTCCATAGCCCCCTCCATGACCTCCTCCATAACCTCCTCCGTAGCTCCTTCCTCGACCTCCTCCATAACCTCCTCCATAGCCCCCTCCATGACCTCCTCCGTAACCTCCTCCATAGCCACCATAAGTCCTAATAGTAGCGTACGAAGGATAGTGGCAAAAGATACCGTAAAGTCCACCGTGACCATAGCCTCCACCACCACCATAGCCGCCATACCCTCCGCCTCTTCTTCCGCCGCCGTATCCTCCACCATAGCTGCCATATCCTCCTCTACCACCTCCGTAGCTTCCATATCCACTTCCTAATACTATAGAAACTGCTCCTAGTAGGATAAGGCATTTTATGGCTTGCTGTAGGGACAGAACAGTAACTAGTATAAAGTTTATTCTTTCGATAAACATCACATTCAAATAATATTATCATGATTTATTTCATTTCTATCTATGTCTGTGTCTTTAAGATACTGAAAGTACCATTCGAATAACTTATGAAGATTTTTTAAAATGCTATGTCACATGTGTGTTATAGCACACTGTTTTTAGAATAATTTATATCGCTTGTATAATAAAGCTCAGTGTCAGTTTTATCGATACGTTTATTCTCGATACAGGCGAAATTAGACGAGATCAATCACGTGCTGAGAGCAGACAGAGAACAAAAGCCAAGCGGCAGTAATTATTTATGTATCCGAAACATCTGGGTTCAGTGTTGTGATGGAATTCCTGGTAAAAAGTCCGTTGATAAACGTTGCTCCAACTGTGAAAGAGACATCCAAATAAATGGATCTCTGGCGATCAAGAAACTTCAACCAATATTTGATACTTGCGAGTATTAAATGGATTCCCAGCGATTTAGTGATCGAAATGAAGCTAATCATCTGTCCATTACGTATAAGTCAGAAACTGTTTTGTTTGTTTTTGAATTTCGCACAAAGCTACTCGAGGGCTATCTGTGCTAGCCGTCCCTAATTTAGCAGTGTAAGACTAGAGGGAAGGCAGCTAGTCATCACCACCCACCGCCAAGTCTTGGGCTACTCTTTTACCAACGAATAGTGGGATTGACCGTCACATTATAACGCCCCCACGGCTGGGAAGGCGAGCATGTTTGGCGCGATCCCGCGACCCTCAGATTACGAAGCGCACGCCTTAACGCGCTAGGCCATGCCGAGCCTGGGAAGTCAGAAACAAATATAAATTTGCTGTTAACATTCGTATTTTAAAAGAGCTTTTTTTAAAAATCTTATTTAAAGACAGCGAAATGTCGTACACTTAAAATTCAAAACTGTATTCCCATCATAATACCAAAAATACATAAACGTAATCAATGTTGTTAAACAAGTGAACTGCGGGACATACAAACCTGGGGTTTCATCTTTGTTCCGAATTCCAGTTCGGTTGTAAACAGAAGAATATAACTGGAATCGAATGGCCTTCTAACTGTTTCGCTGTGCTTTTATAAGGATGCGCTCAAGATCAAAGTCCAGGGCTGTTCTATTTTAGTCCTGTGTATTATCTTGTTTTTTTTAAAGTCAGAAACCACCTCCCATATGTAACTTTGTTCTTTTCTCTTCCTCAAGGCTTACAATTTTTATTATCTGTGATCAGCCCTCTATCTTCAACTCTTAGTTTTATTCACCTTACTTATTTAGCCTACAGGCGGTAACCAAGACAACAAAGAGCACGCCCATCAAATAGAATAACAATATATCAACGAGAATTGGTGGCAATTTGTCAAATATCAAAATTAGAACATTGTATCAAACCTTTGCTAGTTTGTGTAACATTGACCTACTTATCCGAGTCATTGGAAGCAGCGAGGTTCTAATATATGTCACGGTCAGTAGGTGTGAATGACATCTAGTTGATGCAGAAAAACTTTTACAATAATTGCAAGCGGTCGGTATACGGTTTGATTTGCCGAATGTTTTAGTTTCGTTGTGATCTGTGTTTGTGTTTCTCTTCATTTGCTTCTTCGGCTAGAAGGGGAAGACGCTTGATTTCAGCTCATTTTAAAACACTAAAAATGTTCAGAGTTACACATAATAAAAACCCAATAGCTTCTATAGCACTGTAATTCTATCTGGTTTCAAGGGCCAGTCTGATCGTGATAAAAAGCTGAGTAAAACTTACATAAATATCTTACGTACTGGGTAAGCATCATTAGATCAGTTCTCACGCTCTAGTATCGTAAACTACTGTACAAAACAAACTGTACGCTATACTGTAAGTTGGCAATTTTATTCAGACTTAAAACGTCTGTAATATTAGTCCCCATGGTGGGATTGTCGTAAGTTTACGGACTTACAACGTTAAAAACCTTGTTTCGATTTCTCATCAAATAACCCAATGTGGGTTTCCTCGACAATAAACAAAATATAGTATAATATAACATTGAATCTAACATATTTTCACAACTCACAATATAATGATTATAGGCATCACATCGTGTCAAACGTGCACCTACATACACTGCATAATAACGGTACATGATAAATAATGCCATTTTCTACCACTGAAAATTATTCGAGAAGCCATGGTGCAAACGAATACACTCCAAAAATATTAAGAAATAATATGCAACTTTTTCTTTGGCAGTTTATTTTCTTCGTGCATAATGAGTCAACATAAGTCAACAATTATTTTAAGTTTCAACGAACCCATAAGTGGCTCAGCCGTAAATCTGAAGGCTCGTGTGGCCAGACAAGATCAAATAGTTAGGGTGCTCGGGTCGTAATCTAAGGATTACGAGGTCGAATTCCCTTTACATCAAACAAACATAGTCGCCCTTTCAGTCGTGAGAGCGTTATAATGTGTTGGCGAATCCCACTATTCGTTGGTAAAAGAGTAGCCGAAGAGTTGGCGGTAGGTGGTGATGACTAGCTGCTAAATTAGGGACGAATAACGCAGAGAGCTCTCGTGAAGCTTTGCGCGAAGTTCAGTACAAACCACACTTGAAGGCTCATGACGCTAAAACGCGGGTTTCGATATCTGTGGTGGGCACAGCATAAATTGTCCATTTTGTAATTAACAAACATTTCGTTACTGGTACCTCTTGTACAGATTTGTTTAATTAGATCTGTTATAAAATAGTTCATTATGCAACAATGCTACAACATTGCTTTGAATTGTTGAAAACATTTTACTGTGCAACACTACCATAAACATTATTAGATCAGCTAGAACACGTTTCATTGTTAATTCACACAAGTTTTTATGAGTTGTTCAGAGTAAAACAACTAGTTAATTTAATCCGTTAGGTTTATCTGCCATCATCAAGTGAGATGCAAGAACTGAGACTAAAATAATTTAATCTAAAAATGAATCTTGTGAGAATCTGTAGTAATGAGAATTTACAAGAGTACGACTAACCAACAATATAAAATAATTTATGAATGAACTATCGGATTTAAGTGTAATAAATATAACTTTCAGGCCTAAATTTAACTATTGAGAGAAAGAAATTAGGGCCTGGCATGGCCGAGCGCGATAAGGCATGCGTTCGTAATCTGAGGGTCGTGGGTTCGCGCCAAACATGCTCGCCCTCCCAGCCGTGGGGGCGTTATGATGTTACGGTCAATCCCACTTTTCGTTGGTAAAAGAGTAGCCCAAGAGTTGGCGGTGGGTGGTGATGACTAGCTGCCTTCTCTCTAGTCTTACACTACTAAATTAGGGACGGCTAGCACAGATAGCCCTCGCGTAGCTTTGTGCGAATTTCAAAAACAAACAAAACAGAAAGAAATTAGAATATCTTTGTGTTTGTTAAATACGGAAGATAGAAAGCTTGTGTTTGTCTCTTTAACAATAATATTTAGAAATACGGCGGACTGGAATCATGTGTTTGTCTCTTGAACAATAATATTTGTAAATACGGGGAATGGAAGCTTGTGTGTTTTTTTAACAATAATATTTAGAAATACGGAAGAGAAAATAATTTTGGTAACATTCGAGATCAGCTTTCATTTAGTGAGTAATTTTTTATATCAAATATAACAAGGCCAGGTGGTTAAGGAACTCGACTCGTAATCCGACGGTTGCGGTTCGAATTTCTGTCACAACAAACAACCCTTTCAACCGTGAGGGCATTATAACGTGACGGTCAATCCCATTTTTCGTTGGTAAAAGAGTAGCCCAAGAGTTGGCGGTGGGTGGTGATGACTAGCTGTCTTTCCTATAGTCTTACATTGTTAAATTAGGGAGTGCTTGCGCAGATAGCCCTCGTGTAGCTTTGCATGAAATTTAAACTAAACCAAAGGTAACTAATGAAGAAAAACGAATATATTCTTGTTGGTATATCATACACATTCCAGAATTTGTTATGAAGCAGGAGGCACGAGAAACACATTTCAAAAACATCCAAGCAAGTAATATTCCTTTGTCCTATTTTGTCATTCATTGTTTAAAGATTTTTATCAGGGTCCAAAAGAAACGTGTATAAATGTTTTATGTGTATGTTTCTAAACATTTTATTTGTCTAACAGTTTAGTAAAAATTGGGCACATTCTTATATTGGAAGAGTAAACAAGTTTAAATCATAGATATTTGTTGTTAGACAGTGAACTCTTCATGTGGCTTGAATATACATTCATACGAATATTAAAATATGTGCCTCTAAGTGCATGTAACTTGAGTCCAGGTTGCCTAAAATATCTATAAAAATTACATATTTATTCAGAACTTAAAGTAGCTTGCGTAGCGCGTGCATGGTTGGTGTTTTATCTGTTAAATGTCACGTGAACAAAGGTATTCTACCTCGTTTTACTCATTGTTCAAGAACGAAGCTAAAAATATTCCGTGGCTCGATATATTTAAATTTGTGTTTAATCGTTCAAATGACCGTGAACAACTGCTGTGTTTTATTTGTTGTTGTTCATGTTGGCTCATTTTTATTTTTTTTATTTTATGTCTTTACAACGCCATCTATCATAAGCAGTTCCACGCCACGCGAAACAGATGGAGGTTTCGCTGCACTGTATAAGATATATTTAATTATTCTGCAATCATGTTCCCAGCAATATTTAGCTCGGAAGTTAAAATAAATCTCACGCAAAATCTAATGTTCCATCTGTATTTCTGCTTGCTGCCATAGGGGATACTGTTGTGTTATGTTATCGAGATGAAGTTGGTTACGTTGTTTTATCAATGTAGAGTCGACTGATCAGTGATGTCGAGAAACCCACTTGTTGAGAATTTTATTTGCAAAAAAGAGCCGTTTTTTGCATATAAAAAGAGTCGAATGATGTTATTTTTACCACTATGAAATCTGTTGATGTTGTCTTCAACACTATAAAGCCTGTTATTAATATTGGTATTATTTCTATCACTATATAATCTTATAGTGTTATTTTCATCACTATAAAGCCTATGGCAGACATTGAAAGATTGTAAGAGTTGAGACGATGTGTCTATAAACACTCAACTCTGTAGCCTTGAATGACTGCTAACTGGTTTATCATCTTTATCTGGATTCTGTCTAATAGATGGGATGTTCCAAAGGTGTTATCACAGGCAGCCTGTTGTGTCCTTTGGATTATGACCACAAAGTGCGATGCATTTTTGTAAAGAGAAAAGGAGAAAGAAATGGAATGTTGTGGAATATATTGCGTATAATTTGTGAAAGATAATAACTAGAATTGTAAGGAACACACGGAACCAGGTTGAAAAGGTGACAGAAATGAAAATGTTTAGCATATATTGCGTACAATTTGTGAAAAATTACAACTAGAATTGTAAAGAACACATGGAACCAGGCTCGATATCATTTCATTTCGCTAGCTTAATCTACTCCTTCTATGTTATAAGATACCCATTCATAAAGAGGTGTATTTAAGTAGGAACTAGAGTGAGGATCAGCTCCAGGGCCCCTGGTATTAATGGAGGCCAATTGATAATTTTATTCTGTGTAAAATTATATGGGATGTGGGGTCCACAAAAATTATCATCCACTGGGCCGACACAACCTCAAATCCGCCACTGGTGACGTATAAACCACCAGTTCTGGAGTTTTCAACATTACTCACGCCTACACAAAATATGCACTTTTGTTATTTATACTAGTACCAAATATTATAACTTCGCCATTAAAAAAAATTAAGTTTTGTTATCAAAGATAAATTGCAAATTTAAATTTCAGCTGTGTGTTATGTTGTGATGTTGGTAAAGGTGCGGGAATCTATATTAATATAATAGTACTGTGTGTTATCTACCAGTGTAACTAACTACTTATCAATATAAATATGACAGTACTGTGTGTTATCTACCAGTGTAACTACTTATCTATATAAATATGACAGTACTGTTTGTTATCTACTAGTGTAACTACTTCGTAGAGTGTTTATGGATCTTCACCAAAGCTGATTCGAAGGTTTTTTGCACACCTTATATGGTAAGTACATATTTTCAGTTTTGGATATTTTCAGCTTTGTTTTTGTTTTTACGGTTACAAACGGCCCGGCATGGCAAGGTGGTTAGGGCGTTCGATTCGAAATCTGAGGGTCAGGGATTCGAATTCCCATCGCAGCAAACATGCCCGCCCATTTGCCGGTGGGGGTTGATGACTAGTTGCCTTCCCTCTAGTGTTACACTGCTAAATTAAGGACGGCTAGCGCAGATAGCCCTCGTGTAGCTTTGCGCGAAATTCAAAAACAAGCCAACAAACGATTAGAAATAAGGGAAACAACTTTTCATGTCATAAGATAACCATTTACTAATCGCGGACTTCCATCAATCCCGCCAGAGGACGGGTACTCCAGTTAGTTGTGGAACAAAAGAACTTTCAGCGATGTACAACTGACGCAGTTGGTTTTCAATTAACTTGTTTCGTTTCAACACATCTTCTGCAGAAACAATGCAGTCTGGAAGCAACACGTTGTCGGTGGCAGTTCACAGAACTTTGGGTGTGGATGAGACAGGGTATGCTATCTCCAAACAAAGAATGTGATAAAAACAGGTTCCCACTGGAGCATTTTTCTTGGGAAGTATATTTATGAACGTGATTACCCTTTTCTGTACTGTAAAATGAGGTTACGTTTTTATTTACAGCCAAAAGTTGGAATGCATGTGGTGCTATAAGTTAGTAAAATGATTTGTATTCACCAAAAAAAAGACAAAGAAAAGAAATAGGGTTTAAACTAATGATTTTCTTCAACTACAAAAACACATTTTGACTTCATTTTTAATACATGATACCTCACTACACCTTGTATATACAAACCTAGTAGCGACACCTAACTGCACCTTGTATATACAGGACTGGTAACGACACCTTACTGCACCTTGTATATACAGCCTAGTAACAACACCTTACTGCACCTTGTATATACAGGCCTAGTAACGACACCTTATTGCACCTTGTATATACAGGCTCAGTAACGACACCTTACTGCACCTTGTATATACAGGCCTAGTAACGACACCTTACTGCACCTTGTATATACAGACCTAGTAACGACACCTTAATGCATCTTGTATATACAGACCTAGCAACGACACCTTACTGCACCTTGTATATACAGACCTAGTAACGACACCTTACTGCACCTTGTATATACAGGCCTAGTAACGACACCTTATTGCACCTTGTATATACAGACCAAGTAACGACACCTTACTGCACCTTGTATATACAGACCTAGTAACGACACCTTACTACACCTTGTATATACAGACCTAGTAACGACACCTTACTGCACCTTGTATATACAGAAGTAGTAACGACACCTTATTGCACCTTGTATATACAGACCTAGTAACGACACCTTATTGCACCTTGTATATACAGGCTCAGTAACGACACCTTACTCCACCTTGTATATACAGGCCTAGTAACGACACCTTACTGCACCTTGTATATACAGACCTAGTAACGACACCTTACTGCACCTTGTATATACAGACCTAGTAACGACACCTTATCGCACCTTCTATATACAGACCTAGTAACGACACCTTACTGCACCTTGTATATACAGACCTAGTAACGACACCTTACTGCACCCTGTATATACAGACCTAGTAACGACACCTTACTGCATCTTGTATATACAGACCTAGTAACGACACCTTACTGCACCTTGTATATACAGACCTAGTAACGACACCTTATTGCACCTTGTATATACAGACCTAGTAACGACACCTTACTAAACCTTGTATATACAGACCTAGTAACGACACCTTATTGCACCTTGTATATACAGGCTCAGTAACGACACCTTACTGCACCTTGTATATACAGGCCTAGTAACGACACCTTATTGCACCTTGTATATACAGGCTCAGTAATGACACCTTATTGCACCTTCTATATAGAATCCTAGTAACGACACATTACTGCACCTTGTATATACAGGCCTAAAAACGACACCTTACTGCACCTTGTATATACAGACCTAGTAACGACACCTTACTGCACCTTGTATATACAGACCTAGTAACGACACCTTACTGCACCTTGTATATACAGACCTGGTAACGACACCTTACTACACCTTGTATATACAGGCCTGGTAACGACACCTTATTGAACCTTGTATATACAGACCTAGTAACGACACCTTACTACACCTTGTATATACAGGCCTAGTAACGACACGTTATTGCACCTTGTATATACAGGCCTAGTAACGACACCTTACTGCACCTTGTATATACAGACCTAGTAACGACACCTTATTGCACCTTGTATATACAGACCTAGTAACGACACCTTACTGCCCTTTGTATATACAGGCCTAGTAACGACACCTTACTGCACCTTGTATAACCAGACCTAGTAACGACACCTTACTGCACCTTGTATATACAGACCTAGTAACGACACCTTACTGCACCTTGTATATACAGACCTAGTAACGATCCTAACTGCAACTTGTATATACAGATCTAGTAGCGACACCTAACTGCACCTTGTATATACAGGCCTAGTAGCGACACCTAACTGCACCTTGTATATACAGACCTAGTAGCGACACCTAACTGCACCTTGTATATACAGACCTAGTAGCGACACCTAACTGCACCTTGTATATACAGACCTAGTAGCGACACCTAACTGCACCTTGTATATACAGACCTAGTAACGACACCTAACTGCACCTTGTATATACAGACCTAGTAGCGACACCTAACTGCACCTTGTATATACAGGCCTAGTAACGACACCTTATTGCACCTTGTATATACAGGCCTGGTAACGACACGTTATTGCACCTTGTATATACAAACCTAGTAACGACACCTTACTACACCTTGTATATACAGGCCTAGTAAAGACACCTTATTGCACCTTGTATATACAGGCCTAGTAACGAAACCTTACTGCACCTTGTATATACAGACCTAGTAACGACACCTAACTGCACCTTGTATATACAGGCCTAGTAACGACACCTTACTGCACCTTGTATATACAGACCTAGTAACGACACCTTACTGCACCTTGTATATACAGACCTAGTAACGACACCTTACTGCACCTTGTATATACAGACCTGGTAACGACACCTTACTACACCTTGTATATACAGGCCTGATAACGACACCTTATTGAACCTTGTATATACAGACCTAGTAACGACACCTTACTACACCTTGTATATACAGGCCTAGTAACGACACCTTATTGCACCTTGTATATACAGGCCTAGTAACGACACCTTACTGCACCTTGTATATACAGACCTAGTAACGACACCTTATTGCACCTTGTATATACAGACCTAGTAACGACACCTTACTGCCCTTTGTATATACAGGCCTAGTAACGACACCTTACTGCACCTTGTATAACCAGACCTAGTAACGACACCTTACTGCACCTTGTATATACAGACCTAGTAACGACACCTTACTGCACCTTGTATATACAGACCTAGTAACGACACCTAACTGCACCTTGTATATACAGACCTAGTAGCGACACCTAAATGCACCTTGTATATATAGACCTAGTAGCGACACCTAACTGCACCTTGTATATACAGACCTAGTAGCGACACCTAACTGCACCTTGTATATACAGACCTAGTAGCGACACCTAACTGCACCTTGTATATACAGACCTAGTAGCGACACTAACTGCACCTTGTATATACAGACCTAGTAACGACACCTAACTGCACCTTGTATATACAGGCCTAGTAACGACACCTTACTGCACCTTGTATATACAGACCTAGTAACGACACCTTACTGCACCTTGTATATACAGACCTAGTAACGACACCTTACTGCACCTTGTATATACAGACCTGGTAACGAAACCTTACTACACCTTGTATATACAGGCCTGGTAACGACACCTTATTGCACCTTGTATATACAGACCTAGTAACGACACCTTACTACACCTTGTATATACAGGCCTAGTAACGACACCTTCTTGCACCTTGTATATACAGGCCTAGTAACGACACCTTACTGCACCTTGTATATACAGACCTAGTAACGACACCTTATTGCACTTTGTATATACAGACCTAGTTACGACACCTTACTGCACTTTGTATATACAGGCCTAGTAACGACACCTTACTGCACCTTGTATAACCAGACCTAGTAACGACACCTTACTGCACCTTGTATATACAGACCTAGTAACGACACCTTACTGCACCTTGTATATACAGACCTAGTAACGACACCTAACTGCACCTTGTATATACAGACCTAGTAACGACACCTTACTGCACCTTCTATATACAGACCTGGTAACGACACCTTACTACACCTTGTATATACAAACCTGGTAACGACACCTTATTGCACCTTGTATATACAGACCTAATAACGACAACTTACTACACCTTGTATATACAGGCCTAGTAACGACACCTTATTGCACCTTGTATATACAGGCCTAGTAACGACACCTTACTGCACCTTGTATATACAGACCTAGTAACGACACCTTATTGCACCTTGTATATACAGACCTAGTAACGACACCTTACTGCACTTTGTATATAGAGGCCTAGTAACGACACCTTACTGCACCTTGTATAACCAGACCTAGTAACGACACCTTACTGCACCTTGTATATACAGACCTAGTAACGACACCTAACTGCACCTTGTATATACAGACCTCGTAGCGACACCTAACTGCACCTTGTATATACAGGCCTAGTAGCGACACCTAACTGCACCTCGAATATACAGACCTAGTAGCGACACCTAACTGCACCTTGTATATACAGACCTAGTAGCGACACCTTACTGCACCTTGTATATACAGACCTAGTAACGACACCTTATTGCACCTTGTATATACAGACCTAGTAACGACACCTTACTGCCCTTTGTATATACAGGCCTAGTAACGACACCTTACTGCACCTTGTATAACCAGACCTAGTAACGACACCTTACTGCACCTTGTATATACAGACCTAGTAACGATACCTTACTGCACCTTGTATATACAGACCTAGTAACGACACCTAACTGCACCTTGTATATACAGACCTAGTAGCGACACCTTACTGCACCTTGTATATACAGACCTAGTAACGACACCTTACTGCACCTTGTATATACAGACCTGGTAACGACACCTTACTACACCTTGTATATACAGGCCTGGTAACGACACCTTATTGCACCTTGTATATACAGACCTAGTAACGACACCTTACTACACCTTGTATATACAGGCCTAGTAACGACACCTTATTGCACCTTGTATATACAGGCCTAGTAACGACACCTTACTGCACCTTGTATATACAGACCTAGTAACGACACCTTATTGCACCTTGTATATACAGACCTAGTAACGACACCTTACTGCACTTTGTATATACAGGTTTAGTAACGACACCTTACTGCACCTTGTATAACCAGACCTAGTAACGACACCTTACTGCACCTTGTATATACAGACCTAGTAACGACACCTTACTGCACCTTGTATATACAGACCTAGTAACGACACCTAACTGCACCTTGTATATACAGACCTAGTAGCGACACCTAACTGCACCTTGTATATACAGGCCTAGTAGCGACACCTAACTGCACCTTGAATATACAGACCTAGTAGCGACACCTAACTGCACCTTGTATATACAGACCTAGTAGCGACACCTAACTGCACCTTGTATATACAGACCTAGTAGCGACACCTAACTGCACCTTGTATATACAGACTTAGTAGCGACACTTAACTGCACCTTGTATATACAGACCTAGTAGCGACACCTTACTGCACCTTGTATATACAGGCCTAGTAACGACACGTTATTGCACCTTGTATATACAAACCTAGTAACGACACCTTACTACACCTTGTATATACAGGCCTAGTAACGACACCTTATTGCACCTTGTATATACAGGCCTAGTAACGACACCTTACTGCACCTTGTATATACAGGCCTGGTAACGACACCTTACTACACCTTGTATATACAGGCCTGGTAACGACACCTTATTGCACCTTGTATATAGAGACCTAGTAACGACACCTTACTACACCTTGTATATACAGGCCTAGTAAAGACACCTTATTGCACCTTGTATATAAAGGCCTAGTAACGACACCTTACTGCACCTTGTATATACAGGCCTGGTAACCACACCTTACTACACCTTGTATATACAGACCTAGTAACGACACCTTACTACACCTTGTATATACAGACCTAGTAACGACACCTTATTGCACCTTGTATATACAGGCCTAGTAACGACACCTTACTGCACCTTGTATATACAGACCTAGTAACGACACCTTATTGCACCTTGTATATACAGACCTAGTAACAACACCTTACTGCACCTTGTATATACAGACCTAGTAACGACACCTTACTGCACCTTGTATATACAGACCTAGTAACGACACCTAACTGCACCTTGTATATACAGGCCTAGTAACGACACCTTACTGCACCTTGTATATACAGACCTAGCAACGACACCTTACTGCACCTTGTATATACAGACCTAGTAACGACACCTTACTGCACCTTGTATATACAGACCTAGTAACGACACCTTACTACACCTTGTATATACAGGACTGGTAACGACACCTTACTGCACATTGTATAAACAGACCTAGTAACGCCACCTTACTACACCTTCTATATACAGGCCTAGTAACGACACCTTATTGCACCTTGTATATACAGGCCTAGTAACGACACCTTACTGCACCTTGTATATACAGACCTAGTAACGACACCTTATTGCACCTTGTATATACAGACCTAGTAACGACACCTTACTGCACTTTGTATATACAGGCCTAGTAACGACACCTTACTGCACCTTGTATATACAAGCCTAGTAACGACACCTTACTGCACCTTGTATATACAGACCTAGTAACGACACCTTACTGCACCTTGTATATACAGACATAGTAACGACACCTAACTGCACCTTCTATATACAGGCCTAGTAACGACACCTTACTACACCTTGTATATACAGGCCTAGTAACGACACCTTATTGCACCTTGTATATACAGGCCTAGTAAAGACACCTTATTGCACCTTGTATATAAAGGCCTAGTAACGACACCTTACTGCACCTTGTATATACAGGCCTGGTAACCACACCTTACTACACCTTGTATATACAGACCTAGTAACGACACCTTACTACACCTTGTATATACAGACCTAGTAACGACACCTTATTGCACCTTGTATATACAGGCCTAGTAACGACACCTTACTGCACCTTGTATATACAGACCTAGTAACGACACCTTATTGCACCTTGTATATACAGACCTAGTAACAACACCTTACTGCACCTTGTATATACAGACCTAGTAACGACACCTTACTGCACCTTGTATATACAGACCTAGTAACGACACCTAACTGCACCTTGTATATACAGGCCTAGTAACGACACCTTACTGCACCTTGTATATACAGACCTAGCAACGACACCTTACTGCACCTTGTATATACAGACCTAGTAACGACACCTTACTGCACCTTGTATATACAGACCTAGTAACGACACCTTACTACACCTTGTATATACAGGACTGGTAACGACACCTTACTGCACATTGTATAAACAGACCTAGTAACGCCACCTTACTACACCTTCTATATACAGGCCTAGTAACGACACCTTATTGCACCTTGTATATACAGGCCTAGTAACGACACCTTACTGCACCTTGTATATACAGACCTAGTAACGACACCTTATTGCACCTTGTATATACAGACCTAGTAACGACACCTTACTGCACTTTGTATATACAGGCCTAGTAACGACACCTTACTGCACCTTGTATATACAAGCCTAGTAACGACACCTTACTGCACCTTGTATATACAGACCTAGTAACGACACCTTACTGCACCTTGTATATACAGACATAGTAACGACACCTAACTGCACCTTCTATATACAGGCCTAGTAACGACACCTTACTACACCTTGTATATACAGGCCTAGTAACGACACCTTATTGCACCTTGTATATACAGGCCTAGTAACGACACCTTATTGCACCTTGTATATACAGGCTCAGTAACGACACCTTACTACACCTTGTATATACAGGCCTGGTAACGACACCTTATTGCACCTTGTATATACAGCCCTAGTAACGACACCTTACTACACCTTGTATATACAGACCTAGTAGCGACACCTAACAGCACCTTCTATATACAGGCCTAGTAGCGACACCTAACTGCACCTTGTATATACAGACCTAGTAGCGACACCTAACTGCACCTTGTATATACAGACCTAGTAGCGACACCTAACTGCACCTTGTATATACAGGCCTAGTAACGACACCTTATTGCACCTTGTATATACAGGCCTGGTAACGACACGTTATTGCACCTTGTATATACAGACCTAGTAACGACACCTTACTGCACCTTTATTATACAGATCTAGTAAAGACACCTTATTGAACCTTGTATATACAGGCCTAGTAACGACACCTTACTGCACTTTGTATATACAGGCCTGGTAACGACACCTTACTACACCTTGTATATACAAGCCTGGTAACGACACCTTATTGCACCTTGTATATACAGACCTAGTAACGACACCTTACTACACCTTGTATATACAGGCCTAGTAAAGACACCTTATTGCACCTTGTATATAAAGGCCTAGTAACGACACCTTACTGCACCTTGTATATACAGGCCTGGTAACCACACCTTACTACACCTTGTATATACAGACCTAGTAACGACACCTTACTACACCTTGTATATACAGACCTAGTAACGACACCTTATTGCACTTTGTATATACAGGCCTAGTATCGACACCTTACTGCACCTTGTATATACAGACCTAGTAACGACACCTTATTGCACCTTGTATATACAGACCTAGTAACAACACCTTACTGCACCTTGTATATACAGACCTAGTAACGACACCTTACTGCACCTTGTATATACAGACCTAGTAACGACACCTAACTGCACCTTGTATATACAGGCCTAGTAACGACACCTTACTGCACCTTGTATATACAGACCTAGCAACGACACCTTTCTGCACCTTGTATATACAGACCTAGTAACGACACCTTACTGCACCTTCTATATACAGACCTAGTAACGACACCTTACTACACCTTGTATATACAGGCCTAGTAACGACATCTTATTGCACCTTGTATATACAGACCTAGTAACGACACCTTATTGCACCTTGTATATACAGGCCTGGTAACGACACCTTACTACACCTTTTATATACAGACCTAGTAACGACACCTTACTACACCTTGTATATACAGGCCTGGTAACGACACCTTACTGCACCTTGTATATACAGACCTAGTAACGACACATTACTACACCTTGTATATACAGGCCTAGTAACGACACCTTATTGCACCTTGTATATACAGGCCTAGTAGCGACACCTTACTGCACCTTGTATATACAGGCCTGGTAACGACACCTTACTGCACCTTGTATATACAGACCTAGTAACGACACCTTACTGCACTTTGTATATACAGACCTAGTAACGACACCTTACTACACCTTGTATATACAGGCCTGGTAACGACACCTTATTGCACCTTGTATATACAGACCTAGTAACGACACCTTATTGCACCTTGTATATACAGGCCTGGTAACGACACCTTACTGCACCTTGTATATACAGGCCTGGTAACGACACCTTACTACACCTTGTATATACAGGCCTGGTAACGACACCTTACTGCACCTTGTATATACAGACCTAGTAACGACACCTTACTACACCTTGTATATACAGGCCTGGTAACGACACCTTATTGCACCTTGTATATACAGACCTAGTAACGACACCTTATTGCACTTTGTATATACAGACCTAGTAACGACACCTTACTACACCTTGTATATACAGGCCTGGTAACGACACCTTACTACACCTTGTATATACAGGCCTGGTAACGACACCTTACTGCACCTTGTATATACAGACCTAGTAACGACACATTACTACACCTTGTATATACAGGCCTAGTAACGACACCTTATTGCACCTTGTATATACAGGCCTAGTAGCGACACCTTACTGCACCTTGTATATACAGGCCTGGTAACGACACCTTACTGCACCTTGTATATACAGACCTAGTAACGACACCTTACTGCACTTTGTATATACAGACCTAGTAACGACACCTTACTACACCTTGTATATACAGGCCTGGTAACGACACCTTATTGCACCTTGTATATACAGACCTAGTAACGACACCTTATTGCACCTTGTATATACAGACCTAGTAACGACACCTTACTACACGTTGTATATACATGCCTAGTAACGACACCTTACTACACCTTTTATAAACAGACCTAGTAACGACACCTTACTACACCTTGTATATACAGGCCTGGTAACGACACCTTATTGCACCTTGTATATACAGACCTAGTTACGACACCTTATTGCACCTTGTATATACAGACCTAATAACGACACCTTACTGCACTTTGTATATACAGGCCTAGTAACGACACCTTACTGCACCTTGTATATACAGACCTAGTAACGACACCTTACTGCACATTGTATATACAGACCTAGTAACGACACCTTACTGCACCTTGTATATACAGACCTAGTAACGACACCTAACTGCACCTTGTATATACAGGCCTAGTAACGACACCTTACTGCACCTTGTATATACAGACCTAGTTACGACACCTTACTGCACCTTGTATATACAGACCTAGTAACGACACCTTACTGCACCTTGTATATACAGACCTAGTAACGACACCTTACTACACCTTGTATATACAGGCCTGGTAACGACACCTTATTGCACCTTGTATATACAGACCTAGTAGCGACACCTTACTACACCTTGTATATACAGACCTAGTAGCGACACCTAACTGCACCTTGTATATACAGACCTAGTAGCGACACCTAACTGCACCTTGTATATACAGACCTAGTAGCGACACCTAACTGCACCTTGTATATACAGACCTAGTAACAAATGGCAGATAAAATGAGGAATATTTTAGTAAATATAATATATAATATAATATAATTATAATATATAATATAATATAAATATAATTATTTATCAATTCCGGGTTGGAATTTTATAACTTTAAATGTGTGTTATATAATATTATTCATTTAACTTACTGGAGTTTCAAGTGTAAAAAATACTCTTTTTACATGTGCGCAATCTATGATCAATTACACCCTAGGAAAACCCTTGAAAGAAGGTTTATCGTAGGTCTGATTCGGGCTGGTTTTTGTGAGCCAACCATTTCTAAGAAAGTTTTGACTGGTTATATCTTTCAAAGTATTATCAGTGTAAGAATAAGTTATATAGTGTTATTATTATGTGTATTTTATATCTTATTTGACTAAGTTATATAGTGTTATTATTATATGTATTTTATATCTTATTTGACTAAGTTGTATAGTGTTATTATTATATGTATTTTATATCTTATTTGACTAAGTTGTATAGTGTTATTATTATATGTATTTTATATCTTATTTGACTAAGTTGTATAGTGTTATTATTATATGTATTTTATATCTTATTTGACTAAGTTGTATAGTGTTATTATTATATGTATTTTATATCTTATTTGACTAAGTTGTATAGTGTTATTATTATATGTATTTTATATCTTATTTGACTAAGTTGTATAGTGTTATTATTATAGGTATTTCCTATCTTATTTGACTAAGTTGTATAGTGTTATTATTATATGTATTTCGTATCTTATTTGACTAAGTTGTACAGTGTTATTATTATATGTATTTTATATCTTATTTCCAAGTTAAGATTCGGTGCAAAATCGAAGTTGGATATTACAGCAAGACTATAAAATTGTAAGAGGAAAATATATTGCAATTGCAGAATATATGATATTACTAATACCATAATTACGAACAATAAAATAGAAGTCTTTATAATTCCAAACGGAGAAACACGCACAGTTAATTATGATGTTAACCCTAACGAATCCAGACAGAACAATTCGCACTGACACACTACCGGGATACTCACTGTACTGATCTACACATACTGAAACATTCGTTGTTATTGTTTTTTTAAATAGATAAGAAGTACTAATCGGCCACTTAGTATTTACCCTAATTTAGCTATACTTCACCCATGCATAGAAGTTGGAATAATCCAATGGTGCGGTGGGATCATAGTTGAGGGTGTATCTAGCTTTTCAGAAGAGCTGAGAATTAGCAGCTTGGCCCATCAAAACATGTTTACAATTATAATAAAAATGTGGGCCTATTTTGATACAGTGAGAATCAAGATACGATGGAAATCAGGAAATAAACACAAATGATTTTAAATAGAAAATGTCTACGTTAATAACTATCTCACATTACTTTCTTATTTTATACCTTTATCTATGTATCTTATTCTTTGGCTCTTTACCTACGAATATGAAATTTATTTTGAATCCCTTCATAAAACGTATGTAAGATTTTGAGCCTCATTTTACACGTTTAAATTAGGAATATAGAAACTTACAGGAGATATGCAGTGTGTGTGTGTGTGTGTTTTAACTCTCTGTATTCAAATAGGAATATAGAAACTTAAAGAAGAGATGCAGTGTGTGTGTGTGTTTTAACTCTCTGTATTCAAATAGAGCCTTCCCTTCTCTTCTCCTGTTTTGACTTTTAACTATAAGTAACACACATCCAGTTTATAATCTAAAATTAGAATGCCTATTGAAATATTTTCATATTATGTCCTTAATCTTCACACAAAGAAAAATGTTTTGAACAGTAACTTGACAATAAATTCCGTCAATACACACAGGATAAAAGACGTGAAAATAAAAGTACACATTTTAATTGCTCATAGAGACTGAAATATCTTGTGATACATAGACTCATGCCTGTAAGTGAAAAATAAATAAGTCTTTAATGAGAATAAAAATAACTACCTATATCCCTCTATTCTCCCTCTGGTAGTTTAAAACACGTTTATACGTAGTAACACGCTTTCTTTGTTCAGTTTGTTTGTTTGTTTTTGAATTTCGCACAAAGCTACTCGAGAGCTATCTGTGCTAGCCGTCCGTAATTTAGCAGTGTAAGACTAGAGGGAAGGCAGCTAGTCATCACCACCCACCGCCAACTCTTGGGCTACTCTTTTACCAACGAATTGTAGGATTGACCGTATCATTATAACACCTCCACGGCTGAAAGGGTGAGCGTGTTTGGCGCGACAGGGATGTGAACCCGCAACCCTCAGATTACGAGTCACACGCCTTAACACGCTTGGCCATCCGGGCCTCTTTGTTTAGTGTCCTGTTTTATAGGGTGTGGACATAGCCAGTCATTGTCTTCATTCTGCATGATCTATTGTATAAACATCCACAAAACAATTCTCGAACGTTTTGCAAATATTGTCCCTACTTTTCAACACGATTCTTTGGAAAAATACTAATAAAAATTAATTTTAAAAATAATTGCTTCTATTTTCTCAAACATTTTTTCACTAATTTATGTGTATATTCCAATTAATAACAGCTTACATTATTAAACACTTAGAACACATCGATTCTTCTTTTAAATTAAAAATAAAATATTTATATTTCAGTTCTCGATATACTGGTGCACGTTGGACGCATTTTGAATATTAAAATATAACATTCAACAGCGTCGTAATCTGAATGTCACGGGTTCTAATCCCCGCCACACCAAATATGCTCGCCCTTTCAGCCGTGGAGGCTTTATAATGTCATGGTCAGTCTCACTATTCGTTGGCGAAAGAGTAGCCCAAGATTTGGCGGTGGGTGGTGGTGAAGACTGGTTGCCTTCCCTCTAGTCTTACACTGCAAAATTAGGGACGGCTAGCGCTGATAGCCCTCGTGTAGCTTCGCGAAATTCAAAAACAAAAACACTTTCGTCATTCCACGTATTGTTTCAATAAGGAAGTCTGCATTAAGTTTGTTTTTAAGCAAAATAGGTTGACTGCAATGCATTGTCGACAACACTCAAGAATTACCAGAGGGCAGTGTTGGCTACGGCACTTGTCTGGTAACCCAAAATTGGGGACAGCTACGTACAGATAATTCTTTGTGTGGTTTCGCGTCAAATAAATTATTAATCAAACAGAAAAAAAAGTGTTAAAACTAGGTAATAAATATAAATATAAACATAAACAGAGTAATAAAATAAAACTGCTCAGTATCAAATAGAAAATAAAAATGCTAGTGTTTCTTTTATCACAGGACGTAGACACTGAATAAACTTTGTACGGAAAGAGACAGAAAATAGAAACCACTTATGTTGGTTTTTGAATATTTACGTATTTGACGGTAAGCGCAGAGAAGAACAAATAACTTTTATGAACCAACACAATTCACTTGTGTATTTTTCAGTGTTATCGCTGACACTATTCACGTATGGCGAAAATAATTTTAATAAATATAAATAAATCTCGTACATACTTATCCATTAACAACGAAACAGCCCGGCAGAGCCAAGTGGGTTAAAGCGTTCAACTCGTTAGCTGAGGGCTGCGGGTTTGCATCCCCGTCGCGCCAAATATGCTCGCCCCTTTTAGCCGTGGGGGCGTTATAATGTACCGATCAATCCCACTATTCGTTGATAAAGGAGTAGCCCAAGAGTTGGTGGTGGGTGTTGATGACTAGTTGCCTTCCCTCTTGTCTTACGCTGCGAAATTAGGGTCGGCTAGCGCAGATAGCCCTCGTGTAGCTTTGCGCGAAATTCAAAACAAACCAAACCAAACCACTCAACAGCGTTTTTCTTATACAATCTGGTAGGATAAACATTATGGCGCAGACCAAACATTCAACTAAAATCGACTCTGACTTGAGTTTTTTTTTTTTTAGACGATGATTAATCTCTTTAAATCATTTTGTTTTTATTACAAAATTTAGACCTATTAGTTTCCAAAGCTTCGCCAGATTTCGGCGTTTTCACCTTAACTTTTACACTTTATCTACACAAATAAAAAACATTTTTAATGTCCGGTTCTGGTTTTTAACGAAAATTTCTTGTCCATCGAGCCGCTGTGGCTAAATTAAGTGGACATTTTTAAAAAAAAATCCATCCGCAATTAATTTGTTTTCATAACTGTTTTTAGGGCTATTGGGTGTTCAATATTTCGTTAGTTTTCGGCTTTTAAAATATAAATTTTAAAATACTACAATGCTCATATAAATACAGTTTTATGGAATATTTTACTGTAGTTCAGGAAACAAATGGTTTTTGTTTTAACCTCGCCAAAAACACCCCCAGACCAGGTTATTAATGATTTTGGTGAAGGAAGTCGTGTTCGTTCATGATCTCAAATGATACCCAGTTGGCCTCAAGATGACATTTCGTGACATTCGGAAGAATGCCTAAGATGACCACCATTGACAAGAAACTTTACACACACATATATATAAATTCGTCAGATTTAGCTTGATGAAACTTTACACAGACATATATATATAAATTCGTCAGATTTAGCTTGATGAAACTTTACACACATATATATATAAATTCGTCAGATTTAGCTTGATGAAACTTTACACACATATATATATATAAATTCGTCAGATTTAGCTTGATGAAACTTTACACAGACATATATATATAAATTCGTCAGATTTAGCTTGATTGTTTTTGCTATATCTCTGTTCCAATGTCTTTATGGTCTTAAAATCTACCTTGAGAGGTTAAAAAGACCTTTATAATAATAACTACAAATACAATAATATTAGCTGTAGCTGGTCAGTAGGTAGAGACGAATTAATATAATATCTTTCTCTTTTTCAGATTAATTATATACCAAGTAACCTAATAAAGTGAAGCATACTGTAAGGGACGGCTGTTATTTGAAGCTTTCTAACACGTGAACCAAGAAAGTTGATGAAGATTTGTCGTTGGTTCGAGCAAGTCGTATTTGTTCCATAATGAGATTTGTGACAGAGACGTAGCTGCTGTATTTTAAGATTACATGGCCTCCAGTAACAGAGACTGTGTAGCAACATATTGTTCTAAGTATAAAATCAAGCAGTTCATTAAGTCAAATATTCAGCCAGAGAACCACACTGAGTAGCAATGTGAGTCAGGGAACTACATTGAGTAGCAAATTGAGCTAGGGAGCCACACTGAGTAGCAATGTGAGTCAGGAAACCACACTGAGTAGCAATGTGAGCTAGGAAACCACACTGAGTAGCAATGTGAGTCAGGGAACCACACTGAGTAGCAGTGTGAGTCAGGGAACCACACTGAGTAGCAATGTGAGTCAGGAAACCACATTGAGTAGCAGTGTGAGTCAGAAAACCACATTTAGTAGCAGTGTGAGTCAGGGAACCACATTGAGTATCAGTGTGAGTCAGGGAACCACACCGAGTAGCAGTGTGAGCTAGGGAACCACACTGAGTAGCAGTGTGAGTCAGAGAACCATATTGAGTAGCAAAGTGAGCTAGGGAACCACATTAAGTAGCAAAGTGAACCAGGGAACTACACTGAATAGCAGTGTGAGTCAGGGAACTACATCGAGTATAAATGTGAACCAGGAAACTACATTGAACAACAATGTGAGCCAGGGAAGCACATTGAGTAGCAGTGTGAGTCAGGGAACCACATTGAGTAGCAAAGTGAGCTAGGGAACCACACTGAGTAGCAAAGTGAGCTAGGGAACCACACTGAGTAGCAGTGTGAGTCAGGGAACCACACTGAGTAGCAATGTGAGTCAGGGAACCACATTGAGTAGCAGTGTGAGTCAGAGAACCACATTTAGTAGCAGTGTGAGTCAAGGAACCACACTGAGTAGCAATAGGAGTAGGGAACCACATTGAGTAGCAGTGTGAGTCAGAGAACCACATTTAGTAGCAGTGTGAGTCAGGGAACCACATTGAGTAGCAAAGTGAGCTAGGGAACCACACTGAGTAGCAGTGTGAGTCAGAGAACCACATTTAGTAGCAGTATGAGTCAGGGAACCACATTGAGTAGCAGTGTGAGTCAAGGAACCACATTGAGTAGCAGTGTGAGTCAGGGAACCACACCGAGTAGCAGTGTGAGTTAGGGAACCACATTTAGTAGCAGTGTGAGTCAGGGAACCACATTGAGTAGCCATGTGAGCTAGGGAACCACACTGAGTAGCAATGTGAGTCAGGGAACCATATTGAGTAGCAAAGTGAGCTAGGGAACCACATTAAGTAGCAAAGTGAACCAGGGAACTACACGGAATAGCAGTGTGAGTCAGGGAACTACATCGAGTATCAATGTGAACCAGGGAACTACATTGAACAACAATGTGAGCCAGGGAAGCACATTGAGTAGCAGTGTGAGTCAGGGAACCACGTTGAGTAGCAAAGTGAGCTAGGGAACCACACTGAGTAGCAATGTGAGTCAGGGAACCACACTGAGTAGCAAAGTGAGCTAGGGAACCACACTGAGTAGCAATGTGAGTCAGGGAACCACACTGAGTAGCAGTGTGAGTCAGAGAACCACATTTAGTAGCAGTGTGAGTCAAGGAACCACACTGAGTAGCAATGGGAGTAGGGAACCACATTGAGTAGCAGTGTGAGTCAGAGAACCACATTTAGTAGCAGTGTGAGTCAGGGAACCACATTGAGTAGCAGTGTGAGTCAGGGAACCGCACCGAGTAGCAGTGTGAGTCAGGGAACTACAATGAGTAGCAGTGTGAGTCAAGGAACCACATTGAGTAGCAGTGTGAGTCAAGGAACCACATTGAGTAGCAGTGTGAGTCAGGGAACCACACCGAGTAGCAGTGTGAGTTAGGGAACCACATTTAGTAGCAGTGTGAATCAGGGAACCACATTGAGTAGCAAAGTGAGCTATGGAACCACACTGAGTAGCAGTGTGAGTCAGGGAACCATATTAAGTAGCAAAGTGAGCTAGGGAACCACATTGAGTAGCAAAGTGAACCAGGGAACTACACTGAATAGCAGTGTGAGTCAGGGAACTACATCGAGTATCAATGTGAACCAGGGAACCACATTGAACAACAATGTGAGCCAGGGAACCACTTTGAGTAGCAATGTGTGCCAAGGAAGCATATTGAGTAGTAATGTAAACCAGGAAACCACAATGAGTAGCAATGTGAGCCAGGGAACCACATTGAAAAGCAATGTGTGTTAATTTTATTTTCCAACTCAAATATATGTATATCTTATAGAAAAGAGTGAAATGTAACGAAGGATCTTAAAAATCCAAATTGTGGGCGTCACGTCACTCGTTGTACCTTTGTAAATTCTAGGTTAAAGGTTCATAAAAAAAGCTATACTAACTATATGTAACAAATTGATAGATAAATAGGCACAATATGTAGAATCACGTGTTTTTGAGACATTTATTCACCCTCATGCTCCCGATATCCATCACCACGTGAATTGCAAGCCAACATTTATGGCTCTAGAGCAGCCGAGTGTGCACATACTTCCAAGGAAGGAGAGGATAACGATACAGCATGTGATGAAATCATTGGTATTATAAAATCAAACACAGACGACACATGATCTGCAGTAGAAATAAACAGACTTCCAAATCTGTCAGATTAGAGAAGGAAACTGAGTTTCATTATGCAATTGCAAATTCAGTAGCCTAAGCAGATATTCCACGAATGATAAGCAGTTGAGGAGAATACATCAAATTATATCATTAAATTGACGAAACTGTTGCTAGTGGTCAGTGCAGTGAGACACTCTTACTGCTACATATTAACCAAAGTTAGACGACATTTTGCATATCTAATTTTGAAGTCTAAGACTAGAGGGAAGGCAGCTAGTCATCACCACCCACCGCCAACTCTTGGGCTACTCTTTTACCAACGAATAGTGAGATTGACCGTCACATTATAACGCCCCCACGGCTGAAAGGGCGAGCATGTTTGACGACCCTCACAATACGAATCGCACGCCTTAACACGCTTGGCAATGCCGGGCCCTACAACAAAGGTACAACTATACAAACTACAAGACTTCTTAGTGGGTGTTCTAATGATGAAATATTGCATTGCCCGACATGTTGGAAAAGGTAGCGCTAGTTACGGACTTTTTGATGCCAATAATGGACTGATTCAAATTGCAATTGATGATTATAGTGCTAATATTTCATCACTGAATCGTTTACGATCCATATATACATTGGCCATGTTAGTGCGACAGTGTGCTCCGAGTTTCAACATCAGCTTAACTCAGACAGTCTATCTTAAATCAGCAAAAGTGAATTGACTAATCCACGTTAAACAATATAATAGTCCTAAGCATTCTGATATGCCTGAATTCCCTTTCCCCTACAAAAGTAAATGAACATGACAGCATATCCAGGCATCAGACTGTTAGGCCGTACGTAACTAGGGTGTTGGATGTGGAGTATTTCAAATCAGTTCTGAGCAATGATAACGTATATGAATATGGTGGGTATCTTAAAAAAGGTAACCCGTGGTCAAAATCACACGGTAAGACCAGCCACTACCACGAGATTTGAAGCCCCCACCCCAGAAACGGTGAAAACCATAATAGTCGACTTGTGGACGACAGTTTCTAGTTATAACAACAGATCAGCAGGCTTACAGAGTCACAACTGATTACGTGTGGGCTACACCAGACATGCTCGACTTGTGGACGACAGTTTCTAGTTATAACAACAGATCAGCAGGCTTACAGAGTCACAACTGATAACATGTGGACTACACCAGACATGTTCGACTTGTGGACGACAGTTTCTAGTTATAACAACAGATCAGCAGGCTTACAGAGTCACAACTGATAACGTGTGGGCTACACCAGAAATGTTCGACTTGTGGACGACAGTTTCTAGTTATAACAACAGATCAGCAGGCTTACAGAGTCACAACTGATAACGTGTGGGCTACACCAGACATGCTCGACTTGTGGACGACAGTTTCTCGTTATAACAACAGATCAGCAGGCTTTCAGAGTCACAACTGATTACGTGTGGGCTACACCAGACATATTCGACTTGTGGACGACAGTTTCTAGTTATAACAACAGATCAGCAGGCTTACAGAGTCACAACTGATTACGTGTGGACTACACCAGACATGTTCGACTTGTGGACGACAGTTTCTAGTTATAACAACAGATCAGCAGGCTTACAGAGCCACATCTGATAACCTGTGGGCCACACCAGACATGTTCGACTTGTGGACGACAGTTTCTAGTTATAACAACAGATCAGCAGGCTTACAGAGCCACATCTGATAACCTGTGGGCTACACCAGACATGTTCGACTTGTGGACGACAGTTTCTCGTTATAACAACAGATCAGCAGGCTTTCAGAGTCACAACTGATTACGTGTGGGCTACACCAGACATATTCGACTTGTGGACGACAGTTTCTAGTTATAACAACAGATCAGCAGGCTTACAGAGTCACAACTGATTACGTGTGGACTACACCAGACATGTTAGACTTGTGGACGACAGTTTCTAGTTATAACAACAGATCAGCAGGCTTACAGAGCCACATCTGATAACCTGTGGGCTACACCAGACATGCTCGACTTGTGGACGACAGTTTCTAGTTATAATAACAGATCAGTAGGCTTACAGAGTCACAACTGATTACGTGTGGGCTACACCAGACATGTTAGACTTGTGGACGACAGTTTTTAGTTACAACAGCAGATCAGCAGGCTTACCGAGCCACATCTGATAACCTGTGGGCTACACCAGACATGTTCGACTTATGGAAGACAGTTTCTAGTTATAACAGCATATCAGCTAGCTTACAGAGTCACAACTGATTACGTGTGGGCTACACCAGACATGCTCGACTTGTGGACGACTGTTTCTCGTTATAACAACAGATCAGCAGGCTTACAGAGTCACAACTGATAACGTGTGGGCTACACCAGACATGTTCGACTTATGGAAGACAGTTTCTAGTTATAACAGCATATCAGCTAGCTTGCAGAGTCACAAATGATTACGTGTGGGCTACACCAGACATGTTCGACAACATCTATCTTTGTTTGGAGGAACTGCGTACCATAATGATCTTTAGTGGATGTGTTTGCAAGCTCATGATGGACAATGACCTCGAGTAAAATCTTTAAACATGCCTTTTATGAGGGCATTTACTTCTCCGTAAATGCATCACTGGTGTTAATACTTATAAGTAGCTGGACATAGTGCTGACAGATGTGCCCAGCAGAAGTGATACAGCCAAGTGTATCACTGCTTTGTGTGCCCCACTCTCATGACGATAGCCTTCATTCGCACAGAATGAGAATCTGGCTCGCTACTATGTTTATTGGCTATGAGTCAAATGATGCTATCTTTTCTTGCTTCTGATCATGTAAATCACTTGCACGTGGTCTGAAATGTTTATAGGAAAAACATTCAGGTACTATGAATATAATCAAGATCGTTTCTCTAGCATTACTTTGAATGATAATGCCACGAAGCTATCCGTGACATAACATATATGCGATGATATGGCTAAGCACTCGACTGATAGCAAAAAGGAACCAAAGGCGTGTATTGATGCTGACTCCTTTGAGTGGTTGTTTGGTTGATTTGGTGTTTTATGGCACAGAGAAAATAGGCTATCTGACAGAAAGTCGCGAGAAAAACTAGAGCAGCGCATTAATCCATTGGACCTAACAGGTCACAAACACGCACACACCCATTTTGTTGAACATTGTGAATAGAAAATTGGTGATGCAATATTTAATGTCCAAAATGTTGCATACTTTGGTACGGTCTGTATGGAAACCTATAATAACCTCAGGGATTTCATTGTATGGTAAACAATACTATTGTAACAATAGCTACAAACAACTACTCTGAGAGTGACTGCAATGTTTGACATCAAAATCATATTTAACAGAACTCTTGGGATAATGGGCTCAGGGGATTTTGTCCTGCACGATTTGCTCTCACATCTCTGTTTTTATATTATGACAACATACGGCCAGCCTCTTTAAAGTCAAAACTAAACAACTTTCATGAAATTAAACAGTTGTCTCAAACTTTGAGGGCTTGGTGGTTGTGTAATACTCGGGGCTATCCATACTTCTTTGATTTGTTAAATGTGGGAGCAGCATGTGTACTTACTAGACTGAGAAACAGTGATGTGCATTTCGTCTACAACAAGTACTTTGATTACAGCCCAAAAGGATGCACTCGTGAATAAAGAACATTTATCACTGGTGACCGCCATTATCTTACTGTGCAAGCTGTGCCCTCACCACAATCTGTCTCTCTTACTACTAGTAACAACAAAGTGAAAATTATTTATGTCATCTGTATCAGGTTGCCAATACATTCCCAGGAGCATCACTTAATAATCGACTTATCATCACTTGTTCTGATACAATTCTTGATAAATTGGACATGAAAGTACACGTTAAAAGAACTGACATGGATATCAGGCATGAGGGGGCAGATTGCCAGCGAAAGCCACAACACCATTTATGTTGTATGTGATGACGCAGATGTTTTTGTGCTTTTGTAGCATTTCTACCCAAACCTGAACATTGCCATTAAAATGCTTATAGTACCAACAACTTATTGGAGGAACGTCACTAATATTGATGCCACACTAAAGAAGCATGAGGATATTGTGCGACATGTGCTAACTGACTGTGACAATGTAAACTCAGTTTATGATGTTGGTAAAGTAATAATAGTGAAGACATTCCTGAAAGATGGTGTGTCAAGACCAATAGAAAATCAGTAGATAAATGCTACTGTTAGATAAATGTTAGATTTCCTGCTACACTCCTGTTTTTACCAGTTATAGTCTTGAGGCTATTGTGTTACTCGAGTTTGAGCCGAAGCTGCTGTTTTGTAAAAGCTGCACAACAACTACAACACACCGTAAAAACCTAATTAATAAACATACCACAGTGGCTGCTGTAACAAACAGCAACGATGAGAAAAACTAAGACAGAGATGATAATGAATAAGAAATAAGACCAGTCATTGAACATTGATAGATAATGACGATAAAACATATGGTATTTTGTGCTACGCTTGTCAGCATTCTAAAGTTAGACGAAAATTGTCTAAGTTAGACTAATGTGGTATGGTTTTACGATTAGACTGGTTAGTAAAATAAAGCACGATGCACAAAAATATTGACTGCACTATGTCAAATATGATGTAAGCACATTGTTGTTTCAATAATATCATGCTGAATTGTAATATTATCCCAATAAATATATTTCAAGACAATTAAATAATTGAAAAATAATTATTTTGAAAGAAAATCGACTTAAAACTAACTAGTGTAGGAAGTTTCTTGTACATGGTGGCCATCGTGTATATCTCGTAATGATCAAAGGTGTTAACTGGGTTTCATTATCAAAATCAATAATATCTTGGTCTATGCGTTTTGGTTTGTTTTACAAAATGCTCTGTCTTTGACATACAAATAAATTTCATTTCCAAATAATATCATTATCTACAAATCTGTCTTTGGGAAGTTATTCACTTATAGAACGTCTATTATACTTTATCAGTTGTCAGTTTCGTCACACTCTTGGCTGAAGACAGGGTGGAACTCTATGATGGCCTATCAGCTAGTAGGGCTGGGATAAAGATGTCTCTTAACTTCAAGTTTAACCGGTGGGTTCTAGTGTTGAACGAAAAGCTTGAACAGAAGCAATTACTAGAAAACAACAAATAAACCCCACATATTATTTAATAATATCTGATTTCAAGCCCAATATGCAAGAGGAATGTGGAAAACAATATTTCTATATATTGAAATCTAATATGGCCTAATGGTTATAGAGCCAGTCTAGCAACGTGAGTTCGTCGGATAAAAACCTGGGGCCGAATATACCTGTCCTTTCAGCCATGAAGGAATCATTATCTGAAGTCAATCCCGCTAATCTTGTCCAAAGAATAGTCAACGAATTAGCGGTGAATGTTGTTAGACGTAATTCCAAATCCAAGATGGATGGCCTCAACACGTTTGATATAAACTTTTCCTGCTTTTAGGAACTATAAGTTGCTGTTTTTCTTATAAATATAAACGTTTTTGGCTTTTTAAGTTATCTATATACATTGCAAAGGTAATACGTGTTACACTACTTAATAAAATAAACATTTTGTATTTGTAAAATTAAAAACTGGGAAAAAGTTGCAAGGCGAAAAATCATTGAGTATTATTATATTTTGAAGGTAGAGATAGTTTCATTAATTTGTGTTTAATTTTGTAAAAAAAAAAATAAAAAAAAATGTGTATTTCAACCTCTATCAAAAGTATCAGAATTATGTTGTTGAAATAATCATAAAGATATAAAATAGGAATTTAGCACAATAAACAATTGAAACAAATAATTTTCAAATAATATTCGTAATGTTATGAATTGTATTTCCACTGTTTTAAATTGGATAATTGCTAAAAGGCGGTTGATGTTAAGAGTACGTACAAAGTTCACGATAATTTTAAGAATCTGGGAGTTTTGACTAATATGTAGGCATGGTTTTAGAGTACAGTATTTATAAGTACGAGTAAGCGGTTAGTTGAGAAAAGTTGCCAGTGCATGAATTTGATAACGAAGAACACACTTTGAAATACTAAACTTTGAAAAGAGCTTTCGTGGGTATTGAAAAATTTTATTACAACTTTAACGTAGTAACAAATACACGGAGTTTTTACAAAACCTTTTCAAATAGTCGTACATTTCTTGCTGTAATAAACTTGTAATAAATTTTTGTTTCCCATTCAAACTGTATTCAAACTTTTTTATGGATGAATGGTTGCGTTATTGATAAGCGAGATATCCGGATGCAAGGTAATTAATTAGAAAATTACTGAATATTTGATGTTGTTGTTGTTTTGAATTAAGCACAAAGCTACACAATGGGCTATCTGTGCTCTGCCCACCACGGGTATCGAAACCCGGATTTTAGCGTGTAAGTCCGCAGACATACCGCTGAGCCACTGGGGGGCCTGAATATTTGAAATCAAGCAAGAGAGTTTCCGTTAAATATTAACAGTGAATTTAGGCTTGCAGTAGTTTCTGTTGAAATATTTCTCATTCGAAGCTAGGCCTACAGGCGAAAATCATTGTGGAAAACGTTAAAGAGAAAATTAATTTATTGTTGTTAAAAAGAACGGTATTCATATAAAAATGTATTATTCTTGCTAAATATTCCAAATGAACTACGCCATTTATACATATATTTGAATGATTAATTGGGCTTCACATTTATTTTTAATACCATTGCTGGTTAACAAAGTTTTTGTACAAATGTTTTTAAAAATAATGATGCAGTTCGTTGATTGAAACATAAAATAAACAAGAATACCATTGTGATTTATGTTTTTGTTTATTAAATTTCTTTCGGTATTTCTTTATAACTATTATTACATTGTTCACTAATCAACTGATAATTTCATGTGATAAATTGTTACTACATTTTATCATATATTAACGCTGCTTTATGCTTACAAATTATTTTTGATAATTTTAATTATTGACGCTACTACAACCTCATAGAATCCAGTAAGTAAACTTCAAATATCCAGCTTTAAAGATGTTAACTTTAGAAACTATAGTTAAACCAATAAAATCCGTAAAATACTAAATGAAGACAACTTCTATTTAGTTTTTGAGAGCCGAAGCCAGAAAGAGGAATTGAGAATTGCCGACAAGGGAAGAGAAACATAATTCAATTTGTTTGTGATAAAGACGGTTTCGCTATTCTGGTTTTGTTTGTTTTTGTTTTTAAATTTTGCACAAAGCTACTCGAGGACTATCTGTGCTAGCCGTCCCTAATTTAGTAGTGTAAGACTAGAAGGAAGGCAGCTAGTGATCCCCACCCACCGCCAACTCTTGAGCTACTCTTTTACCAACTAAAAGTGGGATTGACTGCATATTATAACGCCCCCACGGCTGAAAGGACGAGCATGTTTGGCGCGACGGGAATGCGAACCCGCTACCCTCAGATTAAGAGTCGCACGCCTCAACACGCTTGGCCATGACGGGCCCGCTCTTCTGGTATAGAGTTAAGTTAATGATATAAATCAGTCAGAATCGTAACTATAGTTATAGGATAATAAGTGTACAGGGGTGGATTACGTTTTCTGTTGGGCATCTTTTGTAGTCATACCACTGTATTTGTCATTCTTAAATTGCATACAAGCAATACTTGATTTCAGCAAACCTGAAGTCACGACTTAAGCTTAATTTGCATTTCAGAACGGCTGTTATGTTTATTTCAAGTGAATTTCTCGTCATCAAGAATTCAGTTTAATATCTTACATTCAGGCAACAAGCAACATCTATGATAGTTTCGTATTTTAAGATACTTGTATTTTTGAAACAATTCTACAATCGCCATCAATTTTGACTGTACCATATTTACAGGACCTGTTACATGAATAATACAGCGGCCTCTATTTCAGTACGATCGATTAGCGATTGAAAATGTAAAATCTAATGAGTAAGTTATTCGCGTTTTGAGGGTAATGACTCAGTAATGTTACTTAAGCCTAACTGAAATATTTTTGCACTTGTAGTTAGTTCCTTAGAAAAAAAGAACAACATTAGATATTAAGTTATCAATGAATGAGGATTGTTTTCATCAGATTGTTCACTCTGAACAGTACGCTCAAGCCAGAAGACAATATTTGTCACATTGTAAGGACGTCTTATAACAGAACTCAAGATAAGCCTTAGGCCTATATTGTCGTATTATATTTACATAAGTAGCGTAATATGATAGATGCCACATATATAAATTGACAATAATGCTAATTCTAATATAAAAAAACAACTAAAACATTTATACCGTTGCGTTAATCTAATGATTTAAACAGTTTATTTAGATTGCTTCAATGAAGATAAGCACAGGTGGTCTGATATAGTGGGTAAACTTTTATCCGGGGTTTCACACGTAGAAGGACCTTTACTGATATGCCTTTTAATCCGTTTCTGAGTTTTATTATCATTATAGGTCCCATTTACTGAATTATGCCCAGGGCTTCAGAATAACTAAGACCTACCCTGACGATAAGCATGGGATTTTTAAGAAAAATATAATTATAGTACATAAACAAATTTAGAAAAAACAATTATACTCGTATGCTAGACACTTACCAAGATAACTTCAATTGAGTAATGTAAAATTAGGGCGATCTAGGCTATAATGGCCTAACACGAAACCGCTTCTGTTCCCACTGAGACCTAGTGGTAGCTTCTAACTACGTAAAGGTAAAAGGCTACTTTCCTAAAACATTTCTTTCGCCTACCGTATCTCTTTCGTTTAATCTGGCGAAGTATACGTATATCTCATTCATTTTAGTTACAGTTTACCTTGTATAAAATATGCTTAACGTTGTAAGGTCTTATAGCTTATCAATAGTACTACAAGTAGTGTTTAACGTTCTTGCACGAGCTAAATTTAAATAAGTTTAGATTTATCTTTAGATTTACTCTAAACTATGCTACCATTAATGTGTGTGGCTAAAAACTGCCATTCTGGCTGTAATCCTGTCCTTTACGAACACTATATCAATCACACTTCCTTGCTGTTTCAACAGTTAAGTCACATATCCAAATTACTTTATTACTTCAATTCTCAACATCCCAATATCAAGTTTTGCATTTGGGACCTCCCGTTATTTTGTTTTATGACAAAGTTTAATGACTTTTGCTTTTGGTGGTACTTAATTTTTACTAAACGTTTGGAAGCCAAAACACCATAGCGTTATAACCAATGGCTTTATTACAAAGTATTACTGTAGAAGTTTCCAAGACCAATCAAAGTGTAATACGTTATGTCAGAATCCATTGTAAAATATGGTTTTTCTGCAAAAGAAAAATAATTCAACCAGACTTATTCTTGTTCACATTTTTATGAGTATAATGGAGAATCTACAAGATAGCATCCTTTGTTTAGGGATTAAATTGTCCTCTTCTAAGTAAGATACAATATAAACTTTATGATGTACACGTTTTAAATGAGTGTTAGAAGGTTGGAAATAAATGAACATTCTTATGTCGATTTATCATTAGTTTTCAACAAATAACTTGATACAGGAAATATGTTTCCCGCGGTAAGTTAGTTTGTTTTAAAACTCGTGTATTTATAGACAGGATATTTCAAAATAATCTGAACAAAATAACCCAAGTTTCTTTGCACTTTTAAATATAGTAAAGAATGAAATAGGAATCATAGAAAATAGGATAAAATATGCCAAAGAAGAAAGGAAAACACTCAGTGGCCAAATATTTTTGAAGGTCAGTGCATTCTTTTTTTTATTAAGCTTTCAAATTTTTGTCATAAAGTGGAACCCAGCATTTTGGGTATTTCTTGCCACGTTCCGGTTTAACATCATAGCTTGTAACTCTGGAACTGAATCGATTTTCTCTAGGCTTTTAGTTTTAGTTTTTGTCTAGAATTACGAGTTTGATGTAGTTCAATCACTTTTCTCTTGAAAATTATGGTCGTGTATCACTAGTTTGTATATAAATGTCAAGACATCACATGACGATATGCAGAGTTTACTTCAAGAATTTTGTTTCTTATACACCTTTATGCCTTTTGTATAGTCTCAAAAGTTGAGTGAAAAGGAAATTTTATTGAGATGGTTAAAGGATAAGGAAGCTATCCTGTCAGATCAACTGAAGAATCTTACAGAGACTAAAAAGCAGGCACTTGAAGATATGGTAAACATTTGTTATCAATGTATTATATACGGAATGCTTCATATATACTTAAGATATTTTTATTTATCAGGCAAGTAATTTTATTATTGGTTAACTAACAGAGGATCCCCGAACTATACTAATTACATTCATAAACTAACTGGAGATATATATGTAAATTCATGATTAATCAAAGATTAATTTAAGACATGAAAAAAATCGGCCATAAAAAACTAAAAAACACAAAATGCGAAAATACAAGTTTCCATATATCTCCGCATAGCTCCAATAAACCTTCGTGTCAATTCTGGTGAGGATTCATCAACAGGGGGCGAAGTAATGGAGAACAACACAAAAAATGCTTATAAAAACCGAAAGGAAACCCTCAAAACCAAAAATTTGTATGTATCTTCCCACGGACACATTGAGGGACGGAGTAATGGGTAAAACATAAATAAAAACCGACAAATTAAAATTTGTATGTAGGGACCTAATGAGTCTCCATACTGACTTGGGTGACGATCTATCTATGACTTGCGAAGTAGTTACATGGACATACAACAGATACTACTACCATATTTCTATAGATTAATCACAATTCTACGTATTTACTAACATTAATATCAGATGTCAGTTAATGTTACGACTGTTGCCTAGATACCAATTTTGAAACGTAGTTATATATACAGTTAAATAATTTTTATCGCTCAAAACATTTTCACCCAATGAAAGGCCAAAAGCAAGCGAATAAAGTTATTTTGAGTAGATGAAAGTCGATGTATAATTCTAAATTATTGTGGGTCTTAACAGTTATTAGGGGCTAGTTAATAAAGCATGATGGGTAATATCGCTTACTTTTTTATTTTTTCCTTAAAAAGACGTTTCACTGATGAAACTAACAGTTGCAGTGGTTGTTCAGAAACGATTTTAGTAGAATGAAATAATAGTGTTTTGCATCATTCGTATCTCCTTCAATTTTTAAAAATCTTGTTTATAAACGTCATTATTACCCGAGCAACGGAAATAATTTACCATATTTAACGTTTGTTTTTTTCGTTACACAGGTATAAACGACTGTATTAACAAAAATTATTTTATCAGTTTGAAAATCAGAAGTATAAATCAGCAAACATTTAAATGTAATAATTTCCGCCAATGATATGAATTATAATACTTTTATAGGTGCTTATTTTGTTTTATTATAAAACTATTATTATTATTATAAAATACTTATTCCCTAACAATGTGTTGTATCAAGTGACAAATAGCAACATGTACTTCTCTGATGTTTTTTTTATGACTTAAGGTCTAGAGAGAAAAATTATAGGCTAAAATGTTTTTTGAAAAAATACCCAGGTTCACACCCTCGGGGATCTCTTAATACGCATGAAAAGTTTCAGATCTCCAGGTTCTTTCGGCTTATAGCTATAATCCTGGCTGATTGCCTGACACAAACACACAGGCTCTTTTATTAGTATAGATAACAAAAATGTACAATTTATTTGTGATTGACATTATTCAGATGCGTTTTATCGTTGGTTAGAACCGTCTCATTGAGCAATCGCACTTGGAAAGAAGAAATTTTTGTGAGGAAACAAAGCAGTTTGCTACCGAATACAGTGCAAATGAACGTGGGAAGATGGCGCGAAAAGAAAAAGTCAAAGAAAAATTAAAGATGCTAGAACAGGAGCATCTGGCTTTACAAAGTGGCAAGTTTCTTTCTGCATATATTAAATTAATTGAATATGTCTCTCTTCAATATATATTTTTGTTTTAAATTTACAATTGGAGAAGACGTGATTCCCATTTATGCATCACATTAATTTGTTTACATATGTTTTTCTCTCTGTAACATAAGAATTGGATGGATCCTACGACCGTTTACGTACCGTTCAGAGTCTACGTAAGGAAATCGCTACCTTGACCCAAGAACTATCAAATTTGAAAAAATGTCACGAAGGTTAGAGTATGTGTATTATTAGAGAAATTGGTAAGAAAAAGGACGGCAGTGTATTAAACATAACATGTATTTATTGCTATGTGACCATGACTTAGTGTAGTTAATGTTGAAGACAGGGATTGTATACTAAATTAAGCGTTTTGTTTTATGAGACTGTAAACAGTCACCCATTTTTATGCCACTTTATTCATAACTTTGCCCCCTTGTGGTACAGTAATACGTCTGTAAACATATGTCTATTAGAAACAGGGTTTCGATACCCATGGTGAGCAGAGCATAAATAGCCCATTGTGAGAAAATTATTTACATAACTTTAATTATTACATACGAAGTAATACTTTTAGAGAGTACGATCTCATATTAATGAGTTTTGAACGTCAGAAACTCGAGACTGTTATAGTTTACAAACTGTGATGTTGGTTTTATAATAAGTATTTATGTATTTATAAACTGTTTGGTCTCCTGTTGGTACAACGATAAGTCCGTGGATTTACAACGCTGAAATCAGGGGCTCAATTCCCGTCGGTGGACTCAGCAGATAGCCCGATGTGGCTTTGCTGTAAAGGGAAAAATAAATTATTTAAAACTCAAACCAAGTGTGTGTGTACATATTATAACCTTGCGTTCACTTTTAAGTTGTGTTTTAAAGTAGATATAACGGTTTTCAAACGGGTAAGACATATAGAGGGAGCACGAAATTATTGGCAGCCCCGAACTGTAAAACACGTATATACAAAACTCGCCATATTGTAGGACCCGCAGTTGAATTGGAGGGTCTCTGATGTTTTGTTTTTTTCACAAACATGAAGTGCTGCCCCCCGCTAGTACAGTGGTACAGCTACGACAGAAAGTGTTCGTACTCTTGCATCCTGAGTAGTTTTTTGCTCATAAATTAAAAAAGTGTCATGATTACGCTAATAGACGTACGCTATGTTATAAATATTACACTAATACACATCTACATAAATGTTTATGTAACTTAAACAACAAATAAACTGTTTATAAACAAATAACCAAAAATAGGAGGAAAAGAAAGTGTTCGTACATTTCAGAACATGTGAAAAAACTGATATTCTCACAAAAATTTTGTTTGGTTTGGTGAATAAACTACATTATACCATTCCAGAACTAGACACTAGGTTCATAATTATTGAAATTTAGCCAGCAAAACATTTACTTCCGGCAATTTAGCGCCGTCTCCATCATTATCTACTTGGTCATCACGGCGAAGAGGAAACAAATGCCCAGTGATTTAAAAAACTGAATTATTGTAAAATACAAGTCTCGCGTGTCTCTTTCCGGTATTGCTATACAACTTAATGTGCCGAAATCTACATATACTGTTTAAAGCATAATTGCCAAGTTTAAGCTTACAGGATGAACTGCTGACCTCCCTCGTTCCGGACGCCCCACCAAAATTCCAGAGGAAACCAAGAGGAAGGTTCTCACAGAAGCTAGTAGGAACCCTCGTTTAACACGTAATGACGAGTATTCTTTGGTCAGACGAGATTAAAATCGAGCTTTTCGGCCACAATGATGTCCGCTAAATTTTCCGTAGGAAGGGGGAACGAAATCTTCTAAAGAACACCGTCCCTACAGTTAAACACGGAGGTGGCTCCATCATGCTATGAGGTTCCTTTAGCTCTTCTGGTGTAAGCAGTCTTCACCGCGTCAACGGAATCACGAAAAAAAGAAGAGTACGTTGATATATTAGGCAGTTATATCAAGAATGAAGCTCGGAACTTGCGGCTTGGGCGTCGTTGGATCTTCTAGCACGACAATGACCCAAAGCACACAACGAAATATGTGCAATCCTGGTTGCAGATGAACCACATAAGCGTTCTGGAGTGGCCATCGCAGTCACCCGATCTCTACCCAATTGAAAACGTTTTGCATGAGTTGAAGACCAGGGTTCATCAGCGTCATCCGAAGAAGAATGGAAGAAAATAGTATTGTCAAACGATTACGCCAAGTAATTGACCTGAAAGGCTACACAACTGACCATTAAAGTACACGCACGAACATTTTCTGCCCCTTCTATGTTTGGCTATTTGTTTATAAACAGTTTATTTGTTGTTCAATTTACATAAAAACTTACGTGGATATGTGTTAGTATAATATTTATAATATACTCTACTTTCATTGTTCTTATTGTGATACTTTTTAAGTTATAAGGAAACAACTAGTCACGACGCAGGGGTACAAACACTTTCTGTCGTAACTGTGTGTCTACGGATTTACAACGCCAAAATCAAGGGTTCGATTCCCCTCGGTGAGCTCAGCAGATAGCCTGAGATATATTACATTTCAGAATAGTGTTGAACAATATATAAAATTGTCAAGTAGTCGTTAAATAAATTACATATTTAAGGTAGATTCCTTATTTATGTACTGTGGTTATTGTGGCCCTCACGACATGTCAAGATAAACCTGAACTTCTGGCATAAGAGCGCACTAGTTTGGTTTGATTGGTTTATGAATTTCGCGCAAAGCTACAAGAGGACTATCTGCGCTATCCGTCCCTAATTTAGCAGTGTAAGACTAGAACTAAGGCAGAGCTGGTCATCATCACCCACCCCAAACTCTTAGGGTACTCTTTTACCAAAGAATAGTGGGGTTTATTGTGACATTATAACGCCCCCACGGCTGAAAGGGCGTATATGTTTGGTGCGATGGGGGCGCGCTAGTTAGCACGTCTAAGAGAAAGTGGTGGTATTTAAAGGATAATTGAAATGTTAATAATAATTCACCTAGACAACCTACCAGTCATTATAGTTTTATGGGTAAGTACCAATTACGTTGGCTTGATAAATAAGCTATCTATTTATCCTTCTTTGGTTTGTTTTAGTAACTGAATTCTAATTTTTCCTTTACGTGTTTGTTTCATTTACTTTCCGATAACAAATTGCACACATGTCGGTTCCTAATTTATAAGTATAACTCCAGTTTCATTTCGTGTGTGAGGTTTGTGAAGTTTAATTAATGGTGCATATTTCCTGCTCGGTGAACAACATTCTTTTTTCAGACAACTCTGTCTCTTTAAAGTACATTTTCGTTCCAACGGCGTAGCTTTATGTGTTCTCTTATCAGCGTTTTTCTTAGTTATTTGTAATTTAAAATAAAACTATCCAAAGTACACAAGAATGTAGTCTTAAATCTGTTTATCAAATGTCAAAATTTACGTATATGTTGTACGATATTTATAACTACATGCATAATGCATTACATCAGTTAAATTTCAAGTCACTACGTATTGCAACGTTAAGCGTCCCTTGTGTGACGTCATTTCAGAGTCTACTGACTGACAGACCAATACTTGTGCGAAGGGTGAAAATAGGTGACCTCTACAGGTGACGTTTGGCCCCCTTTTGGGGAAATAGTTGTTGTTTTGAATTAAGCACAAAGCTACACAATGGGCTATCTGTGCTCTGCCCACCACGGGTATCGAAACCCGGTTTATAGCGTTATAAGACCACAGACATACAACAGAGCTACTTCAAACCAACGCAGTTGAATCAGACTTTAAACTACTTTAGGATGTTTTCTATTATAGAAACTTTAAAATCTTGGAGACGTGAAGAATTTCATCAGTAAGCTTCTAGATTGTTCTAGTTTAATACTAGACGTTTAAAAAATCATTTTGTTTGCTGTCCAATTCAGTAATAACGATTTCTATCAATAATATTTTATGTTCTCAAACTCGTGTTTCTGTGGTCGGTGAAGCGTCGTTGGTGTTATAGCGAGATACTCAAGCTTTGAATTTCGTGCAAAGCTACACGACGGCTATCTGCGTCAGCAGTCCCTAATTTAGCTGTGTAAGACTTGAGGAAAGGCAACGAGTCATCAACAACCCACCAAAAATTATTTTACCAAGAATAGTGGGACTGACTTCACATCATAATGTCTCAGCTGTTGAAAGGTCGAGCATGTTAGGTGACGGGTTTCTATCCCGCGACCCACAGATATGTAAAAATATAATATTAAATATACATATACGTATTCACAAATCCCGATGTTTCATAGGTCCAATTTAAGACACTGGTTGTCAGATCGTGGTCAGACTATAGATCTAATGCATCAACTCAGTCTTTCTGGTATATAAACCGAGATATGAAGCAGTTTCCTATCCTATTCAGGGCTCTGATTAAGCCCTATTACCATATATCCCTATAAGTAAGCGATTGGTTGGTTTTATCATACATAAACATCGATGTTTCTAAGTTGTTGGCCGGCATGGCCAAGCGTGTTAAGGCGTGCGACTCGTAATCTGAGGGTCGCGGGTTCGCATTCTGGTCGCGCCAAAGATGCTCGCCCTCCCTACCGTGCAGGTGTTATAATGTGACGGTCAATCCAACTATTTGTTGATAAAAGAGTAGCCCAAGAGTTGGCGGTGGGTGGTGATGACTAGCTGCCTTCCCTCTAGTCTTACACTGCTAAATTAGGGACGGCTAGCATAGATAGCCCTCGAGTAGCTTTGTGCGAAATTCCAAAACAAACAAACAAACAAAATTCTAAGTTGTTATCCTCAAACGCTTTAGTATATTCTTCATCAGTCAAACTTTTGAGGATTTGTTGTTTTATCTTTTGCTTATTTATAGAGAAAAAGATAGAACTAAAAGCTATCGAGACGAAACTTGAAAGTGTTCTGCAAGAAAAAGAGAAAATTAATCATATTCCAGAAACTGGAAGAGAATTTAAAAGGTATGACCGTATAGAAACATTAAGTCATGTATAAATTATGTTTCGTTACTAAGTAACTATAAAAGTATTAAGGTCATAAAATTATGTTTTCTTACTTTCAAGTTACCTCTATCCATTTTTCTATGAATCTTATTTTTTATTGTGATCCGCTTTTCGAAAGGCTAATTGAAATTAATAATGTATTTTTTCCTGTAATTTATTAAATTAGATCGTTTGGTCATTTGGTCATTTCTTGGTACAAAATTATACTGTTGATTTCAGTTCAGTCAACTCGTGGTTTAGCCGTCATTAAATTACAACAGAACTGCGATTTGTTGAAACTAAACTTCAAAACATTTCCGAAAACATATATGTATATAAACTGTATATGTGGCAAACTGTTAATCTTTATAAACCCAAGATGGCCGCTTAGTGCAATATTTTCTGTAAATATGGCTTTCTCTCTCTCTCTCTCTGCACGTGTATTTTCGTGTGCCATAGTCTGTTTTATAGCTACAGATGATAACCCTCAAAAGAACCTATGGAACTAGTTTCAGTATGGACAGATACACCATCAGAAATTGTTAAAACCTTACAAATACACAGCTGAATCACTGAAATCAAACATAGTTAAACCATGCTAATATAAGCTAGATCACTGAAATCAGACATGGTCAAAACCATACAAATACATACCTAGATCAATCATATCAGACACGGTCAGATTTATACAAATACACACCTAGATCATTCAAATTGGATATGTACATCTGTTATAGTATCATAGTCGTTTATTCGCGGGCGTCGTGTAAAATGGCAACCAACTTCTGAACTTGTAATATTTACTGTTGTCGTTTGAGAAAAGAAAATTATACCGAGTAATCATTTTGGATTTATGCAAGTTTACACACACACTCCCCCCTCCGCCGAATCTACATTTGTAATATGTTTGAGTGGTGTGGGGGGGGGGGCTCTTTACGACAAACGCCATATTTGTTTTTGTTATAGTTGTGTTTGGTTTTGTTCTGGATTGACTAGACTAATTTGTCCGGGCCAATGAGCTTTAAAATGAACCAGTTTTCGAAACAACATACTATTGTGACTTGAGCAAGCTAAGCGAATCAAAGTCCAATAAGATAACTGATATAATTAAAACTTTGTCTAATTTAAATGAACAGTTTGGAAGTTAGAGTGAATGGAGTGAGTTGACGTATCTGTAAAGAAGAGTCTGACAGAAATCATGGCTTTCTAGAAACATCTATATTGACCTGTCTGCAGTTTCTTGTACATCTTAGCTGTCTTTCAGAGTACACTATTTCAACACATAGTTTTTAGATAGTGGATTAGGAGAAATAAAAACTGTTTTAAAATATAACTTGTGCAAGTCACTTGATCAGAAATTCAACATCCTATTAGGGTTAGTTTACCACATTCTTTCCTTCAGTTAAGCCTCCAAGTGGTACGTTACTTATTAGGGCTAGTCTACCACATTCTTTCCCTTAGTTGAGCCTCCAAGTGGGACGTTACTTATTAGGGTTAGTTTACCACATTCTTTCCCTTAGTTAAGCCTCCAAGTGGGACGTTACTTATTAGGATTAGTTTATCACATTCTTTCCCTTAGTTAAGCCTCCAAGTGGTACGTTACTTATTAGGGTTAGTTTACCACATTCTTTTCTTCAGTTAAGCCTCCGAACGAGACGTTGATATTATTAGATACCTTTTATTTTATTTTGGTAGTTATATAGTTGTAACTATAAATATGAAAGTATACCTAATTCTCAATGTGTCTTACGTGTCGACATATTACTTTATTAAACATTGCTGGCAGGTTCAAAGAACAGATACTCAAATTACTTGGGTTTATAGATGACGCTTTAGTTTCATAACTTTTTTATTTTTCCACTTGAAGTTAATCTATTGTGTATTTTTCGTTGAATTACTTATTTTGTTGTGAAGAGTGAAGCTACTCGGTGGACCACTTATATTTACATATACATCGAAATCTAGTACTCACCGTTATAATCTCTCATACCACTGAGGACTTTAACAACGAACCCCTGTAATCTTAAACTATAATCAATTTTTTTAACAGTCATTTATACCTAAATCATAAATATGTGGTAGAAACGTAGTAACCACGAGACATTTCAGTTTGCCATTTATGTGTTTAATATTATCGTTTAAAAAAAACAACATATATTTTTACTTGAATGGTACGTGACCGGACTTTGAATGTATAGTTTACATGGTATTGTATAATACATCCATTTAATCTGTATTCGGAGTTTCACAATATGTCAGTCCCTGCAAAGTAGAACAAACTCCTGTGAGAAGGGCCGTGTAAGTCTTAGCCATCTCTTACGTAGGCGCATATATAAAAGGTTTCCTTGGTTACCTGTATATTAATAATCCTATAGGTATAATTAAAATAGGGTTGACGCGTTAGCTGACAATGTTAGGTGTGGAACGTTGTCTTCATGTAAAGCACAATATACGAATACACGTGGTTGTGATATACACGTTCACTCGCGCTAGAGACTAGACGTGTGTTTTTTCTCCTACTTCCAAACCAATAATAATAACGTAAGATGAATTAATAAGTTCAGTGCTACTTTCTTTTTCCACATTGTTTCAACACTTTGAGTGTATAAATAGAATGAGGACATGGGATTTATCTGTCTCAATTATTTCTTTGTTAGCCCAGGTATTGACACAATTAGTCACCTGTAGTACTGTTTGTAGATAGCGCCAGGTGTAATGGCTTGTTTTTTTTTTGCACGTGCAGTTACATTTATTTATTTATTGACATGCCGTACCTAGTACGGTATGCAAGGATAGCTTTCGACAAGAAAGGTTATTGTAAGTTTACCTGGAGGCATTTCGATAATATATCAAGAACCAGGTGGCACGTCTCTACCGTCTAACAACCCGAGGACTTTTATTATTCGTGGGTTAACGAACAGATGGACGTCTTTATTCTTGTCAGAAATGTCTGTAAACCTCGCGAATATCGAACATTGATTAAGAAACTCGTAGTTTTACGTGACGAAAACATTCCCATAAAATGCGAATTTCGAACGAGTATGACACATCCGGTCTTTATTTCCGCGTGCAGTTGTTTGTGTCGGTGTTTTTTTGATTTATTTAAATCTTAGGGGCCTTCCAAAGTTAAAATGTGTAACAAACGTTTAATTAACTTTTTATATATATATATATATATATATATACATATTGACCGTACTAGGGGCCACACCGATTTTTTTCATCTATTTAAGTTTGACCACTTTAAGTGAACTCCAAACATGAAGCCCAAAGACTCAGTTTGATTGTATCGCATCTTGACGTAAGCCTCACCATAATGAATGAACTGTGGGAAGGAAGGAATTTACAAAATCTGGAACAAAACATAATGATTTTTATTGATAAAACACCAAAACATCGTTTCGTAGAACAAACAGTTCTTCATAGAGTTTCCAATAGAAGTAAAATCGTTAATAGAAAAGCTGCCCTAACTATTGTATTAATTAGTATTATTTTCACTGGAAACACGACTAAAGAAGTTTTACACGAAGCGTTTGTTTCACTTTCATCAATAAAGTGATTTTAATTAGTTCATTATTGTTGATTATTCTACAAAAATCTAACTTATCTCATTAAATGTATTGGATGATGTAGTTAGCAGCACTTTGTTATTGGCATAACAACAAGCGATGTTGAAATTGAAAGTAATGTTCGTAATTTTCCTATAAACTGTGTGATATGAGTATTTCAATGGAACTAATTCCATTTGTTTACAAATCGTTAAGACTGAGAAGAGAGATAGAGAGTTTTAAGGAAGATAGCCTGGAACCGGTATGTGCCGCCCTTCATCAGGAACTCCGTCAGCTACAAGGTCATCATCTTCTACTGACGAATAAACTGAGGGAAGATATAACAGTAGCTGAGAAAGTGAGAAATGTTTCTTCCCTTTAAACATTTTGTACGAGTTTACACTCACCTCTTACCTATAGCAGTTTTATCTCAGTTGTTTATCTTCGTAAATGTGTTCAGTCTTATGGATGGTGCAAATTTTATCAGGACAGTATTTTGTATACTCAAACAAAACTCGTTTCCGGATGTCAGTATGTCTTTCTTTTCTTTTCTCAGTTAAAAATACTTTGTTTTAAAATGAGCTAAAATAAAAACAGCCTCAAAAATGGATCTCAGTTCATTTTTCTAACAGCAGTTATGTTACTTTTTTTATTATCTGGTATCAAATATGATTCTATTGGTCTTTATCAACTATGAATATGGTTATCTTCAGGTGTACATTCAAACGTGTATCCATATGAACCACATAAAACTTCTTTCCAAACCTAAAGCTATTTGTAGTTGCTTGAGGTAATTTACAGATTGTTAACTACGTCTTTCTGAGGCCCAGCATGGCCAGGCGGTTAGGAGTCCTTGACTCGCAATCTGAGGGTTGCAGTTTGAATCCCCGTCCCACCAAACATGTTCATCCTTTCAGCCCTGGGTGCGTTATAATATGCAGTCAGTAAAAGAGTAATCTGAGAGTTGGCGGTAAGTGATGATGACTAACTGCCTGTCCTCTAAATTAAGGACAGCTAGTGCAGATAGTACTCGTGTAGCTCTTTGTGAAATTCAGACAAACAAACATCTTTCTGTTGTTTTATATATTTTAATTCCTCTTTTTACCTCTGTGTCTGTTGTATTTTTAAACTGACAGATTTTTAGAACTCATTTGTAAAGGTCTTCCTTGCAAATGTTCTGTTTCCTTTTGACTGTATTACCAGCCATGTATGGTACATCTACTATCTTGTAGGGATATGTGTCTCCACAATCATACCTTCTTATTGCATATATGTCTCACACATTTGCAGATTCACAGGAAAGGACCTTTTTTGACATTTAAAACTGTTGTTTAGTCGCGGAAAATGCAGTTTTCTACTGAGAAATATTTTATATAGATCTGTGAACTGTCCAACAATGGGATTGTTATTACAACTGCGAGATGACCTAACAGAAGAAAAAAAAAGATTTTGATGTGCTTTTGGCTTGACCCATATGATATTTTGAAGGAGTGTGGAGGTGATAACCATCAAGTTTCATGATATTTTGAAGGAGCGTGGAGGTGATAACCATCAAGTTTCATGATATTTTGAAGGAGCGTGGAGGTGATAACCATCAAGTTTCATGATATTTTGAAGGAGTGTGGAGGTGATAACCATCAAGTTTCATGATATTTTGAAGGAGTGTGGAGGTGATAACCATCAAGTTTCATGATATTGCAGTTAGGAACCCAACATATTGTGTATTACACACACACTTTACCAAGAGGTGTCTGTTGAAGAAGAAATAAGGATGTTTCAAAAATGACCCATTGGAATTTTGTATTGTTTAGCCAGTAGATTTAGCTGTGGGCTCACATCCTTAGAGACAAGTTAAAGTCTATTTTTTGCATATTTCTATGTCACTTTATAAAATGTTCTTATAGGCAAAAGCGCTTCCAAATAGCTTTATCACTTGGTACCTGGAAGTGTCACAAGTTGTGAATCTTCCACTGATATCATGTAAAAGACATATGGATACTTAGTTCTTCAAAATGGTGAAGTAGTAACGTGCACTGTCCAAAGTTGTAATGTCAACGTTTGAAAGTTGCTATGGGGTTTTCTTGTTCTTGTAATGTTATTCCATTGATAAAGAAGTAAATAACAGGTTCCTTCTAGATGCAGTGTATGAAAACAGCCATACATACCAATACTTCACTGGCAAGGCGAGTTGAATCATCTTCTGTGTATGTACCAACGTCAAAACTCTCAAGGGATTTCTTTCCATCCTTTTCATATAACATTCAAATTACAAATAACTTCACTAGTTCCTTCCTTCCCTTTTTTTGTAACCACCTGTGGTAATGCAATTAATAGTTCTTATCTAAAGCTTGGCCCCCCATTAATACTTTGATACCACTCTCGAATAAGGGGTCGATGTGGTGCAGCAAAATTAGAAGTATGTTTTACAAAATTGTAGCTTTTTGGTAAAGTGTCAGACAAGTATCATAACAGAAGAGATTATGCTTTGTGAATTAGCCTGTTTTGTTGTTGTTAATAAGTGGTTTCTTATAACAAAGCCACACCAGACTACTTGTCCACTGGGGGAATCCAACCCCTAAATTTAGCGTTGTAAATCCAAAGATTTCCTGCTGTGCCAGTGGGGGACTATTACTAAGTAATACCTTTTAAAACATTTCTAAACAGGTATCAGAAATGGTTCTGTTCAGAATATCAGAGACATTGACATTAGTGGATATTAAATTTTAGTTTTACCGAACTTGCCTATATCGCTCTAGTTAAATAACAGCTTCTTTCACGTGTCTATTATTTTGCTGTGAATATTTTAAATTTTCCTGTATTCAAATCATCAAAGTTTTACTTATTTTTCGTTTTGTTGTTACAGAAATATCATTTTCGTTAAAACCACGATACGTTTTATTTTTGGTAAACTTCAAATGAACTATCAATTAATTAATTCAGTCAGTTATTTTACTGGACCTACATATTTTAACAAGTTTGTTTCTCGTAGTTAAGCACAAAGCTACACGATGGTCTATCTATGCTCTGCCCACCACGGGTATCGAAACCCGATTTATAGCATTGTAAGTCCGTAGATACACCACTGGGCTACTGGGGAAGGGGGCTTTATAGTATGACCAAGCTCCCTTATTGTTTAACAACTGTAACTATCATATTTCCAAGAGTTGGCGATGGGCGGTGATGACTAGCTGCCTTCCCTCTAGTCTTACACTGCTAAATTAGGGACGGCTAGCACAGATAGCCCGCGAGTAGCTTTGCGCGAAAGTCAAAAAACAAACAAAACATACTCTAGTTTCTAAGTCTAAATAAATATTTGAATAATTAAAATATTATACACCGAAGTCACAGTAGTAATGTACTTTCTTTGGTGCTCAGGAATTTGGAATGCAGGAGGCAAAGCATAATCTGTCATTAAACATTCTACCATATTCTATCAAAGCACGATCTGTCATTAAACATTCTACCATATTCTATCAAAGCACGATCTGTCATTAAACATTCTACCATATTCTATCAAAGCACGATCTGTCATTAAACATTCTACCATATTCTATCAAAGCACGATCGAAAGGCTTTTGTTGGAAACATATCAGACATGGCCAGGTGATAAGGAAGCTCGACTGGTAATTTGAGGGTTGTGGGTTCGAAGCCCCGTCACACGAAATATTCTCGCCCTTTCAACCATGGGGGCGTTGTTATAAAGTGACGGCCAATCCAACAATTCGTGGTAAAATAGTAGCCCAAGAGTTGGCGGCGGATGCTTTTTCTCTAGTCTTACGCTGCTAAATTAGGAACGGGTAGCGCAGATAGCCCTCGTATGGTTTTTTTTCCCGAAATTCAAAAACAAACATTGTTGGAAACCACTTGTCTCATCAAATATTTACAATCCATGTCTCACAACAGTTCTCCATGGAAAGCTGTATGTATATTTTAAACTGCGTGAATCTGTTGAACTGGAAACTACCATATAATGATAAAACTATGGGAAAACTCCAGATTAAAAACGGAAGTTATATGTGCTTAAAATTCGAAGTTACCTTTGGTTAAGTATCATCACTGGCATTTGGACTTAAATTACTGATATTTCAATGGTCGCAGGTCAGTTCTTATTAAACACGGAGCTCCTGAGGATCAGCTGTTGATCTGTTGGTACAATTACACGCAACAGATGTTGACAGTTTTACATTAGGCCATATCTTAAAAACTGTACGTTTCAACAAGTGAAATTATACAGCAAGGTACCAACAAGATGGCCACTTTGTAACTTCCGGTGATTTCGCGCGAACGAGTGAATACTCAGTCCAGTTCATTATATGGGTCAGTGGACATATCTCACGTGCGTAATAAATTGTTTATACCTGTAAAAAATTCGCTGTATATGTTCTTTAGGAAGTTTTACTTCTTGACCTCTGAAATATTAATTATTCATAAACCCTTGCCTCAGCAGACACAGGTGTATTCTGTGATAGTTAAAAGTCTAGATATTTGTAGCTAACATTCTCGAGTAGGTTGGTAAAACACAATCTACCTAATATCTAATTAACAGAATTGACGTCTTGTCATCAACAGATAATATATAGAAGGGCACAAGATGTTTTAAAGCCTATGATAACAAATAATTAATTAATTAATAAAAACACATCGTTTGAATATCTGAAAAGAGTGTGGTACTGGTTATCCCAGTATATTTAACAGCGACATTCTGTTTCAGACAAATAAATGAACAGATGGCTTCTGGTGTTTATTTGTTAGACGCCAGGGTGTGACAATGAAAATATTGTTGCAGATATTTATATATTTGTGAAAGCTATAAATAAAACTGTGTTGATTTAAATATAGTTTTAATTCACTAAGCACTTATCACTATTAATAAAAATATTGGCTTATCTCTTCGTGACTCTCACACTTTTTAAATTTTCTATAACTCCACTTATTTATGTTTCTCGTTGTTTTTGTTTTGAATTAATGGGCTATCTGTGCTCTGCCCACCACGGGTATCGAAACCCGGGTTTTAGCGTGTAAGTCCGCAGACATACCGCTGAGCCACTTGGGTGCCATGTTTCTCATTTATGTGTAATATTACAAATATATTTAAGGGGTTTATTTTAACGAAATGAACAGTTAAGGACAGGGTGTTGTTTTTTTTTTTATACACTCCAGTAATCACCTGATTAGTAAATATCGGCTCGGCATAGCCAGGTTCGACTCGTAATCTGAGGGTCGCAGGTTCGAATCCCGGTCACGCCAAACATGCTCACCCTTTGAGCCGTGGGGGCGTTATAATGCGACGGTCAATTCCACTATTCGTTGGTAAAAAAGTACCCCAAGAGTTGGCGGTGGGTGGTGATGACTAGTTGCCTTCCTTCTAGTCTTACACTGTTAAATTAGGGACGGCTAGCGGAAATAGCCCTCGAGTGGCTTTGCACGAAATTCAAAACAAACGAGTAGGCAGGCATCTGGTAAATGAAATGCGACATCTGTGTATGAAAAACGTAACTAAATTGTATTTTAATTTTTTTTTATCTTTCTCGCATGACAGAACACAGAATATTATAACGTTCAAACAACCAATAGAAACCATCTCGTATGCAAGGCTGATCTTACTTAACGATATCTAGACATCAGTTATTATGAGGTTATACAATGTGCACGTGTTTTCGCATAAATTTATTTTAATTGAATCAGTTTGCTTAAACGAATAAAAGACAGCAAACTCCAAATGCGGTCAAATCGTTTTTTTATCTAAAATCTGATAAGAGTAAGGCGTGCCCAAAGCGTAGCATTAGTATTTTTAACTAAACGTATATGATTCGGTACAAAAACGCTTTTAACCTTTAAACTGGAAAACCTGAAATACGTCTGAGAAACCGGTATAAAACACGCGATTCCTTATACAAATGTGTTGTTTAAAAATGTCGTTGACAGTAAGGAGTCCCTTCAATCAGGGAATTTTATCGTTTTTCTATTTTTCTGGTAATTCTATTATTCGTCTTTAAATAGAAATATGTTAATGACTGTCGCCAGTGCACGTGGTACAGCAACGGTCCATGTAGTGGACAACGGATAGAAAGGGGTTGATTTGTAGAAGTGCGTGATTTACTTATGACACAGATACCAGTTGAAAAAAGAAATCTATTTTTGTAAGTCATAAAAAAGGAATATTGGAAATAGTAACCAGTAAGCTGTGTTACTGAGCTGCTCCTGAATGAGTTGGATGTTTCTTTATCTTTTTTAATTTTGTAGTTGTAATTTAACTTACACGATGCTTTGACCAAATATGGAAAAGATCAAAGTTAAATCTGTTCCCGGTGGTGCGTGTATGGACATAAAAAAGTCCAAGCTTAGAGTACCCGCGTTAGGCATAACGGATAATCCAACATGGCTTTGGTCTTAAACAGAAAAATGTTGATGACTTTACACGTTCCAATGTTTGAACATTTGTGAGTAGTCTGCCAAGTACTTTAAACTCTATGATTCAGAGAAATGTTGTATTTGGTTTTCTTTTCACACAACTGTTGGATAGAAGTTGTCCTAGCAGAAATGGGTTGATTCCTGTATTGTGTTATTTTGCTATTTAAGTTTTTCTTTACGCTGTACGGATATTCTTATGGATCTTAGTCACGTGACAACAGTAATCAATGTAAAGTCGCGATGGAACGTCATGTATTAGAATTACAGTTTGTGAGTACCCACAGCCGTCCAGTAAGAAGTTTGTAACAAGTCATGCCTCAGCCGAGGTAAGCAGGTGAGGGCTCACTGCCAGCTGCCCCAGACAACAGCACGCAACGTAATCGAGAAGAAATTTTCTGTGTGGAAAAAAAGACATAAGACATGTCTAAACAAGTCGCTTTCATGAATTGAACGTTCAACCAAACGTTTAACATCAAGTAACTAAAGAATGAAACTGGTATTCATGTTATTCCATACGAATTTCTGTGCGATCGGGCTGTTTGATGGGCTGTTTGGATAACCGTCGTTCCCCAACATTTGATGGATTATGGAACATACAGGGAGGTGTGATATGCTTTCAACATATCAGCCATTAATTATGTAATAGAAACTGCACCGCAAGCTTCATTGTCGTCAGATAAGAACATGAACGGACTATAACGATTTTATGCGTCTACAAAATCGTGTCCCAGCTGATTTGTGCCATAAAACACCAACAGAATCGTGCCAATAAAATATACCCAGCCTCTGTATAACTTGACCAGATAGACAAATTCCATATTTATTACAGTGTAAAATTTAAAACAACGAAGCTAGGAGAATATACATACACTATCAGAATTGTTAAGTACAATATAAATTAAGTAATGCTTTATTAAAACGTTTTATGTGATATAATACAAGATAATAAGAATAGTTACTATTTAAATTAACACGTACAAGAACTGGTTTGTTGAAATATACCTTGAAATATACGCTTTTGTAGGATAAACCCAAACCAGAATCTCATATCAAAGAAGGATGTGACTTAGCGAAAACTGACACAGATAAAATGAACGGTAAGTCTTCTGATATGTTCCAACACGTTTGACGAATAAACTTGAAATGGTTGCAAAATGTTATAATTTGGGCAAAATTACTTGCAAGAAATAATAAAAGTAAAATCGAATATGATATAAAAGTTAACTTAGTTATTTTTTACAATTTAACGTTCGTTCGATTCTTCTGTTACACCACAGTAAAATTTACTGACGATCTCGTGCGCATATTATTGATGTTTCATATGTAACCTGAACACAACAATGTTTATATACCATATGTGACGTATTAGATCAAGCTCCACCCTTGGTTGTGATTGGAAGAAAAGTTTTTAACAAAACATGTTGCTTAAATAATATAATAACTGATGTCTTAAAGTCGCGGAACAACAATGGTTTTATGAGTTCCTTTCAAATCATATATTATTTTATTTATCTTGTATCGAAGGTTATTTTCCTTTTGGCTTACCTACTTTACTATCTTGTTAACTTAAGATGTTATTTTATGAGAAGTTTCTAGTATCAACGGTGATATAAGGTATTATTTAACTAACTATGTTCCCAGTACCAACAGTGATATAAGGTATTATTTTATCAACTAAGTTCCCAATATGAACGGTGATATAAGATATTATTTTTGTTACATATGTTCCAGATTTCAAATGTGATATAAGATACTTTATTAACTATGTTCTCAATACCAACGGTGATATGTTATGTTATTTACTAAATTCTCAATACAAACGGTGATGTAAGATATTTTGTTACCTAAGTCCCCCATAGCAACGGTGATGTAAGATATCATTTTGTTACCTAAGTCCCCCATACTAACGGTGATGTAAGATATCATTTTATTACTTAAGTCCCCCATAGTAACGGTGATGTAAGATATCATTTTGTTACCTAAGTCCCCCACGCTAACGGTGATGTAAGATATCATTTTGTTAGCTAAGTCCCCCACGCTAACGGTGATGTAAGATATCATTTTGTTACCTAAGTCCCCCATAGTAACGGTGATGTAAGATATCATTTTGTTACCTAAGTCCCCCACGCTAACGGTGGTGTAAGATATCATTTTGTTACCTAAGTCCCCCATAGTAACGGTGATGTAAGATATCATTTTGTTACCTAAGTCCCCCATACTAACGGTGATGTAAGATATCATTTTGTTACCTAAATCCCCCATAGTAACGGTGATGTAAGATATCATTTTGTTACCTAAGTCCCCCATAGTAACGGTGATGTAAGATATCATTTTGTTACCTAAGACCCCACACTAACGGTGATGTAAGATATCATTTTGTTACCTAAGACCCCACACTAACGGTGATGTAAGATATCATTTTGTTACCTAAGTCCTCCATAATAACGGTGATGTAAGATATCATTTTGTTACCTAAGTCCCCCATAGTAACGGTGATGTAAGATATCATTTTGTTACCTAAGTCCCCCACGCTAACGGTGATGTAAGATATCATTTTGTTACCTAAGTCCCCCACGCTAACGGTGATGTAAGATATCATTTTGTTACCTAAGTCCCCCATAGTAACGGTGATGTAAGATATCATTTTTTTACCTAAATCCCCCACACTGACGGTTATTAAGATATTTTGTTACCTAAGTCCCCCATAGTAACGGTGATGTAAGATATCATTTTGTTACCTAAGTCCCCCATACTAACGGTGGTGTAAGATATCATTTTGTTACCTAAATCCCCCATAGTAACGGTGATGTAAGATATCATTTTGTTACCTAAGTCCCCCATAGTAACGGTGATGTAAGATATCATTTTGTTACCTAAGTCCCCCATACTAACGGTGATGTAAGATATCATTTTGTTACCTAAGTCCCCCATAGTAACGATGATGTAAGATATCATTTTGTTTCCTAAATCCCCCACATTAACGGTTATTAAGATTGTTCCCGGTATGAATGGTAGATCCGTCATGGCTAAGTGGGTTAAGACGTGCGACTCGTAGTCTGAAGGTCGCGGATTCGCATCCCGGTCGCGTCAAACATGCTCGCTGTTTCAGCCGTGGGGGCGTTATAATGTGACGATCAATCCCACTATTCGTTGGTAAAAGAGTAGCCCAAGAGTTGGCGGTGGGTGGTGATGACTAGCTGCCTTCCCTCTAGTCTTACACTGCTAAATTAGGGACGGCTAGCACAGATAGCCCTCAAGTAGCTTTGTGCGAAATTCCAAAACAAACAAAAAAGTATGAATGGTGATATAAGATATTATTTTATTAACTAAGTTCTCAACACCAGCTGCGATATATTATTTGGTATTAAGAACATAGATAATAAAATGATATTTTATATTACCGTTGATATTGAGACCTTGGGTAATAAAGTAGTATCTTATATCACCGTTGGTATTGACAAGTTAGTGAATAAAATAATATCTTATATCACCATTTGTATTGGGAACTTTGTTCTTAAAATAATATATCACCGTTGGTACTGGGAACTTAATGAAATAATATCATATGTCACCGTTGGTACTGGGACTTACGTAAGAAAATATTTATAACACCGTTAGTATTGGGAACTCGGTTAAAAACATAATATAACACCGTTGGTATTAAGAACTTACTTAATAAAATATTATCTTATATCACTGTAGATATTGGGAAGGTAGTTAATAAATTAATATCTCATACAACCGTTGATACTGGAAACAAAGTTAAAAAATAATATATCACCGTTGGTATTAAGAACTTACTTAAGAGAAACGGTCATGTAAGATATTATTTTATTAACTAAGGTTCGAATATAAACGATAATATTTTATTTACTAAGTTCCCAATTCAAATGGTGATATAAGATATCAATTTGGTACCGATGTTCCCAATACAACAGATAATATATGATCTAATTTTATCAACTAAGTTCCCAATATCAGCAGTAATATAAGATATTATTTTATTAATTAACTTCTCGTAACCAACGGTGATATAACATATTATTTCCTTAAGTAAGTTCTCTATACAAACGGTGATATAAGATATCATTTTATAAACTATTTTCTCAACACCATCGGTGGTATATTATTTTACTTACTAACTTTATAATATAAATGGAGATATATGAGATTAATTTGTTAGCGTGGTTCCCAAAACGAACGGTGATATAAAATATTATATTAATATCTAAGTTCCCAGTATGAACGGTGATGTAACATATTATTTCATTAAGTATGTTCTCTATACAAACGGTGATATAAGATATCATTTTATTAAATATGTTCTCAACACCAACGGTGGCATAAGATATTATTTTACTTACTAACTTCACGATTCAAACGGAGATATGTGAGATTATTTTCTTTCCTAAGTTCCCATAACGAACTGTGATATAAAACATTATTTTATTAACTAAGTTCTCAGTACCAATGGTGATATATTATTTTATGAATTATGTACCCAATACAAACGTTGATATCAGATATTATTTTATTACATAAGTTTGGAATATTAACAGTGATACTTTATGCGGAAGATTCAAAAGAATCCAAACCAATCAACGGTGATGTAAGATATTGATTTATTAACTGAGTTCCTGATATTAGTAGTGATGTAAAATATTATTTTATTATCTAAGTTCCTAATACCAACGGTGATATAAGATATTATTTTATTAACTAAGTTCCCCGTACCAACAGTGATATATATGTTATTTTATTACCTAAGTTTCTAATACCAACTAAGTTCTTGGTAATCATATTGTGATTACTGATACATATATAAAAGTCAATTTTTGGACCAGAAAATGTGAATATATTTTCCCAATAGATGGCGACACCCTTGTGAAACTGCTGTACATTTGAGTTCAGTTTTGTTGGTGTTTGGATTCATAATTCATAGAATATACCTATAGCATACTGCTCAATGAAATTACCCCGACGTATATGTTCTGGTTCCATACTAAAGTTATTTAATATCAGAGAGAATATGGACAGTAACTGTTTGCCATCCTAGTGTGACTTTGACCTCAGTTCAATTTAAAATGAACAAATAAATATCCCGAAATTTAATTACAGGATACTGAAAAAGGAACCAGGAAATACTAATCTTCTAGAAACATCAGTCTATTAATAAATTGTTCTGTAGTCAATAGTTACTGATGCATATAATGACACAGTTTCTTGTAAATTTAACATAAATGTTTATCCGAGAAACAATACAAATAAGAACCAAACGTGGAAACTCGTTTGAACAACTCGTAAATCTAATAAAAGAACGAAGAAAATATTTTAAAAAAACATACGAATACACAAAATTCCTTATCAAAACCCAAACAAAATGCACTCTGAAATACTGTAAGAAACAAAATCAAAATATTGAACACCCATAAATGGAATGAATATTGCTCAGAACTTTACACGCACAGATTCAGAGATATTCTGATATCAAATAAAAACAGATTTACGGGAAGCAGTTCAGATAATCACGTACATTTCACACGAATATATAATAATATAAAGTGCTTGTGTGTTTTCTTATAACACTGCTGTGTCCACCGAGGGGAATCGGACCCCTTATTTTAGGGTTACAAGTCCGAAGACTTATCTCTGTCCCAACAGGGAGCCACTCAAGAAGGCATAAATCCTCAGAAATACATATAAAACACCAGATGAACAATCAGTTAGCACGCCATTTTGTGTGAAGTTAATGACCATGCTAATAAAAATAAAACCTTTACACACTTACCTTCTCTATTGATCCCGAGAAATTCAACAAGGAAGTGGAAACACTAAAGATAACACAAGTCAACAAACCAGTGACAAGGAACATGACAAAATGCAATATTCACTGAATTTAAGAAAGCACACCGTGACTGTACTTAAATATAGAAGCTATATTCACTATATATTTAAAATCAGCGTACATAATAATAACTTAGAAGTTGGTGCCAGCAAGTAAACCAGAAGATATATCTATCTACTTGTATTGAAAATTACTCTTAAAATTCGTCAGTTCAAAATTTTGGTTTTCTTCGAACTGACATAAAAAATTACATGAGATACGAAACGGATTCCGGAAAAAAAATAACACTATCTAGTAATGCTCAAGAGAAACTATGGTAAGCAGGTTTGACTAAAACTAATACACTGACTGATGTTTTCTTGGTGTTGACAAAATATTGGACACTGTATGGCTCAATATTTTCTGACTGTCCAAATTTCCAAGTGGACAGGAAAGGTGGAATTAATATGTTAGTAACATCTTGGAATACTTTACTCCAGAGGCAGGTGCTCCACAAGGATGGGTGATTAACCATCTTGTATGGGGGTGAAATGTCTTTGTCACATCTAATTTTGTGCATCTGTTCCTAGTGTGCAGACGGTGTCAGTATCTGAAGGATATTCAATAGTAGCGATAAATATACAGCCACGGTTAAGAAAACTATATAGAATGAAAATAAACGTTCCCCAAACACAAATCGTGATATTGACCAATCAAAACACGACCAGCAGACATCTTCCAATTCCTTATCCAAAGTTCCGAAATTCGAAAAGATTCGAAAACAGAAGTTTATTCGTGAGGTGTGTTTTGGGGCTTCAGTGGAGCGTCAGTATAACAGCTGACCCAACTGCACACCAACTTGACCCACGTCACTCAGGTGTGACGTGGCCCAGCCGCTCAGCAGTCTGACAGGGACGTCAGTTGTGTCTCAGCTCTCTTATTGGTCATACGTGTTTGTTGTTCTCCGATATTTTCTTGCTTTTTATTTTGTGACTTAGTGTTTAACTTCACCGTAAAAATCTCAAAAAGAGTTACAAGATACCCCTATAAGTAACAGTGAAGCATCTGACGTTATCAGTGACGTAGAAAGTAGAGTTGTTGTAGAAACGTGATCGTGGAGTGTCTGTGTGGCGTCTTACTGAAGAATATGGTGTCAGAACTACCATTGTATATGATTTAATAAAATAGAAAGTTTGTTTTTTATTTCGCGCAAAGCTACTCGAGGACTATCTGCGCCAGCTGTCCCTAATTTAGCATTGTAAAATTAGAGGGAAGGCAGTTAGTCATCAACACCCACTACCAACTCTTGGGCTACTTTTTACCAACGAATATTGGGATTGACCGTCATATTATAGCGCCCCCACGGCTGAAAGTGCGAGCGTGTTTGGTGCGACCAGGATTCAAACTCACGACGCTCGGATTACAAATCGAACGCCTTAACACGCTTGACCATGCCGCGCCAAAACAGAAAGACAACTTACTGAAGTTTTATATGTGATAGTGATGTTTTAAGTTTTACCGAATGTTTTTGTTGGAAATACAAAATGTTTTAGAGAATTTATGGTTTATAATTATCCCACTATTTCATTTATCAGTATATTACTTTATAAATAAACTGTAGTAGTAGTTGTAGTCTTTAATTAATCCACTTAGGGTTAGTATTCATACGTTTTTGTTGCAGTATTAATGTTTGATTGTAGGGTGCTGCCCTGGACCCTTCTGGGGTGATAGATTTGTCCTAAAATCCGAAAACAACTGGCCCCAATGGTTTCGGAAAAGGGATTGTGGACCTCTGTGTGTATATATATATATGTGTGTGTGTGTGTGTGCACTGTTATTTATTTTTCAGGGAACACATCCCCCCTTGTGTTCGCATTCCCATCGCGCCAAACATGCTCACCCTTTCAGCCGTGGGAGCGTTATAATGTGACAGTCAATCCTACTATTCGTTGGTAAAAGAGTAGCCCAAGAGTTGGCGGTGGGTGGTGATGAATAGCTGCCTTCCCTTTAGTCTTACACTGCTAAATTAGGGACGGCTAATATAGATAGCCCTCGAGTAGCTTTGTGCGAAATTCCAAAACAAACAAACAAACAAATCCCCTTTCCCAAAACCCTATGACACCAAAATTTACAGATCTCAACCGCCCTATAACCCTGATCACTGGAAGTTTATTATCATGTGGTTTGTTGAATGTTCTGAATTACGTCATCAGCCTTGGTTTTTCTTTTGCTCTAGAACCCTCTGAACATGACTCTCTTACTTCAAAACTTTAAATTCGGCAGAAAACAACATATGACCGACTTCTCAAGCTGAAATTCACGAAAGTAACAGATTATTCTAAACGGGATATTAATGTCCCTGAATGACCCAGTTTAGGAAAGTTTCCTTCATTTAAAAACTAAGTTTCTGTCGCGAAATTTGTTTTCCCGGCTGTTCTTAACTCAAATTAATCAGTTTGAGCAACTAAACAATACCCTGATATCAGACCTGGTCAGCTTGAAGTAACCTCCTGTCTGTTAATTGAAGTGCAAAGGTAACGTGGTTACTCAACAGTTTGAAGGATTCTGAAAACAATAAACTAAGATTGGCAACCTCACGCACGCAGATTTAAAACGATACGTTATTTGTGACTACAAAAGAAAATATTTAAGGTTGACACACATTTCATAACTACCGAAGAGAGTTAAAAACAGCCAATCAACAGTACCCGCTGACTAATCGACAATGCAAACATTGAAACATCTATGTCACGCCGGACAATTCGATAAGAGAAACACATTCACGTGTGTTTCAGTTTTCTCGATACTATACTGGCTCTGACTTCTGAAATAACTAATATTTATCTGGAAAGATATTTCTTTTTACGAAGTTTAAATTACTCTGCAGTTATTTCTCTTCACCACTTGATTGAGAGAGTTAGTGAAGGAGTTATTGTTAAGCAACGCGTGTTTATGGAGCAGTGAGAAAACGTGGTAACAAAATCGATAAGACAGGACTACTGTAGAAACCCAGTAGGTTCCTTATCGATATCTGTTTGGTACGCCTAATCACATTACAAACATCACCTCACGGTAAACTTTGAACGCAGTGTCGTCACACAAACATTGTGCACGTCGAAAAGTGTCATTCGAAGAATAAACATCACTAAATTCTGTTGCTATGACTCATAGAACAGTCAGTCACGCCTGTTGTTTTTTAAAAACATACATATATATGGAACACAAATGGTGTTATAGTATAACAAATACCATACATCCTTCAAGCACGAAAAGAACATAACTTAAGCGTGACTGTGTTATTTACACGGCTTATAAAAGAAATGGTACTCGACCTGCTGATTTTGTTTAGAGAAGGTTGTCACAAAGTAAACGTTTTAAATTAAGATAGGCACGTGATAAACATGTGGAATAAGACGAATATTCGTGATGACAAGAAATCCATTTGAAGTAAAAATGTATTCTCAAGACGGCTGGTATGGGCATTGGAACTTTAACTAAAACAAAATATTAGTAGCAAAGGCTTTGCAACTGAAATAAAGTACCTGATTATTGACTCCACTGTTTCAGTTCAAACAGTGTTAGAACTACTCTGAGGTCGTGGTTATTTGTTTGACGAGAAAGGCTCTTGTTAGGTTTTTATTCATAGTACTTGGTGAGAGTTTGTACAAGAATGGTGGTTTCAAGTTGGGTGCTAACCATGATCACTCACTGAAGTATCTCCATCTAGGCCTCTTTCATCGTGTGTATGGAGAACCTCAATGGGTTCTTCTATTTTTGTGTGTATTATTATTATTCCTGTTTCCCCAAATGTACGTATGATGGCCAGTGTTACCTGTGAGCTGGTAAATAACATTGGAGACAAGACCAGAGATGCCAAAAATTACGGTTTGAGCGTAATTATTACGATTTTGGTGTATACATTACGACTATACGCTTATACACACAAATATTACTTGTTGCAACTCACAAATTATTTATTATAATATCATATAGGCCTGTACAATAAAGTGTTTCCCCGGGGCTTGAAAGGGGCGAAAAGAAAGTTTCTAGTGAGATACAAATGAATTTTGATAATAAATAAAAGACGTAGTCCAAATGGCTAGGCCTGGCATGGCCGAGCGCGTTAAGGCGTGCACTCGTAATCCGAGGGTCGCGGGTTCGCGCCCTCGTCGCGCTAAACATGCTCACCCTCCCAGCCATGGGGGTGTATAATGTGACGGTCAATCCCACTATTCGTTGGTAAAAGAGTAGCCCAAGAGTTGGTGGTGGGTGGTGATGACTAGCTGCCTTCCCTCTAGTCTTACACTGCGAAGTTAGAGACGGCTAGCACAGATAGCCCTCGAGTAGCTTTGTGCGAAATTCCAAAACAAACAAACCAAATGGCTACTTGTGATAATCATGTTTGTGCTTGAAATAATGAAGGCCTGGCATGGCCAAGCGCGTAAGGCGTGCGACTCGTAATCCGAGGGTCGCGGGTTTGCGCCCGCGTCGCGCCAAACATGCTCGCCCTCCCAGCCGTGGGGGTGTATAATGTGACGGTCACTCCCACTTTTCGTTGGTAAAAGAGTAGCCCAAAAGTTGGGAGTGGGTGGTGATGACTAGCTACCTCCCCTCTAGTCTTACACTGCTAAATTAGGGACGTCTAGCCCTCGAGTAGCTTTGTGCGAAATTCCTAAACAAACAAGCTTGAAATAATAAAAACTATTTATATCTCCGACGTCTACCAATAGTTTGAGTGCGATGCTTCTCCATATTGGGTACGTGGAAGAATCCATAGTCAGCTAATCAGCGCTCGCGAAGATGGGCATTTCTCGTTTTCTAAGCGGCATAGAAACACCAATGCGATTGTTCATCAGGTTGTTTTGTTTATGGCAAATCTAAAAGGACTAAAACTGTGAATCAAAAATTTAGGAAAGAGTATGGTGCAGAATATCCGGTCATTGCATCAAAAGTCAGTGATAGTCATGCGTTTTGTACAGTTTGTCACATCGATTTTTCTGTGGCGCATGGCGGGATAAACGATTGTTTCAGACATACAAAATCGGCATCTCACCAACAAAAGGCTGAGACGAAGACAAAAACGATGCAGATAACGACATTTATGAGTAAGAATTCAGAATATGAAACCATAAATGCAGAAGTGATGTTCACGCAATTTGTCATTGGTCATAATCTATTTCTAGCTGTAGCCAATCATGTAAGACATCTATTCAGAAAAATGTTCCCAGACTCTGATATAGCGAAACAATATGGCTGTGCTAGAACCAATACTACAGACATTGCTTGTTTGTTTGTTTTGGGATTTCGCACAAAGCTACTCTAGCCGTCCCTAATTTAGCAGTGTAAGACTAGAGGAAAGGCAGCTAGTCATCACCACCCACCGGCAACTTTTTTACCAACGAATAGTGGGATTGACCGTCACATTATAACGCCCCTACGGCTGGGAGGGCGTGCATGTTTGGCGCGACGCGACCCTCGGATTATGAGTCGCAACAGACATTGCACAAATGTTGGTTTGTGAAGATGACAAAATGATTTCAAGCACACTTACTAGCAGTATTTACAGTTTAGCCACAGACATGGATGACTCAAAACTGTAGCCCGTGGTTCTACGATATCTGTGCAGGCTCTATATGCAATCGTTACGCTCAGTCATTTGAAATAGTTGGCATCTCTGGAAGACCGCATCTTTAGACAGTAAACACGTTTTTGTACGACACGTGTCTTTATTACGTAGTAGGCCAGTATACTGAGATTTTGAAAGTTGAACCTGGCTGCTCTATTATTTTAATCGGCAGTTCAGAGTTCCTGATAACAGTCGGTTTCATTGGTGATAATTTTGTCAACTGTAGGTACCCATAAAATTGTGTTTTTTTTATAGCAAAGCCACATTGGGCTAACTGACGAGTCCACTTGGGGCCCCCTAAAAGCAGTCTTTTGTGTGTGTTAAAATTGTCTTTTCCCTCTTGGTTCATATTTTCTTTATATTGGAAGTACCATACTGACTTTTGCGCGTCATACTTCTTAAAAGTTTGTTCGATGTAAAAAGTTAGATATTCGTTGCTTGGAAGAAGTAATTTTGTGTTTAGTTCACTACAGATGCGATGGATCATTCTTAATTCGTCAATAATTGTACCTTTCTTGGAAGCTTTAGGATAGTTGGTGTTAAGGGAAAGAGGTTTTGTTGAACAAGGTCAGTTGTATACTATTGTAATTATCGATGCTTCAAGTAATGTCGAGATATTCGAACGATTCGATGTGAATTGGGTGTTAAGGTTTACAAAGGTCTAGAAATGTGTTTAAAGGAAGGACATTGTCCCACATTCCATATATGTCATCGATGTATCTAAATCAAGAGATCGGTGTATTTTAACGCTATTTGTCAATTGCTGTTGTTACAAAAACGTGCATCAATAACAGTGACTGTATTACCCATAACAACACCACTTAGATCTAAGTTGTTACCAAAATGATGATGTCCATTGTGGAGGATGAAATGCAAGACTATCCACTGTCGGCCTGTGCATCTCCAAATTCTTATGTGATTCTACACGACTTCACACCATTCTCATGTCTGTACAGGTAGGTAGAGTTACACAGTCCAATGGAAACAGTATTGTTATGTACGTCCCTATGGTGAAGTACATCTTTGTTTCAGGATGGATAGAGTTACACAGTCCAATGGAAACAGTATTGTTATGTTCGTCCCTATGGTGAAATACATCTTCGTTTCAGGATGGATAGAGTTACACAGTCCAATGGAAACAGTATTGTTATGTACGTCCCTATGGTGAAGTACATCTTTGTTTCAGGATAGCAGGTCTTCTGTATCATTAAAGTAACAACTCTGGCACTACCGTATGTTGAGTGTGGGTTTCAGAGTCCTATCCAGTTTATGTTATTTTAGCAAACCGCATAATTCTATGGTGCGGTTAAGTTAATCTAGAAACTTCTTTGGTAGTTAACTTGTTTGTATATGATCTCAACTTTCGTCTCAATTCTTTTGTTAGGGTCATTGTTAAGTTTTGAAATTTAGTTTCGTCTTTAAGATGATCAAATGTTTTTGTTCATAACTACTAACCCTTTACATCTGTCCGATCTTATTTTTTAAAAATGATTAAGGGTTAACTGTTCTTGGGTACAAGTTAGGTTTAACTTCGTTACTTATGTTTCTGCAAAACGTCCCCGACTCTTTTTTTATTCGGAAGGGAATAGCTAAACGGGGGGCCCATAGCGCTATAATAAATCAAATATGAAGGGCTCTTGATGGAAAAAAAAAATTTTTTTGGGGGGGAAGCATATATACACACAGCTTTGAATCCATGAAAAACAAAGATATATTTTAAAAAGGGGGAAAAATTGGTGAAAACATAATCACAGTCATAGTTAATATTTTTGTTGCCCACACCTAGGATTGAATTAGATTTACAACGACTAATGATGAATATTAAAGCTCTGATGATAACTTTTATGTTATTCAAACAAACCATTATTTGTTATTAAAAATACGTTTTTCAGATTTCCATTTTTTTGTACATTAGTGTATGCGCGATGTCATCACACATTTGTGTTGTCAATGTGTAGAAGTCATGTATTGTCAGTTAATAACCAATGTTTTATTACTTTATTTATGGTACTCCAACAAAATGTTTTATTTCCCTTTACCTTCGCTTTACCCTTCTAACTACTCTTAAAATATTAAAGATATTTCAATTTTCGTTATATCTAGGTAAGTTTACAGTGCACCATCTTCACGTGACTTTTATTCATCATTACAGAGAACGAGACAATGGCCTCCAAACTCGCTCAAAGACAAAAACAGTGGAAGAAACATCAAAAAAGGATGCATGGTTACCTTTCCTGTAACCACAACAAAGATGGGATTTCATCTTCGTCATTTGATCATGAACATTAAACTCGTTTCTCACAAGGGAACCAAACTGTTTGAAGTTACAAACAAATACGTCACGTAACGTCAATGTTCATTTATTATCTCGTTACGAGGCCATTAATTTTGATCTCTTTTTATTATTATTATTATTAAAGTGCAGATGAAAAAAAACCCAAAAACTTATATTTTGATTTAGTACACAGAAAAATTTGCCTACCGTAATATAACCATTTTGAAGTACGTTATTGATAAAATATACACACGTTCATTCCACCTATTTAACATTGTGAAGTCTTGGTACTATATATCTGATGTATTGCGAAACGTTATCGAATATTCTAAGTATTATTATACAATACCTACATCATTTATAAAAAACTAATCCTGCAATAAGAGGGGCTTCCTGATAAATGAAACTGTAAAAATATGATAACATAATCCAAGGTGAAATCATTATTGAAAGTAAAAGTTTTTCACATTTTTAGCTCACACAAACATGTAAACAACTATAATCAACTTGTTTAAAATATTACACAAGAAAGTTTCCTATGATAAACTTCAGTTTAATCAATGAGTAAGATTCCTTGTATATTGTACAATATAAAATAGAATAACATACATATTTGCAATGTGAAAGCTTAACATCAGTTTGCATTTCTGGATCATGTGTTGTTTCTTCCAGGTTCAAACCCTAGTACTCTCTCCATCTATAAGCACATATCAGCTTAATTCACTATTTCTATTCTCTCACGTGTATTGTAGTTAATTACTTTTCAACTACACAAAATCATTCAAATACACAAACCTTTGACAAAACAGCAAAAAGTACATGTTTATTTAACAAAATATTTTCTTAAAATCAATTAATTTCTTGCACTCTGTTTGAAACACCAACTGTAGTAGGTATTTTCACCATGGTTTGTTTATAAATCACATTTTAAATTTATTCATCAAAAGATTCAAGCGAGTCTCAAATACAATTATTTTTTGATATCTTTATACTGTGCATCTCTAATACTAAAACAAACATTGTTCTTTAATACTCACACCTTTCTACTCTTCCTGTGGAAAGTTTTGGAAAAGGAAGTGGCATCAGCTAGGTTTATCATTTAGTGTTTGTTGCAATGATATACACACAACTCTTGCACACCGTGGGCCGATAAAAATCAGTCTCTAATTGATCATGGTATCAAATATATGTTATTCAATGAGTGGTATTTTTATTTTATAGAAAAATATATGAAAAATTACTTTATAAAGTTATTAATATTGAAAATAAAAAATATACAAGTAATGGAATACAATTTGTTTATAACAATAAACCCCTCTTAGTGTAGAAAAATAATCACTGAACATTGATCTCTGGGACTTTAATGGGTTACTTCCACCATGATTCTTGAGTTGGATAACTTAGCTTCTTTACAGAGAAGACAATATCATCCCATCAAGAAACAAGAGTCCAATACCCATTTCAAACCTGTAATGTTTACACTGTATCAATACATCTCTGTTGTCAAATGAATTAAACATCACCAAAATACCAAATATATTACCTTGTAATATTATCAGTAGACATGTTGAAATACTAAAATGTGTAATGTGTAGTTATCTAGCAAACTGCTATCCTACAAAAGTTTATGTATAAAAATATTTAACAGCATAGAGAAAGCAAATACATGTTAAACATCCAACTTTGGCAAAGGTCAGAAATTACTAAAATATTTTGCAAAAGGCATTATTTTACACTCTTTTTCTTTTTTTGCACAGACAAAGTTTTTGCTCATCATTAAGGTGAAAACAGTCCTGCAACTTAAGACAGAATACTTACCAGACACCCAGAAGGCTGCTACCGACTGCAAACTTTTACCCAAAGTGAAGAGATATGTAGTGAGAAATATAATTCATCAATCACCAAGGATTGTTTTTTTTTTATTAGTGGGAATATAAAATAACCACAAGTTGAAATGCATACTTAACTATACTGATTTCAATATGAAAAATGTAGGAGATAAGCCACTTCTATACAAACTATGTTGTCAGCATAGTTGATGCCTGAATTCTGGTGTGTGAAAACCACCTCTGATAATCCAATTGCTACAGCTAGATACCACAGTGTGACTGAACAAAATGAAATACTAGTGGTGTTCAAACAAAATCTTATCTATCAGAATGAATATATTGCAGCAACAATTGACACTTTGGTCTGTTTTAAATTTGAACTTCAATTATATACAAAACTTCCATACTCACTTGAGAAACTAAACAGCAGTAGATATTACTGCTTCTACTTCAAATAAGAATATATTAACATGCCCAGTACTGTGGTGCTTTTATATCACCTCTTCATTACCTTAGAAAACTATGGAATTTAGAGACAAATAGCAACTGAAGCTTGGAATGTCACAATATCACAGCAAAAGGAATATGAATAGACATTCATCTGTTGTGATAATAAACTTATTGTAAATATCTGTGACAGGCCTGACACAAAGTCTGGAAGTTGGAGCTTTCTACTTGCACATTTCAATCATATCTACAATGTACCTTGACAGTGATCAATGGTAGGTAAAACCCAAGACCTGATTATAATAATGTGATACAGGTCTACATCTGACTGTGGATAGTCAAACCCAAGACCTGATTATAATAATGTGATACAGGTCTACATCTGACTGTCGATAGTCAGTGTCTGTTGTTATAAAGCTGTTTATAAATATGTATTTGTTTGTAGTTATACAGAAAGCAATACAGTGGACTATTTGTGCTCCGTTAACCGTGGGCTTCAAAACCCAGTTTTGAGCAGCACAAGTCTTCAGACATACCATTGTGTCACTGGAACAAGTCTATAATGATGACACTAAACTATAGCTGGTGTATCTTTTTACAACATCTTCGGTAACAGAATATATATTTATCCATTTGTAACTGTCTCATCATGCAATTTACCAGCATTTATTGTTATCAAACTGACAAAAACTCTAGGGTATGGTCCATACATAACTTTGGAGCACTCGAAATACAAATTAGATAATATACTTAAAATACTTATATTAATAAGAAGGCACTGGCCAGTAGGAATGAATTAATAGATAAATACATGTCAATATTCAGTACACTCGAATAGGCAGTTCACATATATCCTCAATCATGTCAACCCCTGAAGCTAATAAAATAAACACTACATGTAATCCTCTAATAATTTTCATAATGATTGTAATGTGGTTAATTGTAAATGGTTAGTAACCGTCTTCTAACATCATCTTTCCATACACAATAACAAGCTTCTTATAATATTTTTCATTAGTAAGTCAAAAACATTACTTTCTTATCGTATCCATTAACACATAAAGTAATAAAAAGGTGGCTTTCCTATATTATCTTACATAGAAGTTGGTCATCACTTTCCTATAATAATCATCTTAATACTAACTGACTATAAACAATGATTAATAATACTGTTTCAATTCAACTTACATGCAGTATTTGTAACTTCCTTCTAGAAAGACTATTTCATGCGAGTGGAAAAGTAAAGTAATAATAATAAAGATATTGCACAATTTATCTATGGTGAAGCTGAACAAGATATAAATAGCTCTACACATGTTCAAGATATCCGTGTCCGAACAAACTGTCAAAACTGAATTAAAATTTACAAATGTTGCTAGACGCATGTTAAAGAATAATTTAAATAAAACCTACAACGAACTGCGATTTCTGTAACAAAAGTGATGATACAAACAGAATACACACCGTAGAAGTTGTTTTAAAATTTAACATCCACAAGAAAACAAACTAATGAAAAGGTCAGACAGCCTTACAAAACAGTACATGTCTAATCCTAAACCAGATCTGAATTTTTTTGGTGAATCAGAGTTCTGTTTGTTATTGTTAAAACTCAGATCGGATATGAAATCAAGTGGTAGCTCTCAAATAGTAAAGCAACGAAATATCGCAAGACACCGTTTGTTTGTAACCTTTGATTCTTAAATAACATATTACCAGGTTGCACCACTTTAGCCTTTCAGTTGGATGTTGACCACCAAAAACTGCTACAAACACCAAAGCACAAACAAGCTAAGTTACAGCACATAAGGCTTAACATAATAAATCAAGGCATTACTTCTTCACAAGATTGCTTTATCATTAATATTATCACAAGTTTCAGCACTAACTCAGACTATTTCATACAGTTCTAAATGTTGAAGAGTTAGACCATAAGTACATAACTTAAAACACATGAAATGACACAGAATTACTTCTTGTGACAAGAGATTTTGTCACACAGCCATTTTCACAAGCAAAATAATGCAACTTAAACTGAACCAATTATTAAAAATATTAAACCTTATTATCCACATTAGAAAACTTACTATTCAGTGACAAGTCTTATATGCATAGCACAGTTTGTCAGGGGAGGGGGGTGAATATAGGTGGTCATACAGCCTGCACTGTTTTAGACTAGTTTATCACTAAATTATTTGTACATAATACATATAACCTGTTTTTGAGCATTCTAGAGAAAGTGAAGGAATACAAAAAGCTAACTTGTATATATGTGACATTCCTTTGGAATCATAACAGATAATCAAAAATAAATTAATTTTAAGCAAAACATGAACTGTTAGCTACAAAGTTTATTGTAAATATTGAAGGACTGCAAAAAATTAAATGTCTTGGAATTATTTCATTTTGTGCTAGAAATTCGAAACCACAAAGCTGCTCGCTTATATCAAAATACAAAATTATAGTTTGTAGGTTTAGATAAATAGAAAATAAAGATTAAAAAAAAAGAAAAAAATCATTTAGAACTTGGAATACAGAAGTTAAGACTTTGATATTTGTATGTATAAATTCGACAACTGCAAAATATTTCTAAAATTTTATAATTATTACAAGTTAAAAAAAAAATAAATTAACAGCTATATACACAGGCTTTCAAATATAAACACTATTTTGTATGAATACTTTTGGAGCTGTTTGGAGACAACAAAGTTCTGAGCACTCTGTTAACTACACGAGACAATATTTCAACTGAGCACAATAGTGAAAACTACACAATTTCTTGACATGCTGTAAGAATCCTTCCTTTGTAATATGGTAACAGATACTATTTAATTTTGTTCAAACTTATCACTACTAAGGAGAGAAAGGTTGAATGGTTCAGGGTCACTAGTAAAAGTAACAATGAAATTTTGATGAGTAAATTACAGTCACTATGCATAATCGTTGTATTATTTTCAGACATTCCATACTCGCACAATAATCTGTCAGGACTGATGTGCTGATAACAGCACTAACCAAAAACAAATAAACATCCCATAACTGTTCAAGATATATTTATAAGCTGGTTCTACAAATTTTCATTTAACTTTTCCAGTCTTTTTAAGCACCTGTGCATATTCCGAATCATTGTGCATAAAATGTGAAGGAACATTGTCATCCGAAGAGTCAATGTTTGGACCTTCAAGAACCATCAGTTCTCTTGTTGGCCCTTGAGAGGCAATCATATTTGCATACTCAACACCCACCAGTGGATTAACATCTTGTTTCTTGGTTGTCTCTTCATCTTGACTACACTGTTTAATGTCCACTTCCGAGTACCATACAGTAGACTGATTAACTGGACTGAACAATTCACTTCCAATGTTGGTTGCTTGGGATTTGTTAATAGGATTTATTTTTCCATAGATATGCCTGTTTGTAGGACTCAAACTAGAATATCTTCCACCAAAATCATTCTCTTTCTGTTGGAATATTGTAGTTGTTCCTTTGTCAGAAATCACTTTCCCACTTAGTGAAAAACTGCTAATGTCTTTAGACATATCTGTTACTAACAGTGTCCTTACGTCACCTTCATTACCATCTTTTGGCTCACTACTGATCTCTTGTCTACTTGCATTTTCTTCAAGAACAGCATAAACAGGTTCTTCACGACATCCATCTACTTCATCTTCACACTCTCCTATTCTGGGTTTTTGTCCATTTTCATCTGGTTCATCATACAAAGGTTCAGTGTTTTGCAATTCTTGGACATCAAACTGTATGTTTGAACTATCTGGCTCATCATATACATGTTCTACTTTAGGTACTGGTTTTGCTATATCTTTGGCTGGTGTCATTTTGCCGGTAAGTCCTTTAGTTTTTCTAGGAGGTTTTGTTATAGGAGGGAGAGGTTTAGGACTCTTACTCTTTGGATCTTCATTTCTGAATTCAGGGGAACTCTTGTTAGTTTTATAGTAAGGAGAGGTGTCCCTGGTCATTCCTGTGTAGGCTTTCCCCACTTGAGTAAGCATGTGGAGATTCTCATGGCTTGCAGCTGCCTGTTTCCCAAAGCAAGTGGGTACCGAACCACCAGTAAAATTTTCCAAAAGGTTAACTTCGCTCTGAGACATTTTCAACAAATTAACATGTGCTGCAACACTCTGAAATACGACATTTCCATCTTTCGTTTCAAATATAAACAGTCCTTCACCAGAAGTACATTTTCGACCAGCTTCAATGGAAAATTTTGTAGAGCTACTTCCATAGCGACGGATGTGTCGAAATGGCCAAGTGAATAACAGGCGACCTACCTGACCTTGTGGACCTTTTTCTCCTAAGGAGATATTTACAGAAGTGACAATTAGATAGTAATCACCCGATAGTGCACACCGACTAGAAGCTTCCGTTTCTACAATGTGAACTTCATAAACTTCGGCTGTAAAGAAAAAAATAACCCTAACTTCAACTCAACATTTATGAAGAAAATAATGAAAACAAGGTTACTATTACACTCGGTTGACACGAATAGCTAAACTACAGCTAAAGCATAACAAAATTTAAAGCAACACACAGTAAAACACTGAGGAATAAAGAATAATGTTTTAACAATGTTCAGGGAGGACAAGACCTACTGGACCATCTAATCTGTTCCATCCTTTAAATAAAAAACAATAAAGAATAACTCATAGCAAGCCTTTATTATTCATGCAATTATCAAGCACATTTGAAAGCAACTAGTTACAAAGCCCAAACACTCTTTTTGAAAAACAAAAAAACCATCTTAGCTGCAAATAACCCCTAGCCTGAACAAATTCATATTTATATGTCCCCTAGTCCAACTGGTCTCAGAGCTAGTAATAAAATAAACTCTTTCAGACCCCTCTAAGTGTTATTTTAAAGAGAAAACAATTTCAGAGATCTCAAAACAGCTGGCATGGAAATTAAAACTTATTAATAAAGTAGAGAACATTTGAGATACACTTTTTACTTCAAGTGGGTTCTTCATCATCGAGAATTTCAGAGATCTTAACCTTTCCTCATCTTAAAACCCTTCAACTCTAAACACCATTCTAGTAACCCTCTTCACAGCCAACAAGACCTTAATATCATCAGCAAATGTAAGTAATTTATTTACCATCTCTTCAATTATGTTATTAATGTAAATTAAAAAGAGGAAAGGTCCTAAGACTAAGCCCTGAGATGCACCACTTGTCGCATTAATTTAGTTTGACCTAACTGCATCTATAACAACCCCCAGCTTTCTTCCTTCAAACCTTTCCTCCACCTATTTAGTTAACATATCCCTCGTACCTAAATATAATTTTTTTTTTACAAGCCTGTTAGGTGGCACCTTGTCAAATGCTTTCTTCAAATCCAGTTAAACAAAATCTGCACACTTATACCTTCACCCTTATACACATAAACCTTTTCAAAGAATGTTAAAATATTTAAAGACAAGCATTTTTGTTCTTAGTGAAACCATGTTCACTATCCAATAATAATACTTTTCAACTTTGTTAAATGAATTTGCAAGGTGTCTCCTACCAGAGTTAAAAACTTTTTCACAACTAACATTGGTTATCAAACCTTCACTATGATATAATAACTATTAAATATAATTAGTTTTCTCTTACAGTAATTTTTTAAAATTATACCATCTTATACTAGCATGGCATTGATACTAATTAACCAAATCTGATCAGATTACAGAAAGCAATGAACTGTTACTACATGTAAAATACAACAGAACAAAGAACCAACAGGTTCGTGGACTATTACTGCTGGTATATATGTACATCACATCTTTACTTAACTATCCATAATACATTTCACGGAATACAACTTCATTAAAAGCGCTGCATTCATGTTAAAGTAATGAATAAATAAAAAATTTATAAAAACCTCTACTATACATAATTAACACTTGGTTTCTCAGTTTCCAACTTTCACATGTGCTATGTCACAAACATTTTTGTATTTTCGAAGAGATAAGAGTTTGCGTCTTTTGTCCACTTACGAGCATTCATAGAACTATACAGTAGGTTTTCCTCTTGATGTACACCAGAACTACTGGGTTGTGGGTTATGTTGGTTTGAACAAGCATCCTGCTGGTCACTGGAAGCAGATGATGGCAAAGGAATACCAAATGCAACACTCTGAAGACAAGTGATCCACTTTGTCATCTCCTGGAAACTTTCTGCTGAAAACGTGTGTGTGTGACATTTTGTTCTAACCTGAAAGAAAAATTCTGGATGGATGAATTGCTTTCAGCAAAGACTAAAGGTTAAGTCATGTTTATGAAACAATAAGAGCTTGTAATAAAATACACATACATAAAAAATAGAACCGAAATACTTTCTTTCTTGATTGAACATTTCGACCTTCTCAAGTCATCTTCAGGTTAACAAAGAGTGTACAACTGGAATATTGACAAAAACAGAGTGAGAACTAATGCAATTCCATGGCCAGTAGAGAGCTAAGCAAGTTGGTATTAATAGTACAGTTAATGTACTGTATAGCTTCTATGTGATCCAGAGCAAGAGAAATGACATGCAATTTGGCAGTGAACACAGAAACTGCAGAGGGAATTTTGCATGCAACCCCCAAACCACAACAAACTATGGCTGAACCCACAGAGTTGCCTGATTTTAAGTTATCTGTATAAATGAAAATGGAAGAATGGTTTAAAAGTTTGGAAAATAGAAGGCAGTACTTCCAGTTGGGAATATCAGCCTTCTTCAAATGACTGAAAGAAAGATCACATTTGGGGATGGTAATAAGCCATGGTGGGATAGGCTGACCAATAGATAGAGCAATGTTATCCAAGGAAAAACCCAATTCATCCATGTGTCTGGATACAAATTCCAAAAGGAACAAGGACAGACTGTCTATTCTGAAAAAACATGGCCCACTAAGGAAGGAAAACACAACCCCAAGTGGGATGCTGCAATATAGATAGAGATTTTGAAGCATACAGTAAAGACAATTGAAAATAGCAAAGGTGTAAAGCTGGTTTACGAGACTTGGTGTACAAACACTGGACAGGAGAAGTGCTAAGGGTTCCTATGCAGAGCCAAAGCCCCCAATAGTGAACAGGATCCAACATCTTTAGAGCCAAGGACAACCAACCTGTCAGAACCAAAGACTAGAAACCTATAGTCCACTTTTGATCAAGTGAGGGCACAACAGAATTTTAGCACAGAACATCAACCTGCAGTTTACTGCAATAGCAGTAGAATAAGTACAAAGAATCAGTATTGATTAGAGTTTGTGATGATAAAACATACACTCTACGGAACAACCCCTCCCCTCTATATCAGAACCACCCCAAAGGGGTCTATATCCATCAAAATCCTCCAGCATTGAAAAGGGAGACAGAAGGGCATCAAAGTTTAACTGATCATAGATCTTTTCAGGAGACAAATAGATAGTGCAACTTAAAATAGTAAGACTCAATGAAACATGGATGGTTACAGCCTCCAAGGATGTATCATGGACATGGAGTTTGTACCAAAAGGGAAAAATTAACATTTCTATAGAAAAAAAAACAATGTAATATAAATACATCATTTGGCTTGCTATTAGTTACAAACTGTATAGCATTGAACGTCAGGCAGAAATACCAACAAATTCTGGAAGAAAGAATGTGACAAGCACCTTCTTATTTTCTACTTTATGGTCCTACAACCAATCAAAATTGAAGGTTAGAAAAATTATGGTTTGTTTATGCAATGACAATATTATAGTGATTAACACAGATTCAATGTTGTACTTATTGAAGGGGGTGGTCAATAAATTAAGAGAGAGAAAACATTAATTCTCACACAATTGTGATTTTTAAAAAGATATTACTTATAAAAGACTTAAAAACTTGTACAGTCATTTCGCTTTTTATGGTATGATCTACAAGTGCACTTCAAAACTGCTACCTAGTTAATGCCCAATCTAGACTTTCATAACCAATAAAACAAAAAGGAACAAAAAACTCAAAATTACCCTTTATTCAAATGTTTAGAAATTCTTAAAGATCTCTTAAATTAACTACATCCACCACATATGAATGCTACTAAATTCAAAAGCCAACCACTCTATTACAATAAAACTTGGTTGAAAAGGATTCCTGTCAACATCTATACGTCTTCTTAATCCAATCATTCTCACCATTAAATAAGAAAAAAGATGACACATTAACAATATCATTTCCTTTAACAATCTTGTATGCCTCAATAAGGTCCTCTCTTTCTCTCTTTTCCTGTGAGCATCAGACAGATAAGCTACAGATTAGCAACCTTATATGATAGTTGTATCACTAAAAGTTTCATATTCCTTTATCTTCCATTTACTCGTGTACCTACATGCAATTACTACCAAACAAAAAGTTTGTTATTACTAAAAATGAGAAACTTACTAGCACAGCAAGTTGTTATGATGGCACTTTAAAACTTCTAACGTTCTGACACTAAAAAAGGAACTCAAAAACTATCCAGAAACAAGAATTACAATGAAAGTATTCATAGCATTAAAATTACCTCAAAAACATTAGCTTGTTGTTTCTGGGGTGCTGCAGTGATTTTCACACAGTCAGTAAGGATGAAAATTTTACTAGGGGCTTGTCGCAAGAAGTGTTCTTCTGTTTCAAAACTTTCCAGCCTCTGGATTCCATGTTTGCTTGCTGTGTAGAGACCATAGAATCCTTTCTTCCATGTTTTCTTTATTTTTAGAGAAAAAAAAATATATTCATTATCAAACTCAATAATACGTCTACCACCTAAACATCATCTTCGTTTCTTATTATTTAACATAAGATGTTTTTTCTTTGAAGTACAGAATGTTTTAACATCTTCAGGACTTGCATGCCCAAATATTTGTATTGAGTAAATAAAAATATTCCAAGACTGGTAAGGTTTAACATTACAGTTGTTAATACAAAATAAAGAATACATGCCTCTATACCAAAATGCAAAACACCTCTTTAATAAGACTTCCATCACATCTCAAAATATTTCAGTAGACAGTAAAGAAATATATGAAATTTGGTAAAATGACCATTATTTATATTGACAGTTATTAGCGAAATGCTGTTATGCTACAAAAATGAAGTTGCAAACTTCTCTAATATTTATATTCACCGGAATGAGTTTTTTTTTTTTTTTTTATTATCTCAGATTACATACAGAAATGACAACAATGCATATACCTGCACAATCTAGCTATGCACTGAAGTTTGTTAACAAACTATTGTGAAGTTATTAACATAAATCTGACTGTTATAACCCTAGAACATCAACTGAAAATATGTGCAAGTTAATGTATAGAACTTGTGGTGACATCAGATATAGGTTGACAATGGTCAGAAAAAAATAACTGCTTAGCTGAGCTCACAAATGATACTGTTTCAAATTAAGTAACAGTTGTGAAAAGTGTAAGTGAAAAACATTATATGTAGTATGTAAATGTTCTTCCAATCAAAAGTTCAATACTTGGTGAATACTAACTTGGTAAACTGTGTACATATAAGGCAAACTTTGGGAAAAAGATCTGTCAAGAAACAACAATAATAAATAAAAACACAAATCTGAGACTGAATCACAGCGAAAGTTACTCAAAACCATTCATCCCAAGCTAGTCTCAAAATAAACTCATACACTGCAGCATTTTGCCCAAATTTTGCACTGTGTACTACAACCATTAAACACTGAAGGTATAGCCATAAAACATCTTGAACTTTGGTCTTCTAACACTGGACTGTGTGCAATAACCACCACACCATATACAAATTATAAACCAGAGAAGCCAGATCACAGGTAAAGGTTTTGTATGGATTTATAATAAATTATTTTCATGCTTCTAGGACTATCAAGCCAAATTATTAGCGATTATTGCAGTTTATGCAAATCCATTTTATTTTTTTTACATCTTGATAGTAAAGTGCAAGCATGAAAATATATAAATAGATGTGACTCAAGATTAATTTCACAATTGAAAATTTTGCGAAAAAGTGACACCTGTAGTCTAAAAATTCACAAACATAAGAACGGAATGAGGTCAATACACAAAACAGTACCAAGATGCATAAAATTATTTTAATTATAAAAAAGCAACAAAGAAACATGTTTTGACCAGCAAATTATAGTAACGCTACCATTTCTGAAAACTGGTACATCTTACATTATCCCTACTTTATTTAGACTTTCAGTGCTGAGAAATCATATTTTTTCTCTATCTGAACAGTTACTGGTGATTAATACCACAAACATGTGGATGGAGGAGGACAAGGTATCCAGCAACTTCAGATCAAGACGTAACGGTTTATTTGACACCTTTAGATAAATATTTGTAGCATGACAAAGCTCTGCAGTAATTTAAACTACGGTCATAAATTCTGTGTCATCATGTATGATAAGAAGAAACTATTACCCAACAAGAAAACAATATCAGTACATTCTAAAGGTTCAACAAATAATTTTTACAAGTACTCAACAGCCCAAATAAACACGTTTTATTCACAGTAGCAATTTATTATTCCTAATATTTACTAATTTTGTATTAAGTAACCTCCATTCAGCATATATTTAATGACCAATTAACTTCTTATATTAATCCACTTATGTTTCTATCAGCACTTGAATTTGTTAATAAGTAAATTTCAAAAGATCCAGAAACTTAGCACTTTTGAATAACAGTCTACATTTTTTTTAGAAGTAACGTGAAGAACAAACTGTTTAATCTTTATTATTTTAAAATCAAAAAATATTACTAATCGTGTATCATCATAAAGAAATTATACAAGTAAAACAATGCATATCCAGCATTATTAGTAATAATTTTAAAAACTTCGGACAAACACTCATACAACTTACAGACATAAAACCTAACAAATAACAGTGGGAACATATTGTTAGGTCAAGGAAAAACATTCCTTAACTTATTAAACAGGTAGTGCCAGAGAATTATGGTTCTCAGTCAAGAAAAAGTGAATAGAAGATCACAGTGGCATTTTTATAAAATGTCCATAAACAAAACTAATACAATCTGAGTTTGCATGATTTATTTTAAAGTATCTGTATTTCCTCTAGTTGTTCATTAACTTTAAAAATATTGCAATGAATGCTGAACCTTTCTTCTACTTATGACACATCATGGAAGAGTAAATTTTTTCAATGTCTACATTTGTTAGATGTCGCCACCATAGCATACAGCTGGAAATAACTTGGAATAGTTACTCTTTAAATGGTAATTTGTGAATAACAGACCAAAAATGTTCCTTACAAACAGTTAACTAGGGATGACCATAAATTATTATAGACATGTTAAATTATCTATATCATTTGAAGCATTTACCATCTATTACCCTTAACAAACTGAAGTGACACATTCCTTTTTTAATATCAACTATATTAATATTAATTTATAAAATATTAAATTATTAGTTCCAGTCTGATATAATTATTCAGTCTCCTGACCTTTTGATTAGTTAACAGAATTGCAGTGAAGAAAAATTAATTATTATTTTACTCTTTTCCATTATTTTTTACATATTACTTTTGATTTAATAAATACTCTATTTGGTGTAATGATAATCTAATTATTTGTTAGGAAACTACAAACCAAAGCAACCACTAAGCATATGTTAAAATAAAGAGTTTCAGTTCAAACTGGATGGACCATTAAGAATTAGTTATACATCAAACAATAACTTTACAGTAAAATTTGTTGTGCATATTACACAATGCATAAACTAATACATATACATGTCTACCGAAACTTAACCAGTATTATATCACAAAATTGTCAGGTATTAAAAAAATACATTGTCTTGGCAACAATTTTCTTCAAATAATGCACTGGGCATAAACAGACAATATGTTGTCCTGACAACAGTGTGCTACATCCATCGTTTGGTGTGACTAAAGCTAAAGAATGTGTGCTACAATAGTCTGTGATAAAAGTGGTAGGAAAAATTCAACAGTTAGATGACATGTTCCAGATGAAGGTTACTACTGGTACATATCTATCAATAACGATAGTTCAAGTTTACAATCATTGTGATTACAATATCTTTCCTATACATTCACAGGTACACTTGTACTTAATTTTTAAATTTGTTTCTTGAAAATTTTTATTTCAATTATCAATATAAAATGAATCCTATATCACCTCAACATGGATTTCTTACAGTCTCAGGTTACCAGGTAAAGTGATAATTTGATATAAATTACAGCCATTTTGAAGTATTGTTCTAATGGGAAGGTTCCAGGTTATAAAAGGGCAATATACAAATACATTTGTTTTTCATTAATTATTAACTACATATTTGAACTTGTGTAAAACTGCTAATTTTTAACTATAGAGTTCAATGGTGTGTGTATATGCTTCTAAGCATTGTTTATTTAGTGTTTGAATTTAGGTCTAACCCAAATCTCTCATGTTAGCTGAACTTTATAATATAACAAGAGGTTTATAAGTTAGTAAAAATGTAACAAGCAGCATGAGTGTCATACTGACAATTCAATGCAAACATTGTAGGTTTTCATTTTCTTACACACTGGTATAAAAGTCTGTTTTCATGTCCATTTGTTGAACAGAACTACAAATATCATTAATTCCATTTTATACTTTAGTTTTATATAGTCTGTTTACTTTTGATCATAAACTCTTATCATTTAACCAGTTTAGTGGTCTTAGACTTAAGTTAACATTTTACTCTTCCACAAGCAAACTGTTATAAATGTAAATCATGATATTTTAAGCTCCATTTTTGACATTGTTCAACACTTGTGTAATTGTCTGAACAAACTTGTTTTGTTATTTTTGTAATATAGTTTAAAGCTATGAAACAATCATATCAAGATAAAATAAAACTTCATACATTAGTCTACAGTGCCAAAAGATTCTTCTCACATTTTTAACTTTAGTACTGGATTCTTATTAATATTTATAACTATCTCAACCATGTTTTGAATATATTGCCTACAAATAATTATATATTAACTTTAACACTAATTCAAGTACATGCTACATGTAATTGTAAATTATAATAAACATATTACACTTACCAACAAAGTATTAATAGTAATAACAAATAATTATTATAATTTATATGTATCGTGTTTCTTTTTACTAAAAGTACCAGTGACGGATATGTTGGTACAAATAATTTTAACAGGAGTAGCCTCACCAAACCTTCCCTACGTGGATAATTCGATCTACACCTACTTCCGCAACATACCATTTCACTTTATTTTGGTTAAGTAAAATAGGCTTAGGGATCAATTCTTACAAACCTTCAACAGACTTATTCCTTGAGGTGGAGTCCAAAGGTATCCAGTTAGTATAGCTTCTTCTTTTTCCATAATTTCTACGATAATCCAAAAAGATGTAAATAAAGCATCAACACTGCCATTACTTTAGTATATATTTAAATAATAAAAATCGTCCACGTCATAACTTTGCAATAACGCACCACCTCGACACCTACTATTATGCTAGATTTACTGGTAGTCGTACTTACTACATATCACGCTATATCCTATTTATTCAAATATTACAGTCAATTTGTTGCCTCTGGTTCAGAACTTTCGCGTTCCAATTGATGAGAGAAGGGTGTTGCGCCACCTATTAAAATTGAACTCATAATTCATTATTTGTTCAGCTTAACTTCAGTATCTATAAAAGTATAAAGCGTATATGATGTAACGTGTTTACACGTACGCCATTAATGCTCGTGACTGATTTTGAGTGCATTTTTTATTTTAGACTTTAGTATAGTGAATGGAACGGCCTTAATGAATAAACAGATCCCTTGTTGTTTTTAAGTTGTATATACTAGACTAAAATAAAGTTTTACTTTCATTAAACTATATTTACACTTTATAGTAAGAAGACAAAAACTGTTCTTCTTCAACGCTAACTCAACTATTGCAGTAAACGAGCGACACGCAAGCTGTACGAAACGACAGCACTTTCTGCCATGACAAACAAGTTTTTCTTTTTAAAATAATTTCAGTTATTTATATACAAAACGGAAGATGCGCTAATTTGGGCATGTAACTGGAATTGAAGGTAGGTTCGTTGAGATGTTAATGAGTAATAATTATTAAATTGAATAGCGTGTATGCGCTTCGACCTAATATTAGACACTTTAAAACATTTGTTCGTTTGTAATTAAGCTAAGACTTTGATAAACTTTTAATACGATGTAGTACAAAATGTCTACTAAAAATATTTGTATTCGATGTTGAGTTTCACGCATTTTCAGGTTTGAGAAAAACTGATAATTATTATAATATATTTTACTGAGGACATCAGGAGGGTTGAATATCTCCTTGCTAATAATTGTCCTTATCATTGGCATATGTTGCCTGTCTCATTTAATAAGCATATTACTGTCTGACTGTGAAGAAGATGGACGGGTGAAATACTCCTAAAATTTGCTGGTTAAATGCGATAGTATCCGGAAACATTTCGTTTTAAAAGAAACCAATATCAGAAAGAAAGAATGCTGTGCAAGAAACACAGAAATGACAAAAATACTTCCCAGTGATTTAATGTAACAAATTGCCTATTCTTCTTCATTATCTCAGGTTCTTTCGTATAATAATGACATCAGATAGCACACAACTAATGACAGAGAAATATATTTAAAAAGTAAAAGAAAGAGTTACATGATTTAATCGATACTGATGTGAAGTTGATAAACTTTTCAACGAATTAAGAAATTTTCTAACTCCCTCATAATTATAGATTATTAATTTACTTTAATGCATAGGAGATAAAAGTTTTAATTAAATATGATAAAATACCAAAATATTTAACCAAAAGTCATTTATGGGCTAGATACAAAAAGACATTTTCAAATTACAATACTCTATAAAACCAAGACTTCCTAGTGACTTAGCGGCAAGCCTGAAAGCTCATAACGCTGAAAACAGAATTTCGATACTTGTTGTGGACACGGCAGAGACAGCCCATTGTGTATATGTTTGTGTGTGTCTTCTTATAGAAAAGCCACATTGGGGTATCTGCTTTGCAAATCCGAAGACTTACCTCTGTACCAGCGGGGAACAACCACTGTGTAGATTTATGCTTAACAGCAAAGAAACAAGCAAAACTCTGTCAGTAATAAACATCAGCTACGGTCAGTTATGGTGTGGCACAGACTGAATAAACACTAGTCTTATATTTCAAGAAAGCACCGCCCTGCTCAAGAATTGTGGTGTATCAAGCAGCAGTAATAGTCCAGTTGTTCAAATGACACATCGTATCATAACCATTGTATTCTGTCATGGCCTATAGACTGTTAAACGAAACTTTCTAGGAAGATAGTTGCCAAATCCGGATACATTACTGTCCGAGAATTTTGCGGATCTGGAAAAGTTAGAACGAGTATTTGTTAGAAACGTTCACCAATTTTTCTCAGAGAATTTTAAATTGCTATTTGGCTTGAAAGAATGAAAACAGAATAGTCTCTGAAAATGAATTAATTTGCGGTTGTAACGCTTCTACAGATTTTACAAATGAATGAGATGCGTAACAGTGACGAAACTGTGTACTGAAAGTAAGAACGAGAAAAATTAATTGAATAAAAGAAAACTTATACAAATAAACCAAAATAGTATTATAAGTCTTAAGGTGTTGATGTGTCTCCACAAGAAGGTATTTTGATAAAAGTGAACAAGTAAAGTTAATATTAAGCAGATAATAAAAAAATATTATTTTGCAAATTTTGGAATATACATAAAAATAAGCCATCTGCGATAGCGGTACCTCATTTTGCATTTAACACTAGAACGAAGGCAGCTAGTCATCACCACACAGCGCCAATTCTTAAGCTACTCTTTTATCAACGAATAGTGGGATTGACAGTAACATTATAACGCTCCTACGGCTGAAAGGGCCAGTGTGTTTGGTATGACGGGGAATCAAACCCGCGACCTTCGAATTACGAGTCGAGCGCCTTAACCATCTGGTCAGGGCCGGGCCTTTATCGTGAGTTATTATCTTCCTTTCTCCTCTTAGTGGGAGGTTTAAAATTTTAGTTTTGGCACCAGGCCAGTTGGAAACCAATGTTTTCTAACGTCACTAAAACTATATTGTGTCACATTATTCACCGAGGACGTCAATACTGCAAAAGACTTGGCAAATGATTTTTAAATTTGACTACTCTTCCATTCTCCAACTACGCCATCTGGTAATAATGTATATACTTAATTCTGGGATTCTTTTCTAGCGTGATTATTTGTATTCTATAGACTTTACCAGGCTTTTATGTATGGACTTGTTAATGAACTAGAGAAGGATGTAATATGTGAACCACACTATCGGTTCTAGGCCTAGTGCCGATGAGGCTGTGTATCGATAAGCAAGTTTCATCAGGCCGGCTGGAATACGAATTATAATTATTTTTATGGTTTATATCAAACTGTTTATTCGTTTATAGCATTCAATTGTATATTATTATTTGCTTTCGTTACCAACTTCTGTTATTGAAATAGCTGCGTTTATTCTAAGAGTGCGTATTTAATCACTGTCGCCGACGGCACGCACCTTGAGACAATAGTTTTAACAATGGCTTGTTACAAACTTCCACAGTATTTAAGGCCTGGCATGGCCTAGCGCGTTAAGGCGTCCGCTTTGTGATCTGAGGGTCGCGGGTTCGTGCCCGAGTCGCGCCAAACATGCTCGCCCTCCCAGCCGTGGGGCTGTATAATGTGACGGTCAATCCCACTTTTCATTGGTAAAAGAGTAGCCCAAGAGTTGGCGGTGGGTGGTGATGACTAGCTGCCTTCCCTCTAGTCTTACACTGCAAAATTAGGGACAGCTAGCACAGATAGCCCTCTAGTAGCTTTGTGCGAAATTTCAAAAACAAACAAACAAATCCACAGTATTTTCTGTAATTTATTATCCATATCACTAACATTGTTACACTGAAGTACTTCGCATTTTACAGTGATTTAGCTATTTATCAGGTTTGATCAACTAAATGGCAGGTTGGGAAAAAAAAAGTAAATATATTTATATTTTATTGGCCCGGCATGGCCAAGCTTGTTAAGGCGTGCGACTCGTAATCTGAGGGTCGCGGGTTCGCATCCCGGTCGCGCCAAACAAGCTCGCCCTTTCAGCCGTGGGGGCGTTATAAAGTTACGGTCAATCCCACTATTCGTTGGTAAAACAGTCGCCCAAGAGTTGGTGGTGGGTGGTGATGACTAGCTGCCTTTCCTCTAGTCTCACACTGCTAAATTAGGGACGGCTAGCACAGATAGCCCTCGAGTAGCTTTGTGCGAAATTCAAAAACAAATATTTTATTATTGTTAATCTGTTATGTTATTTTACGTGTAATGGTTTAATAAAAGAAATGAAGACAACGTGTAAAAATAAAAACAAGCAATACATGAAGACAACGTGTTGTAATAAATACAAGTTTAATTTATTGAATCATTAATCTTTTAGCCAAAATGTTTTTAAGAAATTCTGATTTTTTCTGTACGAAAACTTAAAACGTTTACTAAAAACTTGCCAAATTTCTTTAAGATACATAAATTGTATCGATACTGTTTTAGCACGGATTTACGAGACGATACTTGTGAAGTATTGCTTTATCGTCACAACTTTAGTTCATACGTCGGGCTTATTTGCATATGACGTCATGGAGTGGTCGATTTCTTTCCTCGGGGTATTGAAAGAGGGAGCTGTTTTGTTAAACACATCTACCTAATTTTCAAGTTGTCAGCAGATATTTTAGGTTCACTGATGAAAACCAGTTCACGTTGATGTCAGTGATTTTAAATACAAATATAACTGGTGTCTTTTTTATATGAGCATTCTTATGGATGCTGAATTATAAATCACTCGTGATATTTAACTGAGGACAATAGTTTACAAACCATCACTCGTTAAAACACTATTTTCTCTCTTTAAATAGGGTTAACTGTAATTGCTGTTTAACCCTTAAACAGCGGGATTGTTGTAGGTAACAACATCAGTTGATAATAGCCGCCATTTAATAGTTACGAAGTGGAAGTTCACCCCAATACATGACGGAAAAAAAATTCATTTCCTTAACATGAAGAAAAAAAACAATGAAAATAATTTATATTTATGGTAATAATAATAATGGGACAGAAGTTTGTATCTCTTTTAAATGTGTAAAATGGAATTTATTTAAGCTTTAACTACTGGGGAAATTAAGCTTATCTCAAATTCGATTCTACTCTGTTCCAACTTAAGGAAAGCATGGAAATGGCGTCACATCAGTTGTCCAAGTTGCTCACGTTTTCAATTGCTAATATATGCAGAACTGAATGGTCCATATATATGTATATATATATATATACATACATACATACATGTATACTTTCATTCTATTACTTACACTAATAAAAAACAAATAGTAGTAACTTATTTTCATTTTTATTTATTTATTTTTCTCTTTCTTCATCTTTTTATATTTATCTATTTCTTATTCTAACTTGGGAGAGCAGTCACCTTCTCACAGCTGTTTGCAGGCAGTGAAGGATGATATAGATGTAAGACATTGTGGGCCTGAGCACCCACATCTCGCTCTCCTAACTTCTAATTTTCTTATGTGAGACTAGCGAATTGGTGATTAAGACTGATAGATGGTGTATCCACACCGCAGTGTGAGTCCCACTTCTAAGTCATCTCCAAAACCAAAGATACATTTTATAATCCTACGTTGTAGCTTCTACCCTATGACCCCCTCTTCTTTTCTTTTTTTTTAAAAAAAGTGCAGCAAATTTTAAAAGAAAAATTAAATTTCTTATTAATGAGTTTTGGTTATGGTTATAATGTATTCATAGATATATATGTATATATCCATAAAAAACAAAGACAAAAAAGTAAGTCACATAAAAAATGAAAATGATTGAGACAAACCTCTTACGTTATATAAGTAGAATCTTGTATTATATACAAACAGTTCTACTCAATACTTTTATGAAATATTAGTACTAAATATAACGATCTTATAAGACTAAAATAATAATAATACACAAGTGAAAGATATAAATGCTGTCCGTCAGTTTAGGTTTGTGTTTCAGAAACAATTCTGAAGAAACTGAGAAGCAAAACGTTGAGTGTTTAATTTAATAAAAACTACAATTTGGTGTTATAAGATCAGCTATTTCGAGTATTAATATATTTTCTATACACTAATATGCACTGCAGAAATTAGTTAATAAAACATAAAACATTTTATACGTACTGTAAATGGCAACACATATATAAACCACTTAGCCTCCCAGTGGCTCAGCGGTACATCTACAGACTTACACGCGAAAATCGGGGTTTCGATACCCGTGGTGGTCAGAGCGAAGATAGCCCATTGTGTAGCTTTGTGCTTAATTAATTCAAAACAAAGAAAAAACAAAACATAAATCACTCATTCACATTCGTAGTCATTACCATCCTCTTATTTATTTCTTCAAAGCTTTTGGTAACTGGACAGGAAAATAAGAAAGCTTTAAATTAATATGTTCTGACATTATTTGTGTCCTTTCCTACGAGGTCATTTCTTTGATCGGCCCACTTTCTTGTGTATTCACGTCAGACCTTCGCTTACCCATTCGTTTGTTTTTTAATTTCGCACAAAGCTGTTCAAGAGCTATTGGCTAGCTGTCCCTAATTTAGCAGTGTAAGACTAGAGGGAAGGCAGCTAGTTATCACTCCCCATCGTCAACTCTTGGGCTACTCTTTTACCAATGAATAGTGGGATTGACCGTAACATTATAAAACCCTCACAGCTGAAAGAACAAGCATGTTTAGTGCGACGGGGATTCGAACCTGCGACTCCCAGATTACGAGTCGAACGCTTCAACCCACTAGGCCAACTGGAAGTAAAATCAATTTACTCGGGCTGTCTGCTGAGTCCATCGAAGAATCGAGCCTCTGTCCTTAGGATTGTAAATCTCTAAAGACTTTCGCTGTCCAATCGGAGCTGGCCTGACACGGCCAGGTGGTTAAGGCACTCGACTTGTAATCTGAGGGTCGCGCGTTCGCATCCCCATCACCCCAAACATGCTCATCTTTTCAGCTATGGGGCGTTATAATGTAACGGTCAATCCCATATTTCGTTGGTTCGCTGCCTTTCCTCTAGTCTTACACTGCTAAATTACGGACGATAGCGCTGATAGCCTTCGTATAGCTTTACGCGAAATTCAAAACAAACCTATAGGGGACTGGACATTAAGGAAATACATATACAGGTCCACTGATTATTTGTTGATGTGGTCTTATTAGAGAAGATAATTTATGAGTGTAAAGCTTGAAACTGAAAAAGTTTTCTTGATGGTCCATAAATGGTCTAGATAGAAAAAGTCCATCCTTTTGTCACTTGATTTTATTTCACTGCATTGGTTCTGCAATAATGTGTTGTAGTTTTAACAGACATACATATCTCTATGTCATTACATCTAAAGTCCACGAACAACTGCTAACAAACATGCTCGCCCTTTCAGCCGTGGGGGCAGTAAAATGTGACGGTCAATCCCACTATTCGTTGGTAAAAGAGTAGCCCAAGAGTTGGCGGTGGGTGGTGATGACTAGCTGCCTTCCCTCTAGTCTTACACTGCTAAATTAGGGACGGCTAGCACAAATAGCCCTCGAGTCGCTTTGTGCGAAATTACAAAACAAACAAACAAGTTGAATTTTATACTTAAATTATGGTGAAAGAGATGGACGATATTTAGATAAAATCCAGTCTCTTTTCATTCCTGGGAAACTCTGGATAAATTATCCAATTCAGTAAAGATTCAACTGGACACTTCAAATTTACATCAATACAATAATTAATTAGTAATTGACTCCTAGACATTGATTCTTGCTTGGAATGATTAGAAATTATGGATATATATTAATATAGGGACGGTTCCTATACTTTTATTGATAAGTTTAAAACCAACGTACTACCAAAAAGTAAAATTTCAATGTGGACGAACTTAGAGTTTTGGATTTCAGAATGTTGGATACTGTTTCCAACAATGGAAAAACTTAAGCAACTAAGTTATTGTTTTCAAAGCGCATCTTAAAGATATGTTGTTAGGAGCAGGTTGTAAGAAAAAGCTGCCTACTAACACCAGAAAGAGACAGTTGGAGTTTCTCGAACATGTTACGAAGAAAGAAAAATGAAAAGTCTGGTAGTAACTGGTACGATTAAAGGAAGGAAAGACCGTGAAAAACAAAGGATGACGTAAGTCTATGTAAATCTCTTTAAAACTTTAGGTTTTCGATGTTGGAAAAATTACTGAACCTATTGGTGTCTATGAAATTGACGATGTAAAACTGTTTTCGTCATACATTAGACGGAGCATGGAAGACATGCAGGGAGGAGTGATGTACATTGGACGTAATTAGGGTTACGATAAAGCTTTTTTGCACAACTACAGAACTATTGCAAATGTGCACGGCAGTTAGATAGAGCACAACTGGACACAGTAACACGGACGTAACTGAATAATAGGGCTTTACATTACAGCGGGTTCGAATCCCCGTTGCATGAAACATGCTAGCCCTCTCAGCTGTGGGGGCGTTATAATGTGACTTTCAATCCCACTATTCGTTGGTAAAAGAGTAGCCAAGAGTTGGCGGTGGGGGCTAATGACTAGCTGCCTTCCATCTAGTTTTACACTGCTAAATTAGAGACGGCTAGTGGAGATGGCTCTTGATAAACTTTGCGCGAAATTCAAAACATTGCAACCAAATTCACAGTACACAATATTATTTTGGGCTTTAAACAAAAATAACAACAAACTAGTTTGTATTTTGCACACGAAATATGTTTCAGTTTCCTGCTGGTTAAACAATCCAAAGTACACTTTCGTGGAGAGAGGTATTCTCATGGAAACAGTTAATGAATTGTTAACCATGGTTATGCAACATAATTAATGCTGAAAGAACTGGTAAAAAAATAAATAAAAAATAATGGGGTGGTTGGCCTGAGTGAGTTGACAAAAACAAACACATCTTACAGAACATTCACAAGTAAATTATAGTGGTTTCGCGTTTTACTAGGCAGTTTAAGAATGCAGCGATTTGGTCTCTGCTGTGGGAATGGTTGACAAACGCTTATGTACACACACACACACACACACACACACACACGAGGTGTACATTTTTTAAAAGTAACGATACACGTTCGTTATTTTTTGGGACTTTTTCAGGTGAATGATCTTGTTGAGAATGCTGGTAGAGATGACATTTCTAAAATCACCAATTTTGGACTATTCCGTTTCTTTCACCTCCTGGAGAATAAACGACTGTTCGAAACGTCTCAAAGCTCTAGACCGTTTAAAATATTAATCTTTTTAAAGATCTATTATTTTACATAAGAAAGAAAACTGACTACGAAACTAGCAATAACGTAATGAGAACTATAAAACAGAAAAAGCAGAAATAATTTCAGAAATATTCCGCTGATGAGGTGGCGTTGTCATCTATAAAAAATACGAGGAAAATTAAGTTTTCTACCTCCATTTTCAGTAGTTTTTTCGAGCGAGTTTTCTTCTCAGTGTAATGGTATTTTGAACAATTTCAAATAGGGTGGAAAACACAACACGTCAATTTCAAGTTTATTCTCGGCTCCCATCGTTTGAGAGCGTTGTACATGTCGACAGAGGAATATGTAAACACATTCTTTTATCTCTTTACTCAATGTTTGTTATTTACAAAGATATTTAGATGTTGTCCCGACTCGAGTGTTTTTAAACCTCTCTTTCGATGAATGAATTTTTTAGAAGTGGCCTGACTTTGTCCTTGGACATCCACGAGATCTGCAAAATTGTTGATCATAAGACAAAAGGACTGACTCGTAACTTGTTTATAAGGCGAATGTAAAGGCTGGACAAAAAAAAAAAAAAAGGGGGGAACGTTGATAAACGAAAAAGGTTTTATTTTATAACGATTGATACAAACTACCTATCGTTGAAATAGAAATGTTAATGATATTTTATGTTACTGTATTGAGTAACTAGGCTAGGCTGCTGTCAAAGAGGTGCAAGTTATAAGTGTCAGTTTAACGCGACGCGGGCGCGAACCCGCGATCCTCGGATTACGAGTCACACGCCTTACGCGCTTGGCCATGCCAGGCTTAAAGAAGAAAGCAATTCCGTAGGCCTACCACATTCACTTCATCGTCAGCTACAAACACCTGTCAAATTCAATGAATCCTAGAACATTTTAATAAACGTTCTTAGTGAACTTGTGACGTTTTGACTTCATAAACAATGTTCTATGTCAGTTTTTGAAATAAGTTATTTGAGTGGCATATAAAATTAAAATATATTTATCATTACTAGAGTATATGAGCATAAAATATGTTTATCGTTATTAAATACCTAGAAATTAAATATACGCACATGAAGGGGCCTGAGTAAGTGTGGGTTATTCTGGCCATCGTGTACCATATATAAATACACTTGACAGTTGGAAAACCAAAATTTTAAGGAAGGAGGAGAGGCTAACGAAACTTGACCTCCTGGGTAGATAAAAATCAAAACCCAAATACCCTTACAAGAGAGAGAGAGAGAGCTTAACATTAACTTTTGAAATGACGGGAAAACAAATAATGTTGATGCCACATTATACTCCACAAACAGGATATTCTACTCTAAATTGTTAGGAATCAATCACACCATCATTTATATATCTAAATGTGTATTTACCATACGTTATTGTTGTGCGATGACTCAAATGTCCAACAATTACTCTTCGCGGTGGGCGGTTATAATGAATCCAAGAATGTAACAAAATTATCCTTTTTGAAACTCGTTTCATATGAAACTGAGTGGACACATCGACTGGTCTTTAGTACAAGCATTCCTGTTGAAATCGTAGATTAGCGGTAACATATCTAAAGAAACCAATTACGAAAATGTTTTGTTTTGGCTAGTTTGATAATGGCGAATAGATGTTGACGATGAAGGATTACAACAGCAGTTCTGAATGTGTTAATACAAATATATAAGGACTGACCCGATAAACATAGGTGATTTTTATTTGTCAACAGAACAATATTACAAACAAACATGTATCTGCAAACCGATCTGGTTTAGATCCATTCTATTTATCCAAGTTTAACTAAAAAAAAAAAAAGAAAGGAACTCTTTATAAAAATAACCATTCAATCTCAATTTAAAAAGAATAAACAAATGTACACATAGAATCAATTCCTATAAATATCTTAGCTTTTGGTGTTAACATTTGTCGCACAAAGGACCAATGTATTTTGTTTTCAATATAATGATATTTAAAGAAAAAAAAATGAATTTCGTAATTCGCGATAGAAATACAATAAATTTTAACATAAATCTAACTTATTGTTTTTGTCCGAGTACAGTGTTTTACCATAATAGAATTACAGTCATCAAGTTTATAGTTTTTTATTTTTAAAAAATTCAATAAAAACGTGGAGTTTCAGGTACAACAAAACTAAATTAGGCGCAAAACGCTGTTAGTAACAAACCTTAGGAACGGTGACATAGAATGTAAGAAGTAATTATTAGGGTTAGCCTAACCAGGTATTATTAAAAGTGTTTGAGACTATTTTCCTAAATAAAGTAAACAAGAGTTTAAAGATTGTTAGTTAATGTATTAGCTGCATGGAAACAGAAAATATTTACGGCTTACTTTGTTAGAAATAAAAGTAACCATACAAGTTGTAAGTAACAATCGTAAAATTTCATAATCTCCAATAAAACAGTCAACTTTAGCTGATAAAACAAGTAACAAAATTACTTTGAAACTTCTGTTTTCTAATGTCTAAGCAATCTATTATAAAATTCAAACATTCTTTAAACTCATGAGGTCTGCATTAGGTATTTTAATACAATTATATTTTAAAGACCAAAATCAATGGAAAATATTTGATACGTTACAAAGTGTTTAGTAAACAAGTTAACCCTTATTATTAATAGTTATCTATATCAATGAATTTGAAGGAGTTAAAAGCAAAAATAGATGTGGGTTTATAATAGTTTTTGAGTTCAAATTCTATTACTTATAAACATGTACGAGTTTCTCAGCTTCATGACATGAAACCTTACTAGACCTCAGTACCTAACCAGCAGTAAGTTAATCTATAAATATTACTTTTATGTATGGTCAAAATGTAACAAGCTAAATTCGAAAACAAAATAACAGTGAATTTTAACAAAGACTGTAGGTAGAATAGAAATCTTGTAAGAGTTTATGTGACTGAGAAAAGTAAATAGTGTGGGGAAGATACAGACAGAAAACATTATAACAGGCAAGTTTTGAGTAAAAAACAATGCATTTGATACATTAAAAATTCTTGTCACTTCCCTATATAACAGAGTAGACAAATTATAAGGATTTGTATCTTGCATTCTAGTGTCTTAGGTAAATAAATATTGTCAATTTTACTTGGAACAAAGTGAAAAGTAATTTACCTTCAATTACTGAAATCTACGATCATACTGAGTAAAATAACAACGTTATACCAGTGTAAATACTAACACTCATGTGTCCAATGATACTTCCTGCCAAGTTTAAGCTTTAATTGATTTCTGACAGAAAATACAGAAGTAATAAATAATGAACTTTTAGGAATGGCACATTGAAGTCTTCTACTCTACTAGTCAGTGAACTTTTGAAAATAGTATCTACCACCGACATCCGGGAGAGGGTCATGTCACATTATGCTCACCATTATTTTACATACATTACAAATGAAAACAGACTTCCTGACAGCTTGTAATTTGTCTAGCCTTCAAGAAAAAGTTATATCTCTGTTTTGTTTGTATCGAAGGAAAGGTAGAAAGTGACGCCTACTGCTGCTGGCAGAACTGGTGGCTGACGAAGTGCTCGAGCTGCGTGAACGGAGAGACGTTGGTGAAACCCTAAGGGTGTCTTCTTCGGTACAACTGTTACTGTGACTTTTGGGCTCATCTAACTCTGATAAATTAAAAGAAATTCATAAACAAAAACAATACATAAAACATAACAAATATTACATATTTACAAGAAACAAACATGATAGGGTTAGAAAATGGAGACGTCATCTTAAATCTGGATTCTCTCCCCCAAACAGTTTACAATTTCACATTACAAAACAATCTTCACTCACATGAAAATAAAAAAAAGTTTAAAATATTTTTCATGGTCATTACTTCTTCATGACATTACTTTCCAAAAGCAAGTAGCCTCCATTACAATACAAACATGCTTTGTATGCTGGTTCTTAAAAGTACATACAATTCTACAATTTCAGTATTTTCATATATTAATAGAACAATAATATGAACTAGCCTAAACAGCAACAGATCTGATTTTATACTAAATTCAACTAAAAATATATGCTATTCTACTCTCACATATTTTAAAGATACAAATAATTCTGAATTTAGTTTCTGCAGCCTTACGTTTCTAAATTTATAAAGTTTGGCAGGAGTGTTAAATTCATATTTTAATAAAAATAAAATATACATCCTGCTATATCTTTTCTTGTGAGTTTTCTCAAACATACTTTAATTTTGCAAATACATATTATAAACATGTTTTATGTTATTCTGATAAACATCATAACATCAGTAGTTCTATCATTAGAACTACCACTTCTAGCATTAATTTTTGAAGTAATTAATATCAAATTGTTAGTTTCACGTGAAGTTAGTAGAGGGATACTTGCACTAGTTATCCCTAATTTTGAAGCAATGGACTAGAGGGAAAGTGGCTTGTCAATGCCAACTTCCAGGTTACTTTTCTATCAATGATAATTGAATTTGCTCTCATTTTATAATTCCCTACAGCTGAAGAGAAAGCATGTTTGGAAATGTAACTCAAATTCACAACCTTTAGATTATGAATCCATAGCCCTAACCACCAGACAGAAACAATGCAAAAACAATAAAGATATTCAATAACATTTGTAATAATAATAATAATAATAAAAAGTTTTTCTCTTGCAGCTGCAGAATTTTAAAAGGTGGCACTAACATGTTTACAAACAAATATAAGCTACAGTATCTCTAAAACTAGAGAAACAAATTATGTGCATAGACACTCGAAAACAGCCCATCTCTTGTTGTATTTAGAAGCAAAGCCCTAATATATCTCAAAACAGTGACAATATGGTGCTGCATAGTAAAAACTTGTCTAAATAAATCTACATCCAGTTTTTTGTTTTTTTTAAAATTAATTATGTTTATTACTTTTGACTGCTTATTAACTGACCACATGTGTTATAGAAGTGGCTTTAGCATCTAATATTAAATTCCTTACCCTCTCTCTATTGTATCACTTTGGTTTACATTTCACAATTTGTTAAACAAACTGTTTCTTTTACCGTCGTGTGTATGAAGTAGAAGCTTTTTTTACTTAAAATTTTGTATCTTCCAAGCTGATTCAGAAACGAAACGTAACACAAGCCAGAGGTTGGTTAGACTTTCATTTCAAATTACTAAAGATTACAGATCAGGTTCAAGTAGCCAGTTTCTATTGGCCACTTTTTATTTATAGTCACACAAATCTATTGAGACATTAATGGGATTACAGCCAAATATATTGTAAACAGTAAAATTACCCAAACAAAGATTCAATGTATTCTAATCATTAACTGATTTAGTTCTTTCCAGTATAAAATTACTACACTACATCCTTTTAGTTATTTTATAACATGAAAGTAGCTTCATTAATTTAAATCACTTGTTACGATCTAGAGTTACCTTACTTGATTGATAGTTGTAGATTTGTAGTTTTACGACTTTAACTACATGTACTTCCACAGTCCCCCCCAAAAGTACTCCAAAATTAAGAATAACAAATATTTTAATTTCTTGCTTCTGTAATTCATACACACATTTTACAGACATCATGACAGTACACATTTTGACGTTAAGTGTCCCTTACATGACATTATTTTAGTGTCTAGTGATTGAAAGACAACATGCTACTGAAGAATGCTGCGAGTAAAACAGGTAACCCATAGAGACAACCTTCAACTGCCTTTTGGGGGAAGTTATATAATACCTGTTATTCGAGTTTGTTCATATAACGACCCTTGACGGAGAAATCCTGGAAACCTGCTTGGTCCCGGAGAAGGAATTTCCATTAGGATTTCTGCCTTTACACCCCAAGTTTCTAGAGAGAAATCAAATTTAAGGTCTTCTTAACTAGATCATGTGATGTAGTCTACAAGCAAAATGGACAATCCAAATTTGAAACAAAAATAAAAAAATGGCATTATGATGTAATAGCTGGTCCACTATTAGTTGCACACTGGCAACAAAGACAGTATAGACTTATTATAACTGGACAGGACAACAAATATCTTGAGAAAAATCTTTTTTTATTATTACCATGTTTTAGAACATCTTAAACTGTTGAATCACTAAAACTAAATTAAAATAATTAAAACATCTTAAAACCAGTTCTTACCATTCATATCCCTAAATGTAAGGTTAGTTCAACAATGTCACGTAATAAATTGGTTTATTCTGTTTTACCTGTTTATGTTTTACAGCTAATTTACACAATATCTTTATGTAGAAAAAATTCAAAATCAATTCCTGTTGAAAACTGTTTTATAATGTAAAGTGCAGAAGAAAGAAATGGCTTGGATTTTATTCTCTCAAAAATATTTTAATAAAGCATTTCATACCTACACTAGATGAAACACCCATCTACAGAATGGGCAAAGTAAAAACTTGTTTATAATAAATAATAGGAAATCATGCTTATGTTTTTATTTTTGGTTAACATAATAAACATAAAATTACAGTAAAAATACAAAAGGTAGCAACATTGGAGAGAAGGGCCTACTGTTCAAGATCTCAATCAATGACCCATCAAGCCATCTTGTGTCACTGTGTCAAGTTGGCCGATGAATCAAGAAATATGAAAACATACAAGGAACAGATGGTTGAAAGGTGCAAACAAACAAACAAAGAGAATATGTGGAATTGCTAGGGGCCATCTATGAATATCCCTCTTCTATTATTGCAGCTTTTCACAGTTTCATTGTTCTCTCTTCACTGTCACTAAACTGAAACATTACAATACATGAACATGGGGAGGTTCTCACCATGATCTCTCGCATGTTGTCTGATATTTGCTGTCCACTGTGCATGGTCCAGGTCACTATCTGCTGCTAGTATCTGTTCGTGTGCTTTCCCATTAACCACGTTTACAAGCCTAAAGCTTCGAGGATAAGCACAGGATGCAACTTCTGTCCGTAGTCTGGTATCCTTCAAATGTAAACTAATTGTTACATTTTAAAACTTACATTATACAACATTTAATTATTTAAATTTATTTATTTACAACTACAACATATTTTAGGTTTAGTATAAACAACATATTCCACATCCTGACAAAAAAAAACGACAACAGAGCACTGCTAAAAAGTGCATCTCAAGACAGCAAGAAGGTTGAAATGTTGTTCTTTTCTTTATTTTAATACCCATATCAGCCATCTTAAGATACATTTTAGTTCATGTAGGTTTCTCATCATCATGAAGAGTATTACTAAGTTAAGAAGTACAAGCAAGATATCTCAGACACTTTGTGAACACAAGTATCAAACTAGGAAAATATGTTTCACTAGCATTCTGAGGTTCTTGTTTGGTAGCTTTAATAAGAGTTATAGCTAGAGCTGTAACCTTTGCTAAAGGCATAAATCTGGTGTTGAAATACAAGTAAACTTGTTTAAATTTCCTAGAACTAAGAGTGTGTAAATTATTTAACATGCTTTCAATTAGAAAAAAAAATCATGCTCTTAAAACATGTAGTTGATTTTCCAGATATACCAAGATTTATACAATACATATAGAAATACCATAGCATGTACATATTTTAACCACTTCACATAAAGGATCAAATTATATTGTGGAATAGCATATGTCAGGAATACATTTTGACATTGTTTGATATTTTACAAGTGGTGTGATGCTACAGAAATCAGACAAGAAACGAGCAAATAACAATCCTTAACAATATAATGTATTCATTCACTACAATCATAAAGATGCATTTATATTGAAGGTTTAGAATTTCCAAGATGGAGATATCCCTTGTACTTAATGACACAAGAAAAAGAAAAAGGAATACCAATCAACTAAGCAAAAGAGCCATCTAGAAAACAAAAATTCAAATCCCAGACTCAGTAAGAAAAATACAGAACCTTTTAATAGTGATATTTTTATAAACATTCAAATCAATAGCAAGAGTCATTAACATGCCCAAGAAAACAGCACAAGTCATACAAAGAAAATTAACATGCCCTGAAAACAGCACGAGTCATATGAATAAAAATAATGTTCTTGAAAAATGAGTTGTTTCTAGAACATGCCCATTTAACCACCACGTCTCAAGCAGTTAGAGACTGGAATGTTGAAACAGACCCTGGTTTACCACTGTCCTTGTACATTAAGTGGATTATGGAAAGTATGCAGGGAGGGGGAAGTGTACATTGAAGTTACCAGCCTTAAAACAGACTTCTGCAATTGACATTATGCTGCAAGGCTATTGTCAGGATACACAGCCACAAGATACAGTATGACTGGATGTTGTTACATGGTCTGTAACAACTAATTTAGGCTCCAAAGTCAATGTATTCAATCTCTTTTTATTACGTACTAATTCTAGGGTATAATAAACCTTTCAGTTTCTATGTCACTGTTAACTAAAGGCATTTTTACAAAATGTATGCAATTAGAGTTAATAATTTGAAACTAAGCATTTTAAACTACTTTTTTATGAATGAAAATAAGTAAGTACCACAACACAACATTTTAATGTGCATTGTAGCTCACCACTTAACTCGCTTGTTTCAATAAAAGACAAGGGCTTACAAGGGATTCCCTATTTACAGAGGTGGCAAAAGTTAAGGAAACTTTTTATTAATTATTTTATTAAGCTAATCAAACAGTTTTGAAGTTTGACGAAAGTAAAACAAACATAACACTGATATAACTACACTGCTGACTAACGAGAAAAACTATTTATTAGTTCTACTGCATATGTTGTTACATGTAATGGTGAATAAATACTAAATGCTCTAGTTGGTTGATTACTGCTCTGTAATATGGGTACCACAAAAAGAAATTGAATCAAAATTCTTACTTCAGCAACAAAGTGGTAATCTGATAATTTAACAAAGAAACTGAAATGAATCAACTGAAACACTTGTATAAATATATTGCAGATTACTTGAACACAATGGATTATGCAACCAATGTGCAAATCTTAAGTTTTAATTACAAAAAGACAAAACCAGCAAAAATCAAGGTTCAAATGTAAAGGCTAGCAACTACTTGTTACAATGACCTGTAAGAAATCAAAACTTGGATTTTGTTGTGAATTTTACATGCAAAAACTGCTCGTTTGGTTGAGAAAATATTTTTGGATTTTGTTGTGTTAAGTCCATAAACTTACTGCTGGCCCAATGGAAGAAAATTTCATATGTAAAATTTGGAGTAAAAGGTTATACATTTTAGTGACCTCTTACGATGACTTACTAATGAAGAGATCATTTTAAGAGCACACTAAGATGTATGATCAGTTAGCAAAATCCATTAACTGATGAAAGAATAGCCTTACTAATTATCTCTAAACTTAAGAACACTGGTACAATCAAGGCAACAGGAAGCCATCCATCAGACAAGAACACTGGTACAATCAAGGCAACAGGAAGCCATCCATCAGACAAGAACACTGCTACAATCAAGGCAACAGGAGCCATCCATCAGACAAGAACACTGCTACAATCAAGGCAACAGGAAGCCATCCATCAGACAAGAACACTGCTACAATCAAGGCAACAGGAAGCCATCCATCAGATAAGAACACTGCTACAATCAAGGCAACAGGAAGCCATCCATCAGATAAGAACACTAGTACGATCAAGGCAACAGGAAGCCATCCATCAGATAAGAACACTGGTACAATCAAGGCAATAGGAAGCCATCCATCAGATAAAAACACTGGTATGATCAAAGCAATAGTAAACCATCCATCAGATAAGAACACTGGTACAATTAAAGCAATAGGAAGCCATCCATCAGATAAAAGCCAACACTTCATTCACAAAGAAAAAACTATTCAACAAAACTAACAAGACACCAGGGGCAGCAGGGCTCAGTTGCTTCACACTCCTAAATCAGAGGGTTGGCAAGTTTGGAACTGATCTGTCATGTTGCTATGTCTTTGAGCAAAACACTTTACCTACTTGCATCAGTCTAACAAGTTGTATGATAGGTATCTAAATGTTAGACAGGGGTTAACCTGCAATAGATTGAAAACCCGTCCTGGGTGTACAGATTTCCATTCTTGTCCACTTGTGCCATTGGTTCTGTAGTACAAAACAACTGGCTTCATAAGCTTTAGGCACATAAAACGTTGAACTATTTTTTTAAATGTTAATGTAAGTCATTTTCAAAGTTTGTAATTTACTGAATAATAAAACTTTGTTAACGAGCAAACTTCAGCCAGTTCTTCCAAACCATTAACTCATCTCTCCTGATGTTCAAACTAACAAACATTTTAAAACTATACTCAAACATATCACTTTTAGGTTTATTGTTTAAATGTTAAGAAACTAGACACCTCTAATTTTCCTGTCTCTTAAAGTAAACAAGTCCTAAACTCTGATCCTATATTTAAAAATACAGATAGGCAAGCTGGTAATTTTCAAGACTGAGCTAATACAAAGCACAACTTGAGTAGCGAATACACTTATTAATAAAAAAAATTATATTATACACACACTGAACAGATTAGAGAGAATGGATAATTTATTTAGTATGCTCATCTCTTAAAATGAAAACAAAATCTTGGGACTTTTACTTTTGCATTTTAATTAAAATTATAAATCTAAAATTAAATACTGTATAAAAAAAGACTTCTAATCTTAATTGTGCCTCAGTTGGATGTGGTTATTTATAAAGGCCACTGATCACACTAAAGAAAATTCTTCCATTTTAATTGAATACACAGTATCCATAGCCTCATGCATTTTGTCTTGGCTTAGCTTGTCACTGGTTTGTGCAGATTAAATATTACTGAACTAAATCAGAGCCACAGATTTGGCTCAAACTCACAATGGCTCACCCAATTCTACTTCTACAGTGACATTTCTTTCTTACCCTCCAAGTAGTTCATTTGTTTACTCAGTCCAACATGTTCATACATTTTTGGTAACAAGTGAACCATGACTACATATAACATCTTAATCAGTACATAAGAAACTATGTATAACTGTGTTATTGCATTCTTTACAAATTTCATTAATAGTTGTTGCTGTTACCAGTAGTTACTTGAAAACACCCAGCCTGTGTTATATCGGAACACAGTTATATACTTTACTAAATTGTTTACATAAAACAATGACACGAGGATAGTGTGATCCCAAATAAGATTACTTGATTGGATGTATATGCAACCTAGATATATTTGTTCTCGGAATGTTGTATGTGGTCAGTTTTACTGTTAGAGACCAAACAAAAACTTAGTGGATTTATCGTGTTATAATCTCACCAAAAGCCATTTTAAAAACTTCATATAACATCTTACTCATTTAAAAGCTGCGAGTGGAAAACCTTCATAAATATACAAAATTTAAATAGTTGGAATACATTTTAGTTAATAACCAGGAATGTTATCTAGCAAGTGATAACTTCTAAATTAGGATAAGTTATGTCCTTAAAACTCAGATTAACTTGACCATCAGTATAGTGAAGTACACGAGATGGAAATCCTACTTTTATTTTGTTGCAGTTCTGTAAACCAGTCATTTATTCTTTCTATAGTTCAGTTGAACTATGAATTTTTAGTTACACTGAAGTGCTGGTTTATCTTTACTCTACAGCACACTGAAATTAAGCATGTATGTAACTAAAACTGCTTTCCTCAGAAGTGATGTATAGATATTGATGTCATGAAAGCTTATGTAAGTTAGGTTGTCACATGAGATGCAACCTCATGATCAAACCACTAAATAAAACCCCTTCCTTGATATTAAATGAGTTAGTTCATGAGACATATTGAGATCAAACTACGGTTGATTGTTTCTTGGTATATTATTATAGATTTTGAAGTGGTTTAATCTTGAAATGTTGCGATATCTAGAATTAGGTTTTCATCTTTTGTTTTTGTTTTCCTAATTCTTTTGTTTATTAAAATTAAGAACACTGATATTATATATTTTTTAAATTTCTGTTTGTATCATGTCCTGCCCTCTGTTTGTATCATGTCCTGCCCAGGTTTACTTTTTGTTTTTCGTAAATGATAAAATTTGTATTCCAATTTTCCGATTGTTTGAAAAGTTATTTATTTATTGTTGTTACAGTTTAAAAAGTTGTACTTCTGTTTATCCATGATTGTAGCAGCATGATGTTTTTGTTTACTACAAGGCCCAGCATGGCCAAGCGAGTTAAGGCGTGCGACTCGTAATCTGAGGGTTGCGGGGTTACATCCCTGTCTCGCCAAACATGATCGCCCTCCCAGTCATGGGGTTGTTACAATGTGATGGTCAATCCCACTATTCGTTGGTAAAAGAGTAGCCCAAGAGTTGGCAGTGAGTGGTGATGACTAGCTGCCTTCCCTCTAGTCTTACACTGCTAAATTAGGGAGACGGCTAGCACAGATAGCCCTCGAGTAGCTTTGTGCAAAATTCCAAAAACAAATAAACATGGTCTACTACAAGATTAGACTACACTCTTTCATAAGTTGGGTTTGCTAACAGCATTTTCAACCATAATTCCAATAATTTCTTATAAGATTTGGTCAGCTTAGGAGATTTAGATTAGTACTAAATACATATTTTATGTTAATAATGAAAGTGATCTTTATAATACAAGAACAAAAAACAATTTAAAATAACAAGTAAAGACAATCAATATACTAACTTGCATAACCAATACTGTTAGTGAAAGTAAACAAAAAAGTAATATAGAATATGTAAAGCAGCAGTAATTTTCCCATATGACAGCATTGTTTATGAAAATAGAAAATACCAAAAATCAGCACCTGAACTGAGCAAAATAGTGCAGTAATAAAAAGTACAATACAAAGGAAATAAAATACTAAACATTGTATGAAGTGTATTTAAAAACTTTTACCACTAGTCCTATATTATATATACTACCTGGCTAGAGGTAGTAATAAATAGTTAAATTTTCTTTAAAGCTGGATTGGAAACACAACAAGGATATAGACAGAATAATTTACTGTTAAACAAAATCTTTATTAGAATTGGATGTGATGGATGTTCAAAAAATTATTAATAATGAGAATAGAAACAACTACATATAATTATGAAACATCAAATTTCTTAATTTAAGTGTTAATTTTCTTAGGGTGGAAAAAGTATATGCCTACCTTGTTCACTGGGATAACCAAAATAGGTGACATGCAATAGAAGTCTTCAGCCTTAGGCCAAAAAGATAGCTTCAGGTTTTTTAATGAACACCACAGCCTTCGACACCCACTGATATTTCCCACTTGCTGAAAAAAACCACAAAATATTAAATAATATGGTAATACCAGAAACTTTATAAAATGCAGTCTGGACTGCATGCTCATATTTATACACTGATGTTTCCAAACAGAAACAGAATTAAACCAGAAAAAAATTGTAATAATTACATTCAGAAAAAAAGTCTCATGATGAACATGAAACAAGAAAATTCATGTTGCTCGTGAAAAACAAAACAAACTTAGTTTAGATTTTTTATTTGAGTCAGTTTGATATATATATATTTTACAAACATTTAAATAAGATTTTTCTTAGACTGAACTGGAAACTGAAATAAGAAATATATTTGATTGTAGTACACAGCCAAGAAATAATGTCTTTCCAAGTTAAGGTAATTTAGAGGGTTTAAATACACACAAATTTTAATATTCTGTGATGATGAGAAAAATTATATATTTAAACATGGCTGGTATGAGAAAGCACTAAGAGAAAAGCGAACAATGTTTCGACCTTCTTCAGTCATTGTCAGGCTCACAGAGAAACTCAGAAGCTAAGCATAAGTAGCTTCAACCTCTATTTGGATCTGGACAGGTACAAAAGTGCAATAAACATTATGTACACAATCATGTTTACTATTAACTACAGTACTATTTATTTAGTGTGTTACTATGGTAATAGAGAACATCAAAAAATCTGTATCGCTTAAATAGTTTTTTTGTTTTTTTTTAAATACATACACTTCATTAACACTTCACAAAACCATATGCAACTGTTCTGTCAGTGGATATTAAAAATGCTAAAACAGATAAATATTGTGTTTTTAGCCCAAGTTTGATATAAGAAAGCATGTTACTATTTATTATAATTTAGAAATTCATACCGAAAGCTAACATCTAGTTAATGCAGGATATTATGTCTAACCAAAAACACATTAAGTGTGAAAAAAACAAAAAGGTACAGCCAAACTGGTAGCTACACTTAGAACATTAATAAGTTCACACCAAAAACGGATTCACTGCTGAGTCAGGCAATATATATTTTTTTTGTTAAATTTGGGCAATGATAGTGATGGGTAAAACAAAATATGCAGTCTCGCTAACTAATGAATATTTGTTATGAAATTCTTATAAAATGTTATAACTGTAACTATCAGTTGGGCAGTGAATTTTTGTTTCTTTCCTTTCAGTCATACAGTTAATCATTTTTGACCAATTGTCCCCCCCCCAAGTTGTTTATAAATTAGATATCACAACTTTTTGTCAATACACATCAACAAACCACAGCAAGCAAGAAAGTGACACTTGACAGTGACAATCATTGCTTTTAAGATCGGAATCGTATTATTCAGAACAAACCTACACTTAACACAACCAACCGGATTCTTTAAAATATATGGTGGTAGTTTTTCCTCTCTAAAACAGTGTTAATAGTTTCCTTTATAACAATGTCATGAGCACTAGGGCAATACCTTCAGTGTAAACTGTTAAAATAAAGATAACTGAATATTTTACAACAGATAAAGTTTCATGGTACTGAAATCGTTCGAGTTATTTTATTGTTCACTTACACTAACAACCCCAAGGAAACCAGAAAATCTTTCTTCAGAAATAAAATCAGGTTGTATAGCAAGTCGACAACAGAACTGTCCAAAGAAAGGTAACTGATGCTGAGAGGATTCCAGCGTCTCCAACGTCAGATCGTGAGTTTTAACCTCATCATCGGTGTCGTCTACACACAGCGTGCCATGAGCCACAAGCTCAAATTTAGGCCCACTGAAAGTACAGAATAATGAAGTCAATCTATAATACTCCTTTGTGTTTATAAGTAATGTCTAGTTTATTTAGGAGGTAAAACTATTTCTTATATTACGAAAATAAATTACATGAATGATTATTAAAAACAATTACCTTACACCAATTTTGTTAACTTCAAGATTTCAATTAGTTCATTTTATTATTTATTATGAATTCAAGGAATTAGGAAACTATTAAACTGTGGAATCAAGCACGACTAAATCAGACTACAGAAAGACAAGTTGAAGTTACTAATACTGAGTGTATGTGAGATATAAATAAAACACAAATATGAAAATAAAGTAGACAAACATTTGGATAAAACAACTAGACATGTCAAACAAGCAGTATTTGTTGTCTAATGTCTGAATGATACAATTTTTAACTTCTCTACATACTAAATAAAACACCAGTATAATCTTAAACTCAGATTCCTTTCTTAGAAATTAAACTACACTCACACAAATTTTTAAGAACTATTCCATATTCAGAAGCTAAATTCATGGTGTATTAGAATTATAAATCCTTTAAGAGCATTAAAACTTGAATAAGTGGCATAGTTCTCTCTTTCAACAATTACAATTCTAAGTAAGAAGTTTCTAAACTTGACAAAGAAGAATTAGTAATGATAAAAATCTTTATAAAAATGATGAAGTAGTTATAATGAAAATAGTAGCCATAATGAATAAAGCAGGTAACATGAAAATAGGAGTAGTAAATGATATATAACAAAATTTGTGAAGTCACATCAACCATGTTACAGAATTACTAACAAAAGAAGAGTAACAAGTGGTCAAAGTTTTACATTGTCCAGCTTGATGTATAGTTTCTAATATAAAAAACAATGAACTGTTTTATATGTTTATAAAGATAACAAACATAATGACAACTATATTTATTAGGTTAATATTTCACTTAACTGAAAAGCATGTTGAATTGTTGTGCTTACAAAAACACAAGTATGTATGAATATCCAACAAAGAAATTTGATAATTTTAAAACGGTTCTTAAAATAATAACAATGGCTTATAGAATAACACTGTTGGTAACAACATACGTGATCATTTGAACAGTTAATAATTCTAAAAATCTTTATGAATATTATTTCCATATACTGGAAAACACACATTAATTGTGAAAAAAAAAAATTGTTTATAAACCTTTCACAGAATTTTGACATATTGAATTTAGTCATTTTTAAACCTGAACATACATTATGAAGCCATTTTATTTTACTCACCACTGAGAAAATTAATTTAATACCGAGATGAAATTATAGGGATATTACGTCAATTCCTAAGTTGTTCGAAACATGCATAAGAGAACATACAAATCGAACAATAAATCATGTAAATATAATGAAGCATTCAGCGAATATGACAGCTATTTGTCATAGCTTCTTCAACATTCTCCTAAAGGAAAGTAATGAGAAAAGTTTGTGTATAAAGAAAAACTTCTGATTTATAGATTACAGCTATGACTTGATGAAGTGCATATATTAGATCGCTGACTTTCATAATTCAAATAATCCATTCTAATTTCCATGATCAAAAACTAAGCTTCATTAATCTGTTAACACCAATTAAAAAGTAAACCTCACGTCAGAAGAGTAAGCACCAGTAATTGGTCAACATAAATAATGCCAGCTATCCAAATTGTATTTCACACAACTTACTTTATGAAAAAATACCTACCACCCCTAAAATTATCCTCTTTTTGAAACATTCAGATAAATATTACAAACAAAGAAACAAAACACTATTTTTTTCAAATTGTTTGGCAAAACTCAGAATGCAAAAAAAACATCCTTCAAGCATTTAATCATTTCACTGAAATATTCATATAGAGATTAGCAAGGAAAACAATGAATAGTTAATTAAAAATACATACATGTCAATGGAGTTCAATTCATCTTTCTGAAATACAAAAAGAAAAACAGCATTACACATAAAACAATATTTAATTAGTTTTGGTCAAATCACAAGACTTTTTAACAAGATAAAGACATCCTGATAAATGTGAGACCAGTCTTGAGACATTCATAAATGTAGTTTCAAACACTATTGTTTGAAAGTTTTAGTTTTTAAAGACAAATAATTTATGAAATAGACATCTACTTTATGTACACTGACTAATGCATTAATATAAACAATAGTTGTCTACACCTTAGCAGATATTTTATTTAATAACTAAAAAAAAGGTACTACTTGAAATTACTAGACATGTACTTTCAGAAATCTCATAACCACACTTCAAACTTAACATTTCCTTAGCAGAAGTGAGGAAAAACAAAAAAAAACAACAGGAAAAACACTCACCCTCTTAACTTATTACAAAATCTGCTTATTAATAACAGTATCAAAGTCCCCAGTTCATTATAATTACAACATCTGTAAGCACTAGGCAACCCTGACAGAATGCCCTACCTCAAACTATAAGAACTAACCAACTTTTAGTGTCCCAACTAAAACTAAACCTTCATTCTTTTACAGACTTCAGATATCATTTACTTGTTACCATCAGGTGATAAAGTTATAATTCACTGTTGAATGTTTATTGGCAAGACATCTGATAAATATTTTTACAAAGTGACAGACTAATTTACATAAACCATGACAAACACTTCAGCACCACCCAGTGTTGGTCGTTACAAGAATAGGGTTTCTAAAGAAAAGTGAGCTTGTATGAACAAACTCAACAGGACAGCTCACTAAACAATAAGTAAAAAAGGTGTAGAAAATATTAAAAACCATAATAAACACCTAACAGAAAACAGCAGAATACCACATGTAAAACAGTTATCACATTTCATCCACTGGCAAACTGATCGAGCCTTAAGTACAAAAATGTAGTCACATCATAATAAATGGCAAGAAGTTTTCCACGGTTTAAAGTGACACACAATGAGTACTAGCTCATCCATCAAAAAGACTTTCCAACACATAGGCTTAAACTAGAGCCAATAAAATGGAATTTTTTTTATATGTAAAATAAATTTTCAGTCATATCCATCACAAACTTTAATAAATTAGGTTATTATCAGTAAGTAAAATATTATGAGAGTGAGCAATTTAGTTATAGTATAATTCTAGTTAGTAAAGCTAAGTCATATGGGTAGCATATACATGCAGATGTCGAAACAAAAAGGAAATGGACAACTTTTCCTCGTTTTGATGTCATTTTTAATATCTTGCTATTTTCATTTTTGTGACCACTGGTTTTCAAACACCATTATTTTCACTGGCTGTTCAGTTGAGTAGCAATCAAGTATGAAATACACGTTGCATAAGAAAAGTTTGAACAGTTACTGTCAACAGACTGGTAGGAAAAAAACCCAAGTTTGTAAAATGCACGAAACATCAGATTATAACTCAACTGACCAATTTCTTCAGTAGTATATAAAAGGGTTCTACTATCTACAGCAGTACCATCAAAATTAGCACATATCTAAAGCAGTGCCGTGAAAAAAGTACAATTAAAACTTGTATGTGACAACTTGAAACCACTTTGTAAACAATGTGTTTCAGGAGCAAACAATGCTGTACTTAAAAGCACAAACTATAAGAGAGAGAGAGAGAACACAGATGTGGTCTAATGAGTAAGGTATCTCTTCCAAGGTGATAAAATCCACCATGGTAGTTTTGTCAGATAATGACTTCAACCATCTCTGGCCAGCAGAATCACCATCTCATTGTAATTGCATATTTGTGGAATGAAGCTGAATGTTGCATTTTCTGCCAAATCTCTCAGCTAACATTTGTAAATTAATTGTACACCATTTCCTTACAGAACAGGGTATTTGGACCATACATATTCATCAGGCTATACCTCAATATACATGCTTTTAACATGTAAAGCTTAATACTGAGTGGTAGTCCTAGTAAAGTGGACAATGAGTCCAATGCTTAATGTACAGGACCCGAGGAACATTGTCTATTGATGACTTAAAATTAAATCAGCACATAAATTTCAAAGCTTTTTGTTTTATGCCTATCAGTCACTAAATTATATTTAATATTTTCTACTTTTCACAGTGTAACTAATTAGAGTTTGGTGATTAGTGATGGTTGATAATCTATTAATTGTTGGGCTCACTTGCCAATTATCTCAAACTAATACATTATTTCTACAAGAGTTGGATGGTTTGAATTACAAACAATAAATTTTAAGTTCATTATTTTGTGGAGGTAAAATACTAATTGTTTAACCTTGACAAAACTAAATTAACTGAAAATAATAATGAAAAATAGAAATGACAACATTTTAACAATGCAAATATTTAGAATAACAAACACAACTGGAAACACAAATTTAGGTTCTTTAGTTCATCACTTTACATGATGTTAACCAATGGAATTTATGCTTGCTGGTAATGGATTTTGCCAATTAAATAGAGTTGATTGCTAAGCTCTACCAATTATTGACAAGAAATCCATGTTTTAAGCTTCAAAATTAAAAAAAAAAAAACTTTCATTCTACATTCATTTTGAAAACAAGTTTGCAAGAAATAAACAATTTATACCATTTTATATTTGCGACATTTAGAAAAACATTACAAAGCAAAAAAATTACTTTACAACAAACTGAACTTACAACAGACGCTGCGAGTTTCCTACCAATCGTCCTGCTAACAGAACTGGATATTTTCTTCTTGATTCGACTGGGAGTGCTTGCAATGCTCAAGTCATCACGAAATATGTGAGAGTACATTTCCAGTCGAAATTCAAAATTTGCTGGTACTTGGTTGCTGTGAAAGATAACTTCCATTGTTAGAAAGGTGGTTTTAAGCAATTCTAAATTTCAGTAACAAAACCCGAATGTAACCAAGGTTTGCTGGTTAACATCTTTAGTGTCAGGCTTTCTTTGGAAATGAGCTCAAATTATTATTGTTTTCTTTTTGATTGCCTAAACTAGTATATTAATGAAATCAAAGTTCTTTCACAGTATGCTATTAAAATTTTGCACAAAATATGCCTGAAAAACAAAGGTTATGTGTCTTGTCTTATGCATGATGCACGTTACTTCAATGAACCTACAGTTAAGAAGAGGATTGCTTCTGCCAGTGTTTATGATAAATAAACAAGTCCAACAGAGATCAACATAGAAACATTCAAAACGCCATCTAGTGAGGCACACTGCAACACAAGATGACATGCAAATAATTAAAAAAATACAATGAGAAATGTTTTGCTCAAATTAACTGAAACATTTATTTAAAAGTGGAGGACACCCATGTTATTTTGAGCAAGGCAAAGAATTAATAAAACCAGTGGTTGGTCAAACAAGTATAATATACTACTTAATGGAAAAACACAATTCAGTCAGCTGAGTGTTACCAGTTAATTATTTCACTTGACTGGGATGAAAAATTTGTGGGAGTTAATGATTAATAAGCAAATAAAGTTAGGTCAAACAGCTTTAAAATGTGAATTTTGTGCTAAATAATTACTTCATATTACAAGTCATTGTCTCAAACTAAAGATACATTGTTTCAAAATGGAACACTTTAAGCACTTACAGCCAAAACATGCAAAATTTAAGTTACACATTATTTGAGGTCTATGTTTGAACCTGATCAAATACTTCGACAATACAGCATTATAAACATTTACGAGAAGATACAACTGCAGTACCAACACTGCAATGTTTTCTGATTTACTTATTTATTAAGTACATTTTATAACAAACTACAGCTTTATGGTCAGAAGTATTTGTTTTTAGAACAGGTACAACATTTCAATCACTAGTGCAGGTAATTCATGTTCAGAAGTGTTAACAGTTTTCTTTATTGTAGCTGTTCCAAAAACAAATCTTACTCATCTTAAAGCTGTACCTTGTATTAAAAAAAACATTTCTTTTGTCTTTAGAAGATACAAAAAACAGTAGATGATGATAAATATTAAAACACCATATTCACTGGATTTCTGGAATATAAATACACATAATACTCTTCCCAATAAAAATAAACAAAAAGAAATTGATATTTCTATTTATTACCTACATAACAACATGATGCACATTATGAAGAAGGCTGGGAATACTCACAAGATTCCCATGTCATCAAAACAAATATCCGTCATACTTCTATCAACATTATTTATCAGGGCTGTGTCGTATATTTCTGTACCAATCTTCAGTAGGCAGAAAACGGAAAATTTCCTGTGGTCTCCCTTGTTTTTAAAATGATCACTGTCTTTCCAAATAAGTGGAATTCTGATATCTACAAAGTTAAAACAAAGATATTCTATAGCTTTTACTGAATACAAAAACTAAATAATCATACATTAAAAACTCAAGTACTGAAAACGTAAACTGCTGAAAGTGGAAACTACACATAAAAATGTTCTAAGTTACCAAAACATTAAGTTTGTGGTATTATACCATATCAACAGTCCAACACTAGTTAGTTACAATGACAGAACCAGGATGAATAAATACCATTTGAATATTATCATTACACACGCACACACACTTTCACTATTAGTAACCTTAATTGTTGAGGAAAAAAACCGTTCATTTTATGTCAGTGTAATATCAGCCTATCTGTAATGTCACACAAACCTAACAAACTCAAGTTGTTTGATAACAACTTTAAGAACACTGAAATCTTAAAAAACAAAAGAAAAAAGTCAAATTTAATGGTAAGATGGGTTTATCATACACATCCATTTGTCCTTAATCAGAATTATTTCTCTATTTGGACATCTCTTGAGAGGGACATGCATTCCAAATCAACAGCTCCAGCTGTGTAAATTCTTCAGATACAGAAGTCCAGCATGGAGATCAGTTAGTGGCTTTGGACTTTTTGTGCTTTTAACTTTGCACAAGTAAAAATTTGGGTGTTTTCGTGCTTCAGTTTCATTTTTGTTCTTGTTTGAATTTTTTTACTCGTTTCAAGAATAACCAAGAGTTTCGTTTCATCTTACATTTCTTTACGGACGTTTGAATTTTTTTTTTTATTTTAAACTAATTATTAAAGTTCCTTCATTTGAATATTTTGATCTTCCTTGATTATGTGAAAAAGAAACAAACTAAATCTCTTCATATTTGTTGACGTTACCTTATATTTAGCTTTTTTTTTTCTTATTCTCAACATCACATATCTCAACATATAGATGGCGATAATGTCTTTTTATTTCTGTCACAGCTAATGCCTCGCACACAGGAGTAAAAAATTGAAGCTTCATTTTGATGTGTCACACTCCTTAGACGAGATACTTTTAAGTGCAACAGCTCGGAAAAGAACACCCCCCCCAAGATAAAAACATAAACATGTATCTTATTAGAGGGAAACATTTACATTATTTTTAACTTACTTCTTGCTTTTTCTAAGAAAGCAATAGGTGATCAGAACTTATCAAGTCTGAAAACTAAAAATCACTAATAACACAGAATTTTGAAAAACTTGCTACACATGATTTTAGAAGTATAAAATAAACTTGACAGTTAAACATCATACTTACCCGATACTGCAACTCGAGCTGTGCTTGGGGATACTCGAATTGTACTGAAAAACAAACGTGAGAAAACAGGTAAAACTGCTATTTAAAATTATGTTATATTCTTGTGTAAAATCAATATTTCTTCCAGACTGTTTTTATGTTATTGTTTAGACATTTATTTTGGCAAGTTTCGCCAAATGCTGTATAAATACATTATATTTTTTAGAATAAATTCCGAATTAAAAACATGTACATATTGAGTGCCTAAGTACAATTATTATCAAATTCATGTTTAAATGTCAAAGTTCATTGCACACAAATATTTTAATAAACTAATATAAATCCTAAGAATGCTTCCCTAGGATTAACTTCAGAAACAATTTTTTTCTGCACGTGTTTCGTTAGAATTATTTTTCATGATTTCTCAACACTTATCACCATACCTTACAAAACTTCAATTCTCTTAATTTTGTGGATAATAATATAGCTTGGACTAGTTTTCAGCCAAACAGACATAAATGTTATCTGGTGCTGTCACCATCTGTTGAGTAAATTGGGATTTTCAACCAGACACTGTCAATATCTGCTCTAATTTAAGGAGTTAAGAAAAGCAACATAGACATAACCCAGATGTCTCTAGTGTCTAACAGTATATTTCAACATTCTTCTATCTACTCTTGTCGCTGGAAACTAAACTATTATTCTTTTTTATTTTTGAAAACAATTAAAGGAAGTCTTGTCATTTTAACATTTCAGGCTTATACAACCCTTTATAAATAAAGCCAGTTAGCAGCACCTGTTGTATACATAGCTACTTTAAGGTGACTAACAAGATTGATTATCACACTTTTGCACTGACAACATAGGACCATTTAGTCATTCAAGGCTTCCTTTAGCCCTCCATTCTCAAGAAAAGTAACATTTAAAGTAACCTATTACTTTTCAGGAAATCATCAATCCACATCTAAAACTGATGTGACGTGCCAATCTCTACCATTGCTTGTGGTAGTTCGTTCCATCGACCAATCACTTTGTAAGAAAAATATAACTGTCTCAAATGGTGTCTAACTTGTCTTTGAGATCTTAAATTATATCTTGGAATGGATGGTTCACAGTTAAGTAGGAAAGAGTCTGGCACTTTGCAAGGGCTATTAACTCAACTGTAAGGAGCATTTTCAAACTAGGACACAATAGTGGTGAGGGCAAAGATAAACTAAATGAAACAAAATTGAGATGTAGATGAAAGAGTTCAGCATAGAAAATCAGCATAAAAGTAGTTATAAGAATAGGCTTAACTGTTATGCTAGAAATATATGAAGTTAAATAGACGACTATAAAGGCAGTAGCAGGAAAAGAAGATTTTAATATAATAGGTATAACTGAAACATGGTTAAATGTAGATGATTTTTATGACAGAAATTTCTCTGAAATATGTATATCCAGCTTATTTAATAGGGACATAGTAGTAAAGATAGGGATGACTGTGATATAAAGTGTAGTTACATCCTGTGAAAGTGGAGGATATTAAAGATAACAACAAGAAGATTGAATTTATTTTGGTTTCTGTTGGTGGATATATATATAGAGAGAAAGCATTCAGTTGGAATTTGTTACAGATCATCTGATGGAAGTAATGAAATTACTGAGAAACTTTATAGTGAGACTACAATCTCAGCTGTTAAGAGTCATAATTATGGATGATTTTGATTTCAACTATCGATTGGAAAATGCTAGAGTCAAACAACAAAAGTGAAAGATTTCTGGAAACTGTTCATGATAGATTTCTTCACCAATTGATCAAGGAACCTACTAAAAGTAACACTATTTTAGATTTATTGTTAACTTCTAAACACAGAAATGGTTGAGAGGGTGGAAACACCTGGATACAAATTATCATTGCTGTATTAGGTTTGATGCTTTGCTGCATATGGAAATGAAGAATATTTTGAATCCAAATTTCAAAAAATCAAATTTTGAAAGAATGCAACAACAATTATCTGTTGTGAATTGGGCAACTGCTATTTGGAGACACTAAGCAACTGTGGAAAATGTTTCAATATTCAAAAACCAATATATTCTTGACAGAAAAAAAAAAAATTAACAGTGATGATTTTTATACAGTACATTAGGGGTAAACAAAATGTTAGGATGGGGGGAAGGACCCGTGAGATATGATAAAAGATGACTGATGATTATGAAATACCAAAATTATTTACTTGTGCTCTTTCTTCAGATTTTTATAATGAAGACTTAACCTATTCTTTATCCTGAGCAAGTGATAAGTGAAAACAAAGTTGAACAAGTTGTATAAATTCTGAGGTTGTTAAAATAAAACTGGGAAGTTTATAGAATGATAAGGTTCCTAAGCTTGATAAAATTTCCCTAGAAGGTTTTAGAGGAAGTCAGGACTGGATGTGTGAGCCACTTACCACAATACAAGTTCTTGAATGGTGGACAAGTACTAACAGATTGGAAATTAGCTAATGTCACTCATATCTTCAAAACAGGAAATGAAAGTTGTCCCAGTAATTATAGACCCATTAGTCTTGTATCAGTTGTGGAAAAACTTTTGAAAAGTCTGATAAAAGACAATGTGCAAGTCATTTAACAAAGTTTAGAATTCGATCGAATATTCAACAATGTGGTTTGATTATGGGAAAAGTTTGCCGTACAAATTTTTTGACATGATTTGAAAATATTACTACACATATAGATGAGAGTAAAGGTATAGATTTGATGTGTTTGCCTTTTCAAAAAGCATTTGACAAAGTGCCACATAAAAGGCTTTAAAGAAACTTACTTCTATAGGTGTGGAGGATAAGTTAACAAATTGGAAGAAAGGTGAGAATTGTTATACAGTTCGGTTAAATTGGATCAATGCTACAAGTGTGGTACCCCATGAATCAGTCTTAGGACATAGATGAAGGAATAGTTGATAAGTTACTGAAATTTACTAATTACATTAAGGTCTTGGGTGTTGCTGGCTAAGAAGAGGATGCTGGTGATTTACAAAAGGATTTAGATCACTTGGAGAGTTAGGTGAATAAATGGCAGATGGATTTTAATTATAATAAATGTAAGATAATGCACGTGGGCTATCATAATTTGAATTATAAATACGTATTATATGGATGGGAATAACCTTAACAGTGTCATGAAAGAAATATCTTGGTGTAACAGTTTATCAGTCTAGAGCCATTCAAACAGTGTGCTGTTGTTAGTGGTAAAGCAAACAGGATTTCAGGTTATATCTAAATAAATGTTGAATACAAGTTTAAAGATGTTACGATTTTATTGTGCAGGTCACTAGTTAAACCACATCTGGAATATTGTATTCAGTCTTGAGCTCTTTACATTAGGAAAGACACTGAACTATTCAGAAGAGTTCATAGGAAAGATACTAACGTGGTATCTGGGATAGAAGGGTTGTTGTACGAAGAGAGATTAAGATTCTTAAAAGTGTGTTCTCTTTGGAAAAAGAAGAGCTAGAGGGGAACCAATTGAAGTGTTTAAAACTGAAAGGATCTAATAACATCAACAAAAAAAAACTTTTCATACTTAACAGGAAGAATAATAGAACTAAGGTGCACAAACAGAGGTTCAGACAACATAAAACACGTCTTCAGCTAAGAATTTTATTCTCCAATAAGGTAACTAACCTATGGCTGCCTCAGATGTTGCTGATGCCATATATTTGAGCAAGTTCAGAAAAACAAAACAGCTTGACAGACATATGAATAGTAAGGACTGATTTAAACTTTTTAAAATTTATTTATTTACTTAATAGTTTTAGTTTGGCTTAAAATGATGCAACAGCTGAGATGGACCAATGGGTCCCTTTACTGTCCCTAACCATTATGTTATTTTATCGTCCTATTGACTTCAGAATATGGCATAAAGAGATCAAAAGGCCTTTATCCAATTGACCCCTCAAGTAACCTTGTAAACATTAATAAAAGAACCTCTTGTTTTTTGCTTAAAAACAGAATAAGTTGTAAGGTCTTAATTCACCTCTGTAAATAACTATCGTTAGAAAAATCTCAGTATCCTTTCATTGAATGCTTTGAAGTCAACATCATTCTTCATATATAGGTAGACCAGAACTGTACACAGTATTCCAAGTAATGACTGCACAGTGATCTGAAGACAAGATTGCTTCTTTTGATTTATAATCAACGTATCTGTCGATAACCGTTCCTAAAATTCTAGTAGCTTGATTGACTGTAGCAGTAAAGTGGCTTGAGTGATTTATCCACCACTATGTCAATATTTTTCTTCCAGTCATGCTATTCAGTGGTTTTTCAAGTACATTAAAAGTTGGCTCTAAAGTTTTGTCCTTCTGACCGATATACAAGCATACTCACCACCAGGCCATACCTTTACCAGATACATTACTGTTAATTATGTTTGATTTCCGAGCTCTTACTAACATTCTTGTACAATTTTTGGTGAATGTTTAATTAATATTTCTTAAAAAGATATATTGGATAAATAATGACAAATATGTTTATTAACTTTACTGAATTAACAATATTGCTTAACTTGATTTTACTACTCCAGCGACAATCAGGAAACCTAAGGTATGCCCTTGACACTGTTTTTACCTGTTCTATCCTTGGTTCGATTCTTTTGGAGTAGTTGACAAAATTATACCAAGTACAATTTGCATAATAATGAAAAATTAGTTTTTTTCTTCTATAATATCTGATACAGGTTGTGTTCATACTGTCTGAATAGAAGAATCTACAGGCGTAAGTTCAAATGCGACATTAACAGAATATTTCTCGCTCGCTGTTTAAATAATTTTAAAGAATTCCACGGCTAATCATTCGAGGAAAACAGACGCGACAAAACTCACTACTAATATTTATGGAAACAATCATTGTTTACTTTTTGAACAATTCGTTAACTCATCGCCACTTCTGTTTAAACGTATTTAACGAATTTTCTCGATCATTAAAAGTTACATATTTCTAAGAACATGCAAGTGAAAATCGGGGAAAATGCGAGAAAGCGCAAGGCTCCAGCTTTCGTTTATACCACGACTCAACAAACAGCAGACTGAAATACGACAGATAATGGAGGTCTATGCGATATCTATATCGTTCATTTTTACGAACACTCGACTGATACTGCGAACTAAATTGAATAAGCGAATAATGAACTTTATACAAGTATTCCATCATCACGACTGGCAGTCCCCTTTAGAAAACATCTAAATTAAAATATTAAAAATGTAACTTACTACCATACGGATGATTTCGTAACGTTGCTGAGAAAAGTTATGGCCTCAAAACATCAACTCACGCTTGTGTTAGATGCTTTAACATATTTTAGGTCTGTTTTCAGTACACAGCTCATTTGGCTATTAATATATATTCGGTAGCAAAATGGTTTAGAATTACGTTATTATTAGGAATAATATAATCCAAAACCTAATTATAGGTATTACAGAAAGTTATAAATACCAAATAAACTAATTACAGAAAACGATGTAATATATATTTTTTAAATGTAGAATGTCGTGACAGTGATGTGTTAAATATTTTCAGTAAAGATTAAAAAAAGCCTTTATCAGTAACATATGCTTTGTGTTTGGGTAGAAAGTGTTTAATTTTATATTTTTTCAAAACAGACTACTTTCTTATATCAAACAAACATTATCATGGAAAAACGTACTGTGTACTGTACATATATCATTATTTTAAGCGATTATCTCGAGTTTTAGGAGTTTGATAGACTATTGTATTCAGGTCTTCTATTAAATAACTAGCTATCAGTAACCCTAGTTTTGTAATGAAATTGATACTAATTTTAACATGAGATCTTACTTTCTTATTAATGCATACCAGTCAATCAGTTGTCAGAAAAACCAGTTAATAAGCCCCATATGTTTTATATTACGGTTTTGTTTTTTTTTCAAAAGGAGTCCGAAGGCTATCTAGAAGGGGAAAACCAGTTTTAATTATTCACGCAACTGTGGAGTTGAGTTGCCTGTTAGACAATCAGAATATATTATAATGATGTCACATAAATGACGCTTGACGTTGCAATTTGTGTGTGTAACGTTAGTAAGACATGCGTGTGCCATAAATCGCGAGATGAATTATGCACCTTATAGGCTAAAGTACAGCAAGATATAGGAACTTCGAAAGCAAAAAATAAAAATATTTGCCATTCTCAATTTTGGTTTTATTTACTCTTCAAACAGAACACTTTCGGATACCCTGCAAAGGTACATCTAGTAAACTACAGATGCCAATATTTCATATTATACTTATCCTTGAAAGGTTTCTAATCGTCCGTACATTTATAAATACTTAATAACAAAACATTTTAACAGTGCCCTTAAACCCTTTCATAACACGTTTTTTTTCTTTTCACAATGTTAGGCTAAAAGATACAATGTCAGTAGAAAAAAAGTTTCCCTTTGTATAAGACAGTAAAAATAACGTTCTAGGTCGGTTTTCTAGAGTGTATGAATGGCGTAACTGGCTAGGCGATTACAGAGATAAGTAATTACTTGCCAGTGAACAAGTATGGATTTGATATATTTGTAAGGACAAGCCCATGACGGAGCTGGGAACATGGCAGGAAACTCAAGAGAGCTACTCCCATCACACTGAGAAACTATAAACTAGTATCATATTTCTATTGGGAAGTCACTAATCTCATATTTCCACAGGGAAGCCTACTGCTTGAACTTGTATGTCGTCAAGAGAACGAAGTAACAAATAAATTGCACTATTTTATGCGAACACTTATATAAATAAAGGTAATTTACATATATATTCCTTTTTATTATTTTACATTTAATAAATTATATATTTTGGTAATACTGTTTGTATATAGTTAGAATTGTGCTATCAATATGCCAGTTAAGAAATTTTTATAATGATTTAATTGTTTAGGCCGTGAGTGATAGCTACTGTACCAAAAATAACCAGTAAAACAATAAATGAAATTATTTGACTATGCTTTTATTAAAGACTCATCAATGACTGATTTATTAAACTAGTTTTAATGTTGCATTTAATCAGCTTGTCTCATGAAATAATATAACAGTCATCAAAAATAAATTATTCTAATTAATTGACCATTTCCACCACCTCCCAGGGTTTGATTCATCATGATGGACAATGGAAGGCCTGCTATGTAGCTTCGAGTCAAAACACATACGTGTATCTGCATATTAAATTTCAATTAGTTTTGAGTAGCATTTAGTTCAAGTGACAAAACTTAAGTATATTGGTCTCAAAGAAATATAAAATGTCAAAAATATCCAATGAACATAGGACAGATATAACATTTGATATTCGTATCCTTATATATGTTAGCGACAATTTTAAAGTAATTATTATTCTTTGAAAATATCGCAATTATGGTCTACCGTCTTATGGAAAACCTTTACTATTTATATTAAGAAAAGGTGGTAACTAAAATTGACAATGAGTAATTTTGTTGTAACGTTACTCACCTTACTCTGATTAAATCTGTATGTAATTATGATTAAAAGTGTCTAGATAATTACTATTAACCACTATTCCTACTATTATTACCTGGTACTTTTAAGTTGGTTATAAACTGGACTAGATTTTGCATAGTTTTAACTTAAAGTGCTATTTATATAACCAAACTAAAATATTAAAAACTCAATTAACTTGTTCCAGTTATTGCACGAAAAAGTTCAACGGCTTTTTTAAACCAAACTACGAACAAAATGTGAATTTTATACGTTGTGTAAAACAGTATCTAATGAATTTATCACAAAGAATGTGCGTCTAACACTACAAAAGCGAGATGTGTAATAGTATACAAAATGAAGAAAAATTAAACAGATAACTTATATACAAACGTCTCAAGATTGATAATGAACTGTAGATCCCCAAAACATTCTATGTTGGCGAAGCGTTATTATAATTTATATGTGTCATATAATATATCTGTTAGGCCTACTATATTTTAACACATTCTGATATGGCGGACGTAATATAGTTAAAATACTAATTGTATATAGTTCTCGAAAAACCCTAAGGGAGTGAATAAAAAATAGTGGTGAAAACACAATGAGCGAAGATATGATAGTTATTATAAAAACAACACAGGCGACAAATTTATTTAAATTAAAGAATAGATTGAACAAACGCAAATATTCTTTTTTATATATTTTTATTTTATGAGGATGACGTTTCGAGCTAGCACTCTTTATGAGATCGCACAACTTATATCCGGACAGCTTTACGATCCGACGAAGAGAGTTAGCTATAAAAGTCATTTGCTTAAAATTAAGAAAGAGGGAATTCTCAATAGCCGCAGCTGTAAATAGATATTAACTGTGCCAAGAGATGAAGCCACAAGTTAAATGTCTGTACTTGAAAAAAGAAACAAACTCAGTCATTCTACGAGCGCTATATTATGGATAAAAACGTAGAGATTATTTAACCTATTCATAAATTATAATATTGTTATCGTACTGAGTTCACAATGAGAAATACTTTACGTTCACTCTAATAACAAACCATAATGAGTCCATGTGATGAATGCTACTACACAACATACGTACAACTTTTGAATGATGTAGTTTTTCATAAAAATATCAAAATCTGAATCAAAGTAATTATTAGATGTGTATTTCATAGTATATATAAGTGAAAAGATGCTTCCCTTTGTTTGTATTGAAAAAACTTGTTATTTAAAAAGATAACTTTCATTATAGTTAATTTAATTGGTATTATTCATTATAGTGTTTAACACAGTCAATGTATATTCTTATGTAGGTTATCTTGCACAGAAAACACAACACACTCGGACTGAAAACACTTCGATCCATAAATTATGACCAATAGGGTGACTCATGTTTCACTTTAATTTTCAGTCGTTTTAAATTTGACATTCGATTATAAATCTAGGTCACCCCCACGTGAACAGATGACGTTGTACTGTTGTCTATCTTCATTCACAGCGTACAGTTATAATTAAATATTCATCCGAAGCAGGATAGCATAAACGGGGCCTCAAAAATTATTATATAATTATTTCATTAAATGTAATTATCACGACTTAAAACCAAAAAAACATTATAAACTCTGTAGGATTTGACCAACTTTGGATATTTAGGTTCATCTTAAATCCACAAGCTAAGCAAACAGTGCATAATAATAATGAAATTATTTTTAAAGAACATTGAAACATTTCACTAGCAGGCAGTTAAGTTTTAAAACAGCATGACTAGCGTTTCGTTTTTCGTAGTCTTGTTAAAATAATACCTTTCTGGATTCCCAGTTTTTTCGTTAGATTTTCTTCGCTGGAGTTCGCCCATGTAAGCAGTCATTCTTTCGTTCGACGTTAGTAGGGATTTTGCAGCTTCGAGACTCTGCATCGGATGTTTACACGCTGCTAGCAGTTTAGCTGTTCCCTCGCGCATTTTTATTTCCAAGTCAATCTTGTGCTCGAGATCGTACTCCTGAAAACACAATATGTTTAGATCGTGAATCATTGCAAAAGTTTTTAAAATCTCCTGCTGACATTATTAAATCATAATTCGTTTAGTTTAATTCCAAATTAATATAAATTATAGCTGTTTTTGCTTCCTTTATTTGTTTATTATTGACTTTGGAGAAAAGCAAGTAAACAGTCTTAATACCATTTTATTTATTTTTCTGTTAACCAGTTGAAGAATATATATGAAAGCTACGAAGTTGTGTGTATTTCTACTACTGTTCTATATTTCAAATTTCCCTCCTTTATTACTACTTTAGAAGTTTACTTCGTAAATGTACTTTTGACGCTAAGCCTTAGCTAATAATAATAATAATTTTTTTCCAAATAGTTTCAGATGTTTAAACCATTGACTATAATAATCAGAGATTTCGGTTGATATGAATCATTTTTGGTGAACCAAACCGCACAAATTTTCGGCTCTGCAAAAGGAACACTATCAAACACTAATACAGCATTGTGACTGTTCCTCGTCTATTATTTGGTAAATGTAACGGGGTTTGAAGACAGAAAAAACAGCCGCATAACAATCCGTAATTTAGATAGTGCCGGACATATTGAGCCGTTAAAAAACTTTGAACCATCCAATCCTCAGCCCGGGACAGGCTGTGCTCGACTGTTTCATATTTTGACGCGTAACTGAACGACAGCACATTTCTACGTCACTTATTATGACATGGGCATCACGACAGAGCCATATGGTTTGTCACGTGAAATTAAAAACTATTTATATGAAGTAAAAACTTATAGATTACACATGAAAATTTATTTGACAAATAAAAGAGGTTACTTAAATGTCGTGCAAAACATACACATAGTATTATAAAAAATAAAAACTAGATCATTTGTATTACAAAGAGTAACAAACTTTATTTTGTACAAACTGGATGCAATTAATTTTAAAATTTTAAAAGGTTTTACCAACGTCGACCAGAATAAATCAAATCAAAATTCCAACACGTTAAGTCATTACTCTGAACATTTTCATGGAAAATTAGAATAACTTTCTTGTACGTGTTAAAATAAACAAACCCTCTTACTTAGTGAATAATAAATATACTCTCTTCCCCCAAACACGTGCCTAATAAGAGTAGATGTGGCCGTGTTCAGCCACGTGGATTGCCACTAGAGAACAGTGATTAGTGTCAATGGCGAGCAGACGAATGGACTTATGGAAAGAAGGGAAGGACACCAGATTAAGTTGGTGAGGTGAACGACCTTTGAAAACTAAAGCAGGCATTAAATATGTTAAAAGTTATATACAGAACTTGAAAGAAATATTATAATAGCCAAAATGCAAGAAAAAACGTTAACAGTAATGAACATAATGCTGATACAGTGGTAAAAAGCTACACAATAAAGAACAAACAAGCAATGAAAACGTCTATTAGAAGCAAAAGACTCGTGAAACTAAATAGGAAATACACACAAAGAAAATAACGTTAACTTATTTGTTTCACTATTTCAACTTTATGTCATTTGGGGGAGGGTGTTTTTGTTTTGTTTTTTATTTGCTGCGACTTCCAGTTTATTATAGCATACATAACTATCGTTGAGCGTACTCTGAGTTGAAATAAATTAAAAAAAACTTTACACTTTATTAGGCTTAACTTAGTCCATGAAAGGTTCCGAGTGGTTACTTTAAACACCCACACTTTACCATGTAGTTTTAAGCAACGTTTACTTTCGATAATTTTAGAAACTTGTTTTTGTCATGTTAATACCCCACGGTCATCATACAGACATCCCACGATCTTTTATCAACATAATTCATTTTCCTCTTCAAAGATTTGTAGATAACACATTCTGTCGTTTTTAAGATACTAATTACCACCCGCACATTTTTTGTTCTAACAGCACAAAGTTCTTAACTAAACATACCACCATTTTCTGTCCTATACTTACAGCTAATACGTTTGTTAGCTTTAATTATTATTTTTTTCTAATGTTTTAAAGTTTCTATTTGTTAATTAAATGTTCGATATAATCTGGTACACTTAATCACAAAATTTGTTGAATTTTATTACTGTTCTGTACTTTGATTTTATTTCATAGTTACACCAAAACAACTTGCAACTGTACATCCAAATAAATAAATTTATACATCAGTCTCACAAAAGTATATTAGATTGTAAACAGCTTCAAAAAGACTGCCTAAATACATCCATCTATAGTTGTGAAGTGATAAACTAGAGCAAAGTATCGTCAGACTGAATAATGGGATAATGATAACACACCAAGATGCTCATTGTTTCAAGGCGCGGAAGGAGACGTTTTTGTGTTCATTAATTTTCGTGGTAACGAGACGTGAACTCGAGAACTTCAGTCCCACAGTCCGGCATGCTAACTACTGACTGGCGCTCACATCGAAGTACAAGTGAAGTAAAACTGCATGTCCAAAAACTATTAAACTAACAAGGAAAAGTCCATGGTTGGACCAACGAATAAACGTTTAAAGACTTCGAGAAATGAGTGTTTTCTTGTGACAAACTCGTACAAAGACACACTGAAGAAAGAGTTCCAAAACAGCGAGATAATCGTCACAAGAAGGTTATATTCTTGGTCGGCAGAAAAGAAAATTGAGGTACTATGCAGCATGTGACAGTGTATTTCTGTTACAATGGAACAGAATTAGATGGATTCCTGTTACACTAACTGGAACCATGATACTTACATATTGATTTAAGAACAGACGGTCATATTCTGATCAAGTAATGTAGGTTAAAATTTTTACAACAACATCTGTTCAGCTAAAAGAAGCAGCTCCCATAGGACAGAACCTAGTTGAAATTTGATCTCGGTGATGAGTGGTTTTCATCCCTACTTCCATTTCCTTCGTAGAGCTTCGAATGTCGGTCTTTAAAACAACAAACGTACGATTTTCCATTACATGTGCAAAAAGTCAAGAAATAAGTGTTAAATCTTAAAAATGGAGTCATGGTTTAAGAAGTTACGATTACATACTTATGACCTTCTTCAATCATGCTTAAAAATATTTATTGACGACCTTTTAAAAGTTTTAAATTATTAGCTTTATTTGTTGAATAACTCCTTTGAATTAAACAAATGTTACTGGTCTGGTCCAATTTTATCATCTGTTTTTCAGGTTAAACTTCCAAGTAATTTGAATACAGCAAACTACATCTGATTTAGTTTAAATGTTTTTCTAGTTGAAAGTTCCTTTTTTTTTTTTTTTGCAACAACCCCCTACAGCTGATGGGTTACATTATGTGATTACGAAAAGAGTGAATGGCTTCTTTGTAGAAGCCTCACTATTTAAAGCAACAGTTCGGGGACTAACGTCTTCACTCCACGTTTCTTAACGCATTGGTTACACAATGGCTTCTGTATGAAAGGAAGAACTTGTATCCCTCCAACTACTAATCTGGTAACACAAGAGGCAGGATACACGCAGATAACTAACTCTGTGTGCGCGCGCGCGCGTCAGGAAAAAGACAACTGACAATTATTATGGAACTGAACATTATCCCAAATTCCGGATAAAAGGAAACTAACTACACACAGGATAAAAGGAAACTAACTACACACAGGATAAAAGTCATTCTTGAACAACGGAACCTAGCAACTCAGAATGGAAAAAATAAAGTTTTTCTTTTAAAATATATTTAGCACGATATAAATGGGTACATTACCTAGAAATAACATTGTTCAAATGAAGAACCAGAAATAAGTAAGTATATGGATTATTTAAACAGTTACTTGGAAGTAAGACCATTCACACACAAACGTAAAACATTTGTGTCATGGGGTCAGTAAACTATATATAGAAAGAGTCCAGGTACTAAACAGTCATAATACAGTCATGGAGTCAGTAAACTATATATAGAAAGAGTCCAGGTACTAAACAGTCATAATACAGTCATGGAGTCAGTAAACTATATATAGAAAGAGTCCAGGTACTAAACAGTCATAATACAAATGTATAAACTGAAAATCAAAATGAATAAAGAGTTTTACTTTAATTGTTTATTTCCATCCACTTTAGTTTGTTTGTTTTACGCCACAAATAAGGTAAGAAACCAGTAAGTGATCAACTAATCAAGTTGTTCATCTTACTTTAGTCGAGGCAACTCTACAACTACTTTATCACAAACGTCAGTTTAAACCTAAATCCATCGTGTGTGTTCCTAGGTTGTGCATAACGTCTTCAGTTAGTCGTAATAACTAACAGTAATTAAAATAATATAAATATATGCAAAAACGGCTCGTTTGGGTTGATAAAATATTTTACACAGAAGAGCGAACAACGTTTCGACCTTCTTCGGTCATCGTCAGGTTCACAAACAAGGAAAGAGGTAACTGACTGATAGCTGACCACATGTTTCAAGGGGGTTGTGTAACTGAGTGTAGAAATGTAGAGGGCATATTTAGATGTTTGATTATATTTATTAATATAGGTATAAAGGCGTTCCTTTGTATCGGTTTATTTTGGGTTTAAGTTGTTGTAAAAGTAAGGCTTCTTTAATTTAGCTCCTTTAGGGAGCTAACCTCTATACAATGTATGAAGACGTAACAGTTGATTTTAATTTACACATTCATAGAACTCACTATCTTTCAGTATAAGGAAAACGTTACAATAATAAAAAAACACATTATGCAAGTGTAAAATGATGTATGGATGACTGTGTGAAAATTAAAGCAAACAAGAATATGGGGATGATGAATCTATACATAGATTCAGCCCTACACGTAAATAGCAGTAGCACAAAACGGTTATCAAATCGGTCATTTAGACCGACATTGTAAAAGGTAGTCTGTAATAATTACAAGACATGTTTTGGCTGAAATTGATTTTCCTTATACGCGAGTTCTAGGCTCTTAGTACACTGCATTGACACCTAACGTGACGATCTTGATATTACGATAAATAAACTGCAAACAAACAATCAAGAATATATAACTCCCAACAACAGTAATATTAAAGTCAAATACGCATTTTACAGTTTAACATTAACTTTATAATATCGAAAGTCATGTTGGAATTATCTATGTATAGCTCTCTCATCCCCTCTATTCTTGTTTGCATTCTTTACTGCATTGCCATCTCTACATCGTTTTAAATTTACATTTATTAGGCAACAAAAGATTTGTTACCTCTGCATTACAATGTACAGCAGAGGGTTTAATAACTCATTTTCTTTGGACTTCAGTGCGCATAGTCCAATAAAACATAAAGCCAAAAGTGCGAGACAAATCCTGTTTTTCCTTAATTTGTCTTCATGTAAATATAAACGATATTTTAAAATATTTACAATATATTTTTTCGCATAAAGGAGAAGTTTAGACATCTTTCTTTTAACAAGCGCATTCACATACAATCAATGCGTTTGGCGATAACGATAATTCTGAAGATTAAACACTAGAATTCGGGTTTCGGTACCCGTGGTGGGCATAGCACAGATAGCCCACTATACTTGACAACATAGTAAACATGGTAAAGAAATTTTGTAATACCATACGTCTGGTAACCACACCATTAAACACTCGAATAAAGGTGACTGAAACCCAAACTTATTTGTTAAACCTTGGCTCTTAAAATTCCGAACCAGTATCAATGAACGAGAGAATCGTTTCATAAGAGTAAGTAAACACGTCCAACTAGTAAAATGGAAACAAAGCAGAGATCGCATATATATACATCTGGAAGGTTAAAGGGTGAAATAGGACAAAACTTCACCTAAATAACGAAACAAATACAAATATAAAATAAAACATTAAGAAGACAACAAGCAAGTCAAAAACAGGTCACACATCAAAATTAACACTATACTACCTTTCGATAATAAAATATTCTTGACTTATGTACTTATTTTCTTATTATATTTAATTTAGTTTGTTTCGTCTTATTATTCCATCAATTCTATGATTTTCTTAGTCAACAACATGAAATACATATACACTAAAAGTCCAAGCACACTTGAACTATACAGTCAGTAGTATTAGCAGTTATGTCCGATTCTTTGACACAAACAGCGGGGCTAACTGTTAAGTTCATAACGCAACCAGAGCTGAAAGTGCAAAACATAGTCCGAGTCATTACGTCTAGAACCTTAGACACTTACACTGACCACTCTATACCACTGTATAAATAAAACCAAAAACGTCATTTTATGCAATATAAACATACAGAAATGTAGCAAGGTTTTCAACATTGTCATTTAGGATATTGGATAGGTTATTGAAGTGACAATCCATTCAATGTAACAAGATTAGCTAAAGAGTTGGCGATTGGTGGCATTCATTAGCTGCCTTCCACTAGTTTACCATTTAAAAAGTTAAAGGCAGTAGATTAAGATTTTTCACCCCTCCTAAAGGTTAAAGGTTACAAATTTTGGAACCCTCGATGACCCTTGTTCTTCCTGGGGATTTCAAACGCGATAAGCAGGAAATACATTTTATCTTAAATTACTTTATTTGAATAGAAGATGCACAATTGGACAGAAACTGATTAAAGTTACTTATCTACATTTAGCACAATCCGGGGAATCGAACCTCGATTTTTAGTGTTGAAGTTCGTAAAGTTGGCGCTGACCCACCGGGCATTTGCTTGTTTTTGAATTTTGCACAGAGCTACATAAGGGCTATCTGCGTTAGCCATCCCTAATTTAGCAGTGTAAGATTAGAGGGAAGGCACCTAGTTATCACCACCTTCCACTGCAAACTCTTGGTCTATTCTTTTATCAACGAATAGTGGGATTTATCGTTACATCGTAACGCCCCCACGGCTGAAAGGGCGAGCATATTTGGTGTCATAGGGATTTGAACCTCAACCACCTGACCATACCGGGTTCCCGATCATTTCAATATAAGCAAAATACTTACTATAGAAACAAGTCTGTCAAGACCAAAACCCGATATCAAAATAAAGTAAGAAAAAAAAATAAAAAAAACTTGGGGAGAGATGGTATTTTCCTACATAAACGAATAACGTTAAGTTCACGACGCCCAATGACGTCACGTAAAAACAGCAGCGTTTAAACAGTGGCTGGTAACGAGACTACAGCAAAACGTATTAATTAACGAATGTATAATTGAAACTCCTGTGAACAAGATACTTAATGTAGGAAACAAAACGGTAAAAAAGTAGTTATCGGTCTTCTTTCAGATTAGTTCACACACTTTCTATTGTGCAATTCAACGATGATGGAACGTTATAAGAAGTAGACATTTGTCATCGTCTTTCGTAACACATCTGAGTTTTCTCACACCAGTTTAACGTGGGTAAAAATCCAATATTATACAGTCAAACCAAAAGACAGACTTTCACTGTGCTTCGTTTGAACAGCACGTGTAAAAAATATACTTGTTTACTACGATTAAACAGAGCTTCGTTCAGAGACTTAACTAAGCTAAATGTTCGATGTTTAGGATCTAACTAAAACACACACATGAATATATTAACTGTTTGTTGTTAAAAAAAAATTATCAACAGCTTTTGATCAAACGTATGCAATCAGTAAAGAGCACATTTAAATTAATGACTCCAGTTCCTGTAACAGATACGCAGTCATTAATCGTTACGTTAGTAAACCAAAACCTAGAATAATTACAATTTACACAATTCTCATTTGGACAGCCTCGCTATTAACAGTATTTCTGCCGTAACCTCGTAACTGAAACAAAGTAGTTACTGAACGTCGAATCTCACTTTTCATCCAAAAAAATACTCTCGACGCTTAGACTATACGAAGTCCAAGGTTTGATCTTCATGGAAGAATTTCGTTGTAGACAGCTCAGTCAGTGTATTTCATAAGAGTTAACAGGTGTCTTCTGTCATTACGTCAACTGGGGTTAACAACTAATATTCAAACAACGTCGAGTGTTAATTATGTTACAGGTTTAACAATAGTACGCACCAAACTATCTTTCATGCTAATAGAAGTGAAAAATCTCGCTCGGTTTTCTACAACAACGAGGCGCAATTTGTTTTTGCAAGAAAGGAGCATAAATACATTTCGTTTTACACCACCGCAAAACCTAGTTGTGTACGTGTAATTTTTCCATACTACGTTAGAGTAACACTATTCGTGCTGTAGTTCATGAAACTTGTTATTTTACATTCTAACTTCAAGGCATGATTTATATATATATTACTAGAGTCAAACTGGTGCACCAATTACAGACCCTCCTTCGGAGCGCGCACCACAGATCTAAAAAGGCATACTGAGAAAACAGAGGGCCTGAATGGCAGAAAATTACATCAAAACCGTTCATGAGGAAAACGTCAGTGTGACATGGAACAGAACTGTTGGACTTGCACGGACTAAACCCTGAAATTATTGAATAAGCGGGACAGATGACGTTGTCTTGTATACAGGCTCTGATTAACACTTAACCTGGAAATGTTTGTTTGTTTGTGAATTCTGCGCAAAGCTAAACGGGGGCTATCTGCGCTAGCCGTCTCTAATTTAGTAGTGTAAGACTAGAGGGAAGGCAGCTAGTCATCACCACTCACCGTCACAAACGAATAGCGAGATTGATCGTTACATTATAATGCATCTATGGCTGAGAGGGCGAACATGTTTAGTGTAAAGGGGATTCGAACCTGCGACCCTCAAATTATGAGTGTCCTAACCACCTGGACATGCTGAAAATAATACTGTAGATACACTATACAATTTTCATTGATTTGATACCAATGAGAACTAAGACGCTTAGGAACATGCGAGACTTTGCGAGGTATTAAAAACCTACACACATTACAGGATGCTAGTCTCGTGTCTAAAGAGAGACAGAAAAATTAAAAATATATCCCTAGAAATATGAAGTAATAAATTATTCGCTTTTTCGTGCAGAAAGTGGTCCAAACAACTTCAGGATGAAAATAAAAGTTGGCAAACACCGATTTATAAGCATAATGAAATGGAAGAAACACACCATTTTACATAAACACGAGACGGACCTATGATGAAACACGTGGTATGCACCCCCCAAAAAAACAAAGCAAAATACGGTTGAAACCGTATTGGTGAAAAACTAGAATTAAAGAACAGGTTGAACAAGATGTTATATAGTTTTATTGCCAGGTAGCGCTCTTCGTGAAATCGTTTGTCAATATTAGTTCAATGTTAACATACTGTTTTTCTATACTGTCTTTAAGATATTTAAACCACAGATACCAGTATTTAAAACACACCGAAATGTGATAAGCGACAGGAAGGTTATTTTTCTCACTAAACACACACGTTTACGTCCTTGTCTTGGAGGACTTACAGAAAAAATGCGATGCGTGACATAGCAATAGATTAATCAAAACACCCACCACAAATTCTTGGGTACCCTTTTACTAATAAATAGTGGGAGTGATTGTAACATTATGCTCCAAAGTCTGAAAGGGCAAGCGTGTTCGAGCCCGTAAATCGCGAGACGAGTGCCTTAACCCACCAGGCTCTGCTACGCCATTTGACCCGACGACTGTTACGACGAAAATAACAGTTTCATACTGGTTACTGCTAAGACCAGAAGCGTTAAGTCACGTTTTGAATTTTCAAAGAAATGGGCATCTTCAGACAACAAAAAACAAAAACAAAAAAAACTCTTAGAAGACTGGAAAAAAGATTAGTGTTGATTGGACGACGTACTTATTTTATTTTGCAAGTGTTGCTGCATTTGCACGTGCATTGTGAGGTACAGAATGACGATCAAATTCAGAGTAGCAACATAACAGTTGTTTATAATGGTTTATTATTATGTATATACATACATTATACACACGTGACAGTAGTGACACTAATATGAAGAGGTCAAGACACTGTCACGAAAACTCTTCAAGGAATCCATACGCTCACGGAAAATCCATGGGATTTTACTAGAATCAAAAGATCAAATTACCTCAAAAATATTCGTAGAAAAAACTACAACAGGAAACCACATGACAATTTTTTTTAATTTTTTAACAAACTAGTCACGTGAATCGATACAAAAATATAAAATAAAACGACATAGAAACGAGTCCTGCGTTTTCAGTTAACGAGAAGCAACACTGCAGTGAATAAACACATTGACATTTTCCAGTACGTCTCATACTTGGATAGGCACTTTAGTGCCACGTTACCTATATGATCACAATACATTATTCATTTAAGGCATTAACATGATGAACCTAGCTGCATTTCCCAGTCGAGACAGTGCTAAGAAAGCTCGTGTGTAAAGATACATCACTGAACCAGTGCGAACGATTATAAAAAAACACACAAAAAACACGTCCAAAACACTTGTGACGAATCGAGTAACAGCCAATCTAGATAAGAACCCCCGAAATAACAGCAAATCAAATAAGGAATATTCGAATTCAAATGTTGTAAAATACTCTGCCAGTCCTTGAACATTTAAATCTTATGGGGAAAAAATAAACAAAAGCTACCGACTCAAAACACAAACCTAGAGATAAGAAAAACAGAGACAAAACACGTGGACGTGGAAAAGGTCCTAGTTGTGACAACTAAGAATAACAAACTAAATTTTAGACCCACTGATAAATGGTGTTTAATTACAAGTTACCAGTGCGTCAAAAACGCAGATCCAACTTCGGGACCAGGAGTGTGTAATAACAGTGACAGTTAACTACTACTATTTAGCGAGACAAGAGTAGCTCGAGTGTTGTTCAACAGCACTCTTCCCTTTGGTCCATCAGTTGGAAACTGGAAACGTTTATGCGAAGATAGTCTTTGTGTAGGTTTTCACGAAATGTTGAAACGGACAGACCTCAATCGTAGACTAAAATCGATCGCATCCAAATTGGCTCAACACTTGAAGTAAAGTAGCATACATTGAAAACAAATATAACAACGCCTAGAGATACGAACTATTTAAACTAAGTTAATATCTCTGGTGTAAATCTCACATTAGGTGTTTCCGAGAAACTAATAACTTTCTATCTACAGAAATTCGTTCAAACGTTTTTCATTCATCGATAAAATTTGTTTACATTATGCTAAAAGTGATGCTAATACGAATTGTATACAATTGTGGTTAAGAATTAGAAAACAATTAGTGCAGGAAGTTCGTAAAAGTGAAAAAAATAATTTTGACTTTGTGATCGGGAGTTTAGCTGTGTGTTTGTGTTTTTCGTATAGCAAAGCCACAAAGGGCTATCTGCTCAGCCCACCGAGGGGAATCGAACCCCTGATTTTAGCGTTGTAAATCCGGAGACATGCCGCTGTACTAGCGGGGGGCAGGAGTTTAGCTATAAAGATTGTATAGTGGCGATGTCTAAACTAAAAATATCACTTTGTGTAAGGGTGTTCTAACCTACTTGAAATCGCTTGTGTGGACTTTGACGAAAAGAAATTATTTAAAATTCTGGGGATATTGTAGTGATTAATTGTGTAACGAGTATTTGTGTATACATTTGACTTGTTTCTCACTTTTTCATAACAAGTGGATTGAGTGCTGTCCACTTATTGTTGAAATTTATCACTAACAAATCACAGACACCTACGATAACGAATCCAGTCCATACATACACAAAAATGCGAAAATTATAATGCCTTGATAATCAAATAGGTTGATGAATCCAACGTCCTAAAAATCACACTAATTTATGGTTTAAAGTTAAAAACAATAAATTATTGTGTATTGTTTTGTGTTTGTCATTAAAACACAAAACTATATACTGAGCTATCTGTGCTTTGCCCATCACATGTATCGAAACAGTTTCTTAAATTGCAAGTCCACAGACATACCACAGTTCCGTTGGAAGCTCGCGTTTTTTCGAAGCGTTGGAAGCGTCAATTTATTTGATTAAATATTTGCACATAAACTGACAGCCAAATATATTAAACACGTCAAAAGATTCCATTTGCTAATATTTTCTTATGTACGGTATGTGCAGTTGAAAAATTTAAAAGATTAATTAACTTGTCGATTCAGTAAATAAAAAATCACGTTACGCACTCAATAATGAAAATATAATTAACTCACTTTTATATACTTGATTTGGATAAGATAATGGACATCAGCTGTTCATTTAGAAACATCTTATTTATTAACACAGAGTTGGTCCACCACGAACACATAATGCAGCACTAAAACACGAACTTAATGAAGTGTTTTACATCAAACAATGACAAGTTTTGCTATGTAGATAGCGACCCGAGGTAATCCGAGGGTCGCGAATTCAAATCCTGGCCGCACCAAACATGCTCGCCCTTTCAGTCGTGAGAGCGTTATAATTTTATGTTCAATCCCACTATTTGTTAGTAAAAGAGAAGCCCAAGAGTTGGCAGTGAGTGGTGATGACTAGCTGCCTTCCCTCTAGTCTTACACTACTAAATTAGGGACGGTTAGCGCAGATAGCCTACAAACTATGTAGATAAAAGCTTTCCTTAAGTGTTGAAAAGATGTTGGTCGTGGAAACATTCTTCCAGGACTAACCATATACACTCGATAATATTTAAAACCTGGTTGTGGACAAATTAAGCCAAATATTTGTATTTTTTGACACCATTTTTTAAACTTTTTGGTATTGTTAAAGGTTACTGAGTGGTAGACCTATAAATTTAATTCAATTTGTGTAATTCTTCGCGTTGTTTTGAGAGAGATTGGATGTTACAGGCTAACACTAAATTCTTCATACACTTTTGAGACTGTACTCTTGTACTTTTGTATCATTATTCGTGTTGATGCTCGTCTGTCAGTTTGATTTGAGGCCACTATCATGTTTGTCTGATAAGGTTTGAGTTCCCAATATTCAAGGTGACATCACTTTTGACACTGTTCCTCGAAGTACAATAATCATTTCAGGAATCTAGCCAAACCCAAGTTCATGAATCTTTGAAATTATGTCGAATATTTTCGGTTCAACTTTTTAAAAAATCCTTCTTTCAAAAGAACAACAATGTATGCTTTTCGTACACAGGAAAAAATTGAGGATATAGAATACTTTATGGCAGAGTTTAAATGTCACATTAATAAATTTTCAAATCAAACCTAAAGTTAAAAATGTGAAAAAATTTTGTTATTTTGCGCAATCCAAGTAGCTCTCATTATTTCCTAAAGTTTTAAATATTAAAAGATGTACATCACGTGACGTCAAACAGCCTCTGTGTTGTAAAAAATAATAAAAATCTTTAAAGCAAAAAACTTATCAACAACAAAATGCAGACATACCATGCGATTTCTGTTCCTTTAAATTTTCATATATGCAGATGTTCGTAGTTTTAACACAGAATATCAGTTACAGAAGCATCTACGTTCCTTACCCCCCGATACCTATTGTTCTGGATCATTCACCCAAGGTATCACATATGCCTTCTTGTCTGAAGTGTTTCTGTAAAGTTGTACATACTTTGCGAGGTTTTACTGAGAAAGATTTATTCCAACACGCCCATTCTTACCTTGTTTCCTCATTTTTGCACCCTATTCTACATTTTAATTTATTTCACTTGTTCATACACTTTTCTTCATACAAACTGACATGATCGTATGTATCACTTATCTTTGTCGATATCCTGTGTGTACATCATTACTGTGGATATTATGGTAAGTCTTAAATGTTTAACGAATGAAAACTTGATTTAATTTACAATACGAATAAAAACTTCCTTGCAAAACAGCGTATCTTGTCTCCTAGCCTAAATAGTGACGATTTTAAGGATTATCCTATGTTGGCATATCCTATAATGCTTGCAGTTTCCAGGGCTCGTCACAAATTTGAAGCGAAGGCCTTGCATGGTCAGGTGGATAGGGTGCTCGACTCGCAATCTGAGGGTCGAGAGCTCAAATCTCCATCATACCACACATACTTGCCCTTTCAGCCGTAGGATCGTTATAATATGACGGCCAATTCCACTATTCATTGGTAAAAAAGAGTAGCCCAATAGTTGGTGCTGGGTTGTGAAGACGAACTAGCTACATTCCCCTTTAGTTTTACATCGTTAAATTAGGGACAGCTAATACAGATAACGCTTGAATAGCCTTGCGTGAAATTCAAAATGAAAGCGTAGAATGAGAAGACCACGCCTCCTCAACTGTTTTATTTGACCACACCCACTCAGTATATGTTGTACGTTAAAATTTCGTTACTGTTCAAAGTATTATCCGATGTAGAACAAACAGTTTATATTTATAGCTTGTTTAATATAGAAAAATGCTAGCACTAGCAAATGGTCCTTGAACTATTGTATCTGTTTGGTCATTAACAACTTTTGTAAGTCCGTTACAAAGCTAGTTAGAAGCCTACAGCAATGCAAGTCAGCAAGATTGTGAAATTTGTGGTTTGTACACTTCTTGTATCTGCTCTGCCGACTTTCTCAAGTGGTTATACGACTTGTAAATCTGCACGAGACTTGTTTGTTACCTTAGGGTGTCTCTAAAATACTTCTGAATATTTAATTTTTGCTTTTTAAGTACACGAGCAAACATTTTGTATTGTGTATCTGCCCCATTCCTAATACAAGTACGAGCACGCCTATCCTAAAATATATCAAGGTTATTTCGCTTCTTTGAACCTGGTTAAGATAAGGGTATCCAGATTTTCTACGAAATACATTTTTGTTAAAACTTACCGTTGTTCCGAAGAATTCATCTAATTACACTTTAAAACTTATTACATCTGAAAATATCAGAGTTTCATGAGTGACAATAATTCTTTTGAATTGTCTTAATCCACTTAAATTATATTTCGATATTCTAGAATTTTTACAAATACCGATACTGTTGCTGGTTTAAATCAGTTGTTTTTATTTCAGCAAAAAGTAACAACATTTCATATACCAATCAACAAATATTTACGTTTAAGCCAGTAAAAGTACTTTAAAAAAGGTCAACATTTTGACCTTTGCCTATGATTTGCAGGTAGAATTAAAAAATACGATCCAGTGACAGCACTAATAGTTTGAAGTGTTCGATAGAGCAGGGTAAGAAACAAGTTTTGTTTTATGAAAGTTTAATTTCAGAGCGGAACCACAAAAGTTATGTTCAAGTAAATTGCATTAAATGATTTTTAATATTCAATGCAGCAAATCTCCTGTCTAGTCAAATCATAGCCAATATCATGGGTAGAATGAGTGTATTAGAATTACATTTTAATTTTGTTTGGCGATCATAAGTGTTATGATACTACAGAAAATTGATCATTTCAGGGAAGCTAGTGTTACAGCCTTTTCCAACGTAAAATATTCTCTTTACTTAACATCATTAGAAAACAAGACAAAATGATCAACTTGGGACACCAGGACCATCCATAAGGAAACTTGCAACAAGTCGAACCCAGTCACGATAAATAAAGTGCAGCATTGTATAACAGGCTATAATCCAAGAATATAAAGGTGGGTGACAACAGTTGTTTGCGTGTCCCAGACGCAGGGACAACATAATCAAAAAGGATCTCCAACTAAAGAAAACGAAACAAGTATGCATACTATCCAACAGAAAGATAATCTGGCCTGAAGAAGGCCTCAGGAGAGAAGTCAAATCGTTGTTTCACCCTACAAACAAGTAGGAGCAGTACAAAAAAAGCTAAACTTCTAAATTCCGGTCACGACGCTGTTTGCAGCTCCAACTGATTTCTGAACAAACACATGGTTGAAATGGGCTTTGAAATACCTGTATACTACAAGGTGGTCCGTAAGTCCCTACCTATCCATATGTTTTTATGTTATATTCAATTATGATGATGATGATGAGTTAAAGGCAGCTGTTACCGCGGCATTTGGAACAATATGTTGAGGAAAATGTCTCACAGAATATGGCGTCACATAATATTATGCAGCGAGAATGAGGGATAACACACAGATACACTGAATACAGAAGAAATATGAATGGATAGGACTTACGGGCCACCCTGTATATGTCATATGGAAAGCCAGCAGGTAGGAAGGGTGTGCTTTGAACATGACAGTCGTATAACGGAGCCATTTAAATGAAAACTATGTTGCAGGAGTGTTATAAAAATTCACAATCGTCAAACAGAGGAAAATTGCATGTGGCGAAATGGACTCCAATGACGTGGTAAGGTTGGAAAATCATTTAATATAACATCAGTTTGGGGTTTCATGGCGCAAATCAACTGGGCTATCTGCGCAATATAACATTAGAAACAGTAAAAACAGAAAACGACATATTCAGCATGCATGCCACTGTAATGCAAGGTAACATAACAGCAGAGTGATGTTTCCTAAAATAAAAAAACAAGGATGACCTGTGTCAAGAAACTACATACAAGGAGGACAGCTACCTATGAAAGCCTGGACAAGGAGAGAGCGAGTTGCGGAAACACCAGTGACTGAAGCGTCTTTAGTAACTTCCTGCTCAGCTGAGAACTGAGAGGAAGAAGGAAGTGAAGGTGTGTGTGTGTGTGTGTGTGTGTGTGTGAAGAAAACAAGAGCAGTTCCAATAAATAATCTATAACATTAACTGCTAGGAACAAATAAACTATTAAGGAAAGTGAGAACATTTTCAGTTAAGACCGAGAACTACAACACTACACAAAACAACTTTAAATATGAAACCAAATCGTGTAAGAAAGTTCAGCCCAAACCAATATTATATTATTATTATTTACTTGTATTCTCCATTTGTTTGTTGACTTTTGTTGTTATCTAGAATTTAAGTGATAGAGGGACGGCAGTTAGTCTACAACACCCACCGTCAGCTCTTAGGCCACTCTTTATCAACGAATAGGAGGAGCTAACCGTGACGTCATAATGCTGAAAGAGAGAACATGTTTGGCGACGAGTTTCGATCCCACAACATACAGAATGTGGGTTGAGCACCATAAACACCAGACCACGCCATACTCAGTACAACAGCCACTAAAACTATAGGATCAAATAAAGATTACAAATAAACACGTTCCGAGACCTACCATTACTATTATTACAGTAACAACAATTAACATGTTAAAACATCCACAATATACACACAAGTTATAAAGGGGTCGTAAAGAGGGTGGGGTGAAACAAAACGCATATTCAGTGAGGGAGAGAAAGAGAGAGAGAGAGAGAGAGAGAGAGACAACATAAAAATTCTAGGCACCATTGATTTAAGGTTCTAATCAGCGATTTTGCTGCAGGAAGAACATTGATGAGACAAACTTTAGTGAAAACTTACTACTGTACTGCCATTTTCATAATATATGCCTCGTGTGCTGTTGTTTGTTGGTCGAGTTCGGAGCATTTTTATGTGGATTGCATAAACAAGTCCTGCACCAAAGCAGTAACGTACAATAAGCGAATAACTTAATAAACCGAGCTATCTAAAGAGATCAGGCTAAGGTACATTAGATTACCTTCTTTTACTGTCAACGTTGACTGGAAAATGTTTTTCATTAACTAAAAGTCTCAAAACAACAAATTTCGTCGCGACATATGACCCATTAATTCCACAAAGTAAAGATGATTCTTAAGCTCAGAATATTTATCCATTCTATCTACTTCTTGTAGACAACTACATATCGTTAATGGAAGATGAGCATTCTTCTAAAAGGGTTTCAAAACATTATATATATATATATAAAACTGATTTAAAATAATCAAAATATTAGTAGCGTGCAATTTACTTGTTTCAATATACTAAATAATTATAGGGACATTTTCTGTCCCCTCCTTCCTAAGCACTTTCTGCTTAAAAATATTATAATACACGGTTTCATCACTCTAATACTCTTGCTGTTAACGATATTTTCGGTCGTAATCCCAACAAAATCTCAAAATGTTCGTCAAACAGTTTGCTTCGTTTCCAATATTCTCGAAAAGTGCACAAAAGCAATTTTCATTGTTAGCAAGGCCGGATTATTTATTACGCACAATAGGCGCAGTGCCTACAAAAACTATGGGCCCATGAAAATTTTCCTTAAAAGTTAATATTTGGTTTAAATTATACGGCTGGTACGGCCTACGAACAGAAGGTATCTAGGCCTTACGATTGTCTTGATCCGGCAACGAGCCTGGTAGTCCCTAATTTTGAAGTGAAATATTAGAGGTGAAACAGCTAGTGAGTAGCACCCACCTTTAATTCTTGGGTGCTAAGCTGCAGAATATTTTTACGGCAATAGGCCGCCAACCAAGCTAGCTCGGATTCATTGTCTAGTACACCAACTTGACTAAGCACTAGGCTATGCTCAGCTTCGTCGAATGAAAAAACTACAAAACAAATAGGAAAACCACTTGAAGAGCCAACCCGGTATGTGTTAATATCATTTTCTTGTACAATCACTTAATAGTGACCACCGTATTTTACAGATAGTAATAGAGATGCTTGGGAAATATTAGTGGTACCTCCATTCTAACTTAAATATGTTCCATTGTGGTTACGGACTCTAATAACTCAAGCTTCATGTTTATTTAATAAACAGTAATTAAACTGTAATTTTAAGATGTCGGGTTTCTATAGGGACTGAATTCTTTGTAGGTGTCTGTAACTCGTTGGCGATAAATTTCACAAATAAATAGGAAGCATAAAATCAGCTTCTTTTAAAATAATGTATTCAAACCAAGTCAAACGTATGTATAAAAATTCGTTTCACTACTGTTTATCACAGTTGTATCTCGAGCTTTAGGTGATCGTGTTTTTCCACGTTCACACCAGCTAATTTAGTTAATTAAAATATCCTTTAAAAAGACAAATTATTCTTCTCTATCTATGCTATTACAATACAAGCTGCGATACTTTCACTTTTTGAAATAGCAATTATATGCTCTTCTTGGCTACGTTCACAATCTAGCTTCACTTTCACCAACATCCTTTGTTCCACTAACTTGGCTTTCTATGAGTATTGCCCGACTGAAACCTAGAATATTCTACAGACTACGAGGCGCTAAAATGTTACAGCGCTCACTTAAAGCAGCAAAAAAATTTAAAAAGTTCGAGTAACGTGACGTCAATTCCCAACAACTGAACTGCTCAACAAATGATTGATAAACGGTTACGTAAAAAACGTTACGGTAAATTATCGCTTCTGTAAATATCAAATTTAACTTGTTATTTATAGCTATTTAAATAATAACACGTTAAATTTAAAATCACACAGTTCGTGTATTTTTAAAAGTAATCCACTTTAATGTTCCATTTTAAATGCCAGGAACGTTAATGGCTTTAATCCTCAAAAGGAGGAACGCCGTTCCACTCTAATTCAACTCTTCATGTGTATTTAGCATTCCTACCTAACATATTGTGTGCATGTGTTTATTATTAATGAATGGACTTTACAATCGTGTATCTTGTACAAAGAATTCAATGTCGTTTGTTCTCAAATTTTCTTTCCTACTAAAGTCTGTTCAAAAATCATTCTATAAAATGTATAGAATTTTGCACAAAGCTACACGAGGGTTATCTGCGCTAGCCATCCCTAATTTAAGGGATAGAGTAGAATGAAGGAAGTGCTCCCAACACCAACACAACGAGCCAAACCTGAAAGAGGAGCATGTTCAGTAACGGTATTCGAACCCGTGTACTATGGCCTTAAACAGGACAGTAAATGAGCACTTTCTTTCCGTTCCCTATAAAACAGTTGGAAAGAGATAATGGACAAGTTATATTTTAAAATATATATGGTGTGTTTTGAATTTCGCGCAAAGCTACACGAGGGCTATCTGCGCTAATCGTCCCTAATTTAGCAAATGCAAGACTAGAGGGAAGGCAGCTAGTCATCACCACCTACCGCTAAATCTTGGACAACTCTTACCAACGAATAGTGGGACTGACCGATAAATTATAACGCCCCCACAACTGAAAAGGCGAGCATGTTTGGTGCGACGGGAATTCGAACTTGCGATCCTCAGATTACGAGTTGGGTGTCTTATCCACCTGGCCATGCTAGGCCAAACATACATGGAAATAAATATCAAACAAGTAGTAACGATAAAATGTCAGGGGGTTAAAAAATCTGTAGAAACTGTAATACTGATATAAAAATACATATTTTATAATAATAATAATAATAACATTTTATGCCAATTTAAAACATTCCACTGACAGTCATGAACTGGTTTGTAAAAATAGTTACGACGATACAGTAATAAAAGTGCAGAGCAGGTTGCCCCAAAAAGTATAAGTGAAACAAAATGCACGATATATTCTCGCATATGGGCTTAAAAATACTTATCTTATGAATCATACTTTGTTTTAATAAATAAATATTCACGTTATTTTTCACAATTTCTTTCAGGCTTAACTTGTCTATAGAACATCATTGCAGATCAATAATCTTCTGTGAATTATTAAATTTCGAGAAGAAATCAACATTTAATCCATGTCTGCAACAATAACCACCAGTCGTAATCAGACACCAATATGAAACTGGTATTATTATTATTATTCAGGCCTGAATTTAAAAGCTAAAGTAAAAAATTCAAGTTTATGTTTATTTTACTTTAAACACAATCAACTACCACATGCTCGTCTCACATCTTGTTCTTTCTGACTGACAAAAGAAATAATATTGATAAACGTGGATAGTGTAAGACAATCATTTTAAACATAATAAACTTTTCTAATATATTTAGAGACGAGACTTTTAGCGCTAAAACAAAAATGTTATTGGAACTGCCTCTATAGAATGGTATAACGTATTTCTACGCCTTTACGATCGTTTATCATTGGCTTCTTTAAGCCTTACAAACACTTCCATAGCTCTTAACTTTAGCCTCATCTCTAGTATTAATCAAGGAATATACATATATCATGCTTGAAAATGTCAAGTACAAATGTGTCTACAGTTGAAGATATCTGTAAGAATAGTTAACATAATCGATAGCACAAGTGAAAATATTAGTGTGTTACCGTATGTGTAAATTGCGTGGAAAACGAGTGAAACTCCAATAATCAAAGTCTGCCGGGAAATGTGGCCTCAATATAGCGTGCATTTTTCCGACATAGCTTTGCCTCTTATCAACCCCACGGCTTGCGGTTGTCTGGTTGATAAACTAAACATACTTACAGGGCGCACTTTTTCATGTCCCTAAATTTACCATACTCGCAGATTTCATCTTGTACGATTTCGTTAAAAGCTTGTAATACTAGTCAACAACATATTTTACCACCATATGCCGAGCATACCTCGCTAAAAGTATGAAACTAGTGATATTGAAAGATAACAGTTATCAAATTTGTATACGCGAAGCAAACACCAATAAATAAATAAAGAAAAATAAATAGTCTGGTAAATAACGTTAAACCTTGACCACGTATCTGTTCACCAGAACTCTATGAAATTTGTAAAAATTGTAAATAAAATAAAACACAAATAAAGTTAACCTGAGCGCTCTAATAGGAGATAAGGAAAAACAAAAACTATATATTTTAAGGAACTGATCCTAATAAAACCTCTGGAACTTGACACATATCTACGGTGTGCTGATAACAGCGAAGTAGTGTTTATATATTATCGTATTCCACATCTGGTTTATTGTGCATAGTGACCTTATTTTGAAATGCTCAATTAATTACTTTATATACATTTTTACATTCCACTATGAAACCGAAACCACCAAGAACGTGCTTATTAATGTCAGTACAGTTTTATTACAGTTTCAAAGTCATTCTCGCACATGCACTACAGATGCGCAAAGAGCTAATCCTTTATTACATGACTAAATCATCCAATGGTTGCAATGTTTCTCCCACATATAACTAAGTCGATAAACCAAAGAAAACAATTGATAATTTAATTCACGTGATAATAGTAACTTACAACATCTATAATCAGCTTTCTCTCTTCTTCCAGTTGCGATTTGTATTCCATTAGTCAAGTTACGATATCACCGGAAGTGGACATTTTCAAAATCACTACATTTGATATTTCGAAATGGAAAATTATTTTAGGCTGAAACATAAGTGAACATATTAAGTTTTAGTGAGAAAAGTTAAGAATAAATGAGTTTGTGAAGGGACTCAGTAAACAGGCTAATATCAACAAAACAAAAATACTGCTTCAAAGAAACCGGTCTAAGAATATTTTCTTTGACGAGACCACATTTTCACATTTAAGGCGGCGTTGAATTTTTTTTACAAATTATTTTAGGGTATGATAATATTCAGAATAATTGCTTAAACGCTGATCCAAAACACTTTCATGTTTCCGCTCTGTTTTCATGTGCAGGACATTAATTACTCAAAACTTGAAAACAGTATCAATGATCATGATACCGAAATCAGGCATATCAGCGAAACACTCAGAAAACTACAAAACTTTTATGCCTAACAAATAAAATAAGTAGATTACTTGAAATCATTACACAAAAATTCTAAAAAACAATCCACTTAAAAAAAAAAGTAGATAATATATGTAAAAGTCCTGATTAAAATAAAATGACAGAAACTACAGCAAAATAAATATTAACTGATACGCCCTCTACTGGTTCAGTGATAAGTGTAAGATTATAAACTCAAAGAACCGGTTTTTGATACCTGTAATAGGCACATTTATAGGCTTACAAAAAACGACAAAGTGGCTGTTATACAGTACTTATTCTTCCTGAACGTTAAAATATTTAACTCAGAATGGAAGGATAGAGCAAGAAACATAAAATCCCTAGAAATTACTTTCGTTATACTGTCGATTATTTCTACCCACCTGCCGGTATGTCATTAGCCTTTCTCTTTATCCCAGATGTTCATGACGTAAAACACAACAAACGAAGACACTCAAACAAACCTCCTAGTTTAGGTAAGAAACTGTTCATCAAAAAATTCAAACACGCAGCCGAACATCAACTAAATAAAATACACAGTTAAAAAAAAAAACAATTCATAATTTTTTTCATGGAAAACTAGGCTGAAGAAACGGAACAGCTTCATATTAGAAATACAAAATATGCAATAACAAATTAAAACCTACCAAAATTCAAAGTTCTTGGGCATTATACGACAAACAACGTCGGCCACATCTTAATTTACGTCCTATAAACCTTAATACGCGACGGATTTATGATTTTTTATTTATTGTGATATTGATGTTTGTTAAAGTTAATTTATATTTAGAGATGTACGTAACTTGCACTGTTAAATCTGTATTGTAAAATTTCCGCCTATTCACTACATTTACAGAAGATTCATATATAAAAATCAACACACGTACATAAACACCAAGTGTATCGTCAGTATTGTTGTGCAGGCTAAAATTCTAAAAACTCTCCTCACGCCTATAAATGTAACCAACGTGACGCGTCAAGAGGCTATACACGATCATTGGTTTGCAACAGTTGGTGTACTGAAAACCTGGGAAGCTATTAGAGTAACATTTATTAAATCAGGAATTTCAGATATTTGACTGGGAACGCTTATAAATTTCGAGCATTACAAACCATTTAACTTAGCAGAATCACATCGGATATTCGTAATTTTATGAAGAGACTACAGCGATGCAAAGTTCGATGTTACTAAGAACGCAGATCTAGCTAGCTCCTTGTTAAGTGAATCGTACCTACATCAACTCGAAATTATCTCTCTCATCGTAAACCCTCAATACGACAAAAAAGTTCCAGACGAGAAAGACGACTCGATTTTGTTTACAAGTTCATAACTCTCTTGTACTAGATTATTTGTAATAATCGTTATTGTTTGTATATTAATATATATTTGTATTAAAAAGAAAACTGTATCACTCTTGTTAGCAACTATCATAAACTGGATACAAGTCGACATTGATTTAACTTCTAAATTTATCTTTTAAACTTAGTTTCAGGCTATTTCAAATTATAATATGTAACAAATACCCGAGTACCTGAAAATGTTTGTTTGTTTGTTTGCTGAATAGAGTTGTGTAATTACAAAACTCAGTCTAACAATTCCTCACATGACAGAATAAAACAAAATTCGGAATAATTACCAAGTTATCCATATGCACAAACACCAGAGAATTTCCACAGAAAGACGAAATCCTCTTACGTCAAGCACCGCTTATTTACGTTAAGACAAAACGTTAAAAACAACAACAAAGAACACCTTCCTTCATCTACTAAACAATCCTCTCTTTTTCACGGGGAGAGAAAAGGTATAACGATTATTACAGAAACCAGGGAATACCAAGTCAAAACGATGTCCCTCAGGTGCGTCTACAACATCATGGCCGGGACACTGCCGAAGATATGTCTATGTAGCTATCCAGACAGGAATATTACAAAAGCATGGTATTGTACCACCTATTGTCTTGAATGCGAGTTACCGAAACACACAACCATATCCAAGAAGAGTCGCATAAAGAATCAAATGAATGAAAGCCCATGAAAATAAATCCTGAGCACTGATAAAAAAAAATCCTTTAAACATGTTTCAAAACGTTCACCACATTTTATACTATTTCTAATTTACATTTCTCTCTCTCTCTCTCTCTCTCTCTCTCTTCTGAAATTAATCTAAAAAACCTTTCCCACAGTTCGTTTTGTACCGTTTACATACCAGACCCCAAACCTCAGGTGTTCAACTATTTCCTCATTGCGAGACTCTAAACATTTCTTCTCTGTCTTTTGTGGGTCTAAGAGATTCTTAGTTCACTGTTAAAATTGCTGTGAAAGTAACCTGCCACCTTTATAAAACACTTTACTCTTTCCGTATCATTTGCAAACAGTTCTCAAAGCTGTACTTTTGTTAAAATTGTAGCAAAGTTATGGTACTCAAATTGTTGTTGTTGTTTGGAATTAAGCACAAAGCTACTCAATGGGCTATCTGTGCTCTGCCCACCACGGGTATCGAAACCCGGATTTTAGCGTGCAAGTCCGCAGACATACCGCTGAGCCACTGGGGGGCGGTACTCAAATAACTGTCGTTTAAACATTTTCATATCAAACCAGATAAAATGTAGCTTGTAACAGTTTATTGCTCTATGGATTTTGTTTTTGATGGAACTCAAATTCAGAGATCTAGATCGAAAAGAATTTAAATGATAAGACCAATACAAAATAATGAGATTTCAAATTAACATACATTAAAATATTTGTGTCAAGTAACAAATATTTTTGGCGTAATACTACACGCTAAAATCTGCTCCCTGTACTAATACCGAGTTTAGGACTAAGTGATAGGATATGAATAGATTGAAATAGTACTTTTATAACACTAACATTTCATCACTATGTATGCAATGTTCATATTAACATTTAAATTAATAATTAATTCACAAGGGATCAACAATGTAACATATATTTCCCTGAAGTAAAAATGACAAAAAAAAAGTTATTTTACTGTTTCCACGACCCCAACTAGTGCACCTGCTGTCGCTTTTCTTCCATTTGTTTTTTGTGCTGAATATTTCTTGTTCGTAGTAAAACTACAATATAGAACATTTTCTAGGGAAAATAATTTGGTTCAGATGACTACAGTTTAATTCGTCACACATAAAACGTTTATATTTTATTTATTTAAAATTTACATAAAAAATGGATATTAAAAAAACAACTCATTAACTCATCCCTTCACCGCTTCGATATTTATTTTATGCACGACAACCGAATACGAAATTAGACGGTTGAGGGGAGAAACACGGAACGTTAAAGTCAAGAAGAATTTAAAGTATTATATGAATAAACTACAAACCTTATCAAGGTTAATTTGTATTAGAATGAATATTGTCCACGTTTAACTTATTACTACCAGTACCAACCTTAGTTTTGAACAGAACGTTTATTTTAACTAAAGCACTTTTATATGCAAAACGGGCTCTTCTGGGCCCAGAAAACACTTCAAATAGAAGAGCGAACAACGTTTCGACCTTCTTCGGTCATCGTCAGGTTCACAAAGAAAGGGTTACTGGTCGGAAGCTGACCACATGTTTGGGAGGGGTTGTATAATTGAGTGTTGCAATGTAGAGGGCGCGGTTTGAATATATAATTTTGTCTATAATATTAATATAGGTATAATGGTGTTCCTTTATATTGGTTTATTTTGGGTTTAAGTTGTTGTATAAGTAAGGCTTCTTTAATTTTTCGTTTGTTTATGTTTGTTTCTTTATTTAGTATTTTAGTGTTTTCTATGGTTATGTTGTGTCCATTTGACTTGCAGTGTTCGAAAACGTGTGAAGGTGACTTTTTATGTTCTTTGAATCTGGTTTCCATTTTTCTACTTGTTTCTCCTATATAGAAGTCGTGGCAGTTATCACATTGTATTTTATAAATAATGTTGGTGTGGTGTTTGTCAGTGTAGTTCTTACATAGTATAGACCTTAGTTTTGTGCCTGGTTTTTGAATAAATTTAGTGTTAACTGGAATGTTATATTTTGTTACTAGTTTTTGCCAAATGTTGGTTATTTGTTTGCTGATGTCAGGAATATATGGTATACAGCAGTATATGGTTTCGTGATTTTTTGATTCGTGAGATATATTTACTTTTGTTGGTTGATTTTGCTTTCTGTCTAGGTGTGTGCGTATAATGTTTTCTACGGTTTGTGGAGGAAACTTATTAATGTTGATGAAGTGTTGTTTTATTTTATCTAATTCATCGTTAATTTTATCTGGTGAGCATAGTTTTATGGCTGTGTTTATCTGGTTTCTTAGTATGTTGAGTTTTTGTTTTGTTTCATGTGCTGAGTCCCAAGGAATGTATAGTCCAGTATGGGTGATTTTTCGGTGGATTTCTGTTTTGAATTGTGTGTCGGTTCTTATAATTTTGAGGTTAAGAAATGATATTTGATTGCTTTCTTCCTGTTCACATGTGAAGTTAATGTTGGGATGTATAGAGTTAATGTGAGTGAAAAAGTTAAGTATGTGTTCTGTAGATTCGAATCCCGCAACCGTGTCATCTACATATCTGTACCAGTATAGTGGTGGATGTAATGCTGTATTAATTGCTTGTGTTTCAATTTGTGTCATAAAAATATTGGCTAGAACTGGCGATACTGGGTTGCCCATGCTTAGGCCATTTGTTTGTATATAGTTTTGGTTGTTGAACATGAAGTTTGTCTTTATTGTGGTGAATTCTATGAGGGTTACTAACTGGTTACTGGGAATGTCTATGATCGGGTTAGGGTCTCGAATATAGAGTTCTAAGGCTATCTTGCAGGCTTCTGTTGTTGGAACTTCTGTGAAGAGGGATATAACATCGAAACTGGCCATTAAGGCTTTATGATTAAGTTGATTTAGATTGGACTTGAAATTAAAAGAGTCTTTGATGAATGAGCTGGCTGATGTTGCATATTTGGAGAATGTCCATGCTATGTATTTACCAAGATTGTAGTTAAACGATTCATATGTTGACATTATTGGTCGTAATGGACAATCTGGTTTATGAGGTTTGGGGATGCCGTATATTTGCGGTGTGCGTGAGTCGGTTTTACGTAGGTAGGAATAAAGTGTTTGTGAAATTGTGTTGGCTTTTTTCATTTGTAGTAGTAATTTGTTTAGTTGCGTCTCATGTGTCTTTGTTAGATTTGTGTGTGTTGGTTTAAATTGTCCATTACGACCAATAATGTCAACATATGAATCGTTTAACTACAATCTTGGTAAATACATAGCATGGACATTCTCCAAATATGCAACATCAGCCAGCTCATTCATCAAAGACTCTTTTAATTTCAAGTCCAATCTAAATCAACTTAATCATAAAGCCTTAATGGCCAGTTTCGATGTTATATCCCTCTTCACAGAAGTTCCAACAACAGAAGCCTGCAAGATAGCCTTAGAACTCTATATTCGAGACCCTAACCCGATCATAGACATTCCCAGTAACCAGTTAGTAACCCTCATAGAATTCACCACAATAAAGACAAACTTCATGTTCAACAACCAAAACTATATACAAACAAATGGCCTAAGCATGGGCAACCCAGTATCGCCAGTTCTAGCCAATATTTTTATGACACAAATTGAAACACAAGCAATTAATACAGCATTACATCCACCACTATACTGGTACAGATATGTAGATGACACGGTTGCGGGATTCGAATCTACAGAACACATACTTAATTTTTTCACTCACATTAACTCTATACATCCCAACATTAACTTCACATGTGAACAGGAAGAAAGCAATCAAATATCATTTCTTAACCTCAAAATTATAAGAACCGACACACAATTCAAAACAGAAATCCACCGAAAAATCACCCATACTGGACTATACATTCCTTGGGACTCAGCACATGAAACAAAACAAAAACTCAACATACTAAGAAACCAGATAAACACAGCCATAAAACTATGCTCACCAGATAAAATTAACGATGAATTAGATAAAATAAAACACTTCATCAACATTAATAAGTTTCCTCCACAAACCGTAGAAAACATTATACGCACACACCTAGACAGAAAGCAAAATCAACCAACAAAAGTAAATATATCTCACGAATCAAAAAATCACGAAACCATATACTGCTGTATACCATATATTCCTGACATCAGCAAACAAATAACCAACATTTGGCAAAAACTAGTAACAAAATATAACATTCCAGTTAACACTAAATTTATTCAAAAACCAGGCACAAAACTAAGATCTATACTATGTAAGAACTACACTGACAAACACCACACCAACATTATTTATAAAATACAATGTGATAACTGCCACGACTTCTATATAGGAGAAACAAGTAGAAAAATGGAAACCAGTTTCAAAGAACATAAAAAGTCACCTTCACACGTTTTCGAACACTGCAAGTCAAATGGACACAACATAACCATAGAAAACACTAAAATACTAAATAAAGAAACAAACATAAACAAACGAAAAATTAAAGAAGCCTTACTTATACAACAACTTAAACCCAAAATAAACCAATATAAAGGAACACCATTATACCTATATTAATATTATAGACAAAATTATATATTCAAACCGCGCCCTCTACATTGCAACACTCAATTATACAACCCCTCCCAAACATGTGGTCAGCTTCCGACCAGTAACCCTTTCTTTGTGAACCTGACGATGACCGAAGAAGGTCGAAACGTTGTTCGCTCTTCTATTTGAAGTGTTTTCTGGGCCCAGAAGAGCCGTTTTTGCATATAAAAGTTCTCAACAAGTGGGTTTCTCGACATCACTGATTGTTATAACTAAAGCACTGTATTATAGTTGACCAGAATATCACAAGAAACACAAGTTTACACTTCCTATCTTAATATTTACGAAATTTGATACAATAAAAACTTAAAAGTTGTTATTAAAACACAGCAACGCATTTCAAAATACGAAGGTTAAATAACAGCTGTTTATTACACGCATTTCTCTTGTATTCTATTTGTTCTTTGTAAGTCGGTGTGTATACGTAACCAGTGTACTACAGTATATCGTGTTATGGTTTCACGAAAGGCGTTGGTTTATTCCGCCGCAATAACAATATGTACAATGAAAAACAATAACTGCTACTTAAGACTAACCTGAAGGCTGTGGGCAATTTGCCTGATAAAATATAGATCGAGATCTTGGATGACGTCATCCTTATCTGTGGCACTGGTGAACAAAGTATCAGAGTTGTTAATCCACGATGAGGGCCTGAAGTGTACTGGCCCGAAACATGAATAATTCATAGTCATATCTTTCGTTGTTTTCTACTTAAAACTCGGAGGATTTTCAGATTTGGGAAATACACCACTGATTAACACAAAACAACACACAATAAACACGAAATTCTTCAGATTTAAAGCGATAAACAGATGACATGAACCAAACTATCGACAGCAGCTTACGACGAAATAAAACAACGCTAGAATTCTACTTTAGCCTCGTCTTAAGATGTTATTATAACATGTCGAACAACGCGTTTTACTTTCGAGAGGGAAGGCCGGTTACAACACAAGTTTCAATCCAAGATGGTTTACAAACATTGTTCGAAACAATGCAACTCAAAACTTTACTTTGGGAGAAGTTAACTGACACGTGGGAATTTAATGTTTCGTTCTGAATAAGCCAACTTGCACACACAGGAATCCAAGTATAACTACCCTTACTACAGGATATGGCTGCAACTGTTACGTTTTCTCTTGTCGGCCAAGAAGGGCGGATACACACACACACATATGTATTTAATAATCTCCTTTTTCTAACTTTGACTGCTAACGTTCTTAGTTCGAGATCACGCTAGACCCTTCGGTAACTGAACTATTTTTGCCCCTTTCTTGAGTAGAAGAACACGCCAGAGATGATGCCAAGAACTTATACAAGGCCCACCCCCGTTCTCTGGGACTAACCAGTCACAACACAGCTTCCGATTACTAACCGAGCTTTGGTACTGGATGTTTCAATCTTGGGATTCTATAGACCTTGAGAAAAAAAAACCAAAAAACATTTTATTAATTACAGTTTCGTCCCCCATTTAAACAAAGTTAGGCACGAATGTGGTTATAAATATAATGTGTTATTACTTGAGGCACATCACTGCGTTATTCAGTAACTTCGAGAATCGTCCACACGTGCACAAACAAACCAGTTATCTCAACTATTATGTTAAAGAAGTAAATTGTGATCGGTGTTTAACCAAAGGTAGCGTTAAAGTATATTTCAAGGACTCGTTGTAACTAGTTACACCCATCACGTGGCCTCCAGGTCAAAACTGACGCTTGTGATGTTGCTATCTCCATCACCAAGGTCACATTATTATACTTAAATCCATCAAAGAAACTAAGCTTTAACCTCAATGTATCAAAACATATATAGATAAATAAATGTACATTAATTTGGGGTAACAATATAATTTTGTCTGGATGTGCGTGCAATATTTCCACCCATCCCACTCAGTATACTATATGTTATTTTCAGCCATGTGCTCATTGATATAACAATGACGTTCCACCAGTGACGTCATATGGGGGTCACGAGGTTATTCCACACCAAGTAAAAGACGCCTCGCGGTTTAGTAGGGTTCGAGAATAAAGCAATCAACGTCTGGATATATAAAACTAGTAACGTGCATTACCAGTGGGGCTGGAAGTAGTTAAGTCGGTAACATTTAATAGCATCTGGTATGTGTTGTAAGATTGAAATTAAAGAAAACAGTCTAGGTATTAGGAAGCCTTATATGTATATATATGTTTTTCTATAAAACGAAATAGTTTATAATATCACACAGTTTATAATATCAAAGTTCCTGTTCCTAACAGTTATGTAGTTTACTTGTCCTAGCTGTAAACAGAAATATTAATTACTATTGTCGGTGATGTCGAGAAGACCCCCTTGTAGAGAAAAGTATATACGTAAAACGGCTCGTGTGGGATGAGAAAATTTTTACGTAAAGGAGCGAACGTTTCTATCTTCTTCGGTCATCGTCTACGTAAAAATTTTCTCAACCCAAACGAGCCGTATTTACATGTATATTAATTAATATGAAGTAATTGTTCAAAAATTTCAGTTAATTATTTGTTGGATGAACATGTTTTGCTAGTTTTTATTGTGTTAAGTATGTTATTTTTATTGTGTTAAGTGTGTTATGTTATTTCTCTGCTGAAAATATTCTTATTTTATATCTACATGAAACAAATGTTTACGTGTATCTTTTAATTCGGTGTTTCTGTTGTTTTTTTAATTTCGCGCAAAGCTACACGAGGGCTATCTGCGATAGCCGTCCCTAATTTTGAAGTCTAAGACTAGAGGGAAGACAGCTAGTGATCACCTCCCCTCGCCAATTCCTGGGCTACTCTTTTTACCAACGAAAAGTGGGATTGACTGTATCATTATAACGCCCCCACGGCTGAAAGAGTGAGCATGTTTAGTGTGAAGGGGATTCGAATCCACGACCCTCAGATAAGTCGAACGTCTTAACCAACCTGGTTATGCCTGGCCTTTTAATTCAGTGATATATTTAATTTAATATGGAATGTCTCCTGATAGCTCAATGATACGTTTATAGACTCGTGACGCTTTAATTCGGGGTTAAATTCCCCATCACGTATAGAGTCTAAGATAGCTCATTATACAGCTCGGCGATTAAAACGCTGGTGAATTATTTAAAACATTTACGTAGCAAAAAATTATATTAATGCTCAGCATTTCGTGAGAAACCACAATATTATTCACGAAAATCCAGGTAACAAGTCTCGGGATAACACACACACACACACACACACACACACACATACATATATATACTTCTTTATAACATCTTTTCCCTTTTCCTGCGTCTTGACTGAAATTATTCTTGTTTTCTTTTAATTATGTATGGTATTTAAATAGAATGCGACTTTATTTCCCCTCGCCATCCAAACGATATTGTATTCTGATGAATTATCTTACTGAGGCTGTTGTCGTAGTTTACAAAAGTCTTCGGCTTTATTTATTATTATTTTTTTTTCCAAATTGAATCTGCGATTTTAATTATTAATGCCACAGAAATATTTTTGACGGTTGCAATTAACACACGTAAATAAACGCTGTTATCCAAAAATAATTTTTTTTGGCACGTGCTCAACGGTTGTTTTGCGAGTTAAATGTCTCAGTTACAAGTTTGAAAGTTAATATGGAAAGTAACCTCTGGTGGAAATGTCTGGATATAATGTCTCTGAACAGATACAGCGAACAAAAGGATTTGTTTGGCGACTGACGTGTTTCGTTGTCATGTTGAAAGTGATGTGCAAACAATATTTGACAAAATACAATCCTTAAGTACGACTTCGAGACTCGTTCACACATGATTTGACTATTTGCGGTTTATGGCTGGATTATGCTTTATAGAGTTTTAGCTTTACGAGCTTACAGTTTATCTTGATTTTTTTTATTTTGATGTTAATGGTTTTTGAAGGAATTTTCAATTGAATGTTAGCACAGTTAATGTGATAAATTAGTTTTCTACTTTGACATTTAAGTGCTATTGAGTTATGTTTTCAGAAAGTGTACTTTAAAAAATTCGATAGATTCGTAGTTATATAATTATGTAACCTACCATTAGCCTGAAACATGAAAACTGATTTCCCCTCCCCCAGAAAACCAAACAACGAAAACAAAAACAATTTAAACTACAGTTCAGTTAGTGACATAGAAACTGGGGAAAAACGTTGATGTAACCGTTTGGCACTAAATGATAATATTGAAAACTAAAGACGAAGAATGTTTTAGGCTTAACTGGAACAGTACTAATCTGAATTTAGTTTGCTTCTCTTTTGTGAACAAATTGCCAATCAGAGGCACAACCTGTGTCACTTTGTAGCTCTGTTCATAATTACAAGGAGACATTAATCACAAATCACTAAACTTCAAAATTATATCGAAAAATAGATCATTGCTCCAAAAGTAATTTCTAATTATTTATGGATATTAATTTGCTAAGTGATATGTTTGTAGAGTTTCAAATTTACATGTTTTAGGCTTAACTGGAACAGTACTAATCTGAATTCAGTATTTGCGTTTTAGGCCTACCTGGAATAGTACTAATTTGAATTCAGTATTTGCGTGTGTTCTCACGCGGAACTGTTCTTTAATTTTAATCGGACATCCATAAGAGTATAGTAATAAAAAAACGTGTAATTGAATAACAATAAAGATTTTACTAAAATCAACTAACTTATAGTTAATTTTTTTTGTAGCACAGCCACATTGGGGACCCTATGTTTGCGGACTTATAACGCTAGAAACCGGGTTTCGATAATCGTGGTGGGCAGAATATAGATAGTCCATTGTGTAGCTTTGTGCTTAACTCGAACCAAGCCAGCCTCATCGGGTCATCTGCCGTGTCCACCGCGAGGAATCGAGCCCTAGATTTTAGCGCTGTGAATTTGCAGACTTGCCATTTTCTCACAACAGAGTTGTTATTGTAAAAGTATGCAAATTTCCTGTACGAATTTGTTTTATTTAATTATTTAAATTATTTAATAAATAAATAATTAATTTATTTATTTATTAAGAAATTGAATGATAAAGATATCTACTAAAACTAAAGATGTACATAATTTACCAAGTCGCGTGCAATAATGAGCAACAAACACACAAAACATAATTAAGTCTTCCGGGGGTTTTCTGAAAGAGTTGAAGGATATTCGTTTGGCACGCCATCAAGTGCCTCAGTATGAAGTTAGTAACCTCATAACCCTTGCATTGATACCTGTAGTTGACAGAGTTTAAGGCCAAGCGTGTTAAGGTGTGCGACTCGTAATCTGAGGGTCGTGGGTTCGCATCCCCGTCGCGCCAAACATCTCACCCTTTCAGCCGTGGGGGCGTTATAATGTGACGGTCAATCCCACTCTTTGTTGGTAAAAGAATAACCTAAGAATTGGCGGTGTGTGGTGATGATTAGCTGTCTTCCTCTAATTTTACGCTGCTAAATTAGGGACGGCTAGCACAGATAACCCTCGAGTAGCTTTGTGCGAAATTAAAATAAAACAAACAAACAGTTTAAACTTAGTTTGTAACTTTGCGCTTGACAAGAAAACAGACTAATAGACTTGCAGGTTAAAACAACGTAACTAACAATGTCATCACCCGCATGCACTCGGCGCAGCCATATATAGTATCATTATTTAAGGTTGTTGTCTGAACTAATATTATGTGAGGCTAAATCCTCTTTAATTAAGTGAATTACACAACATTTGACAAGTTTATCCTTAAACTTTGGCAATGAATACTCAATAATAAGCGTCCACTCGTACAATTCTTTTTGAAAAACTCGAACTAGAAACTGCTAATTTAGTTTGCTTGGCATAGTCAATACATATGTGTTTTCACGTCCTTTCACGCTGTAGTTTAACTGTTCCAATTCAGCTGTCTTTAATCCTAAAGCTACAAGCGGCCCACTATTATTTTTATGTCAAGCCAGAGTAAAATTTTGGACCGACAGCTCATGTGACTTTTGCATAGGTAGATGTGAAATGTTTGATCACGATTGAGCGGATTTCGTTGAATAACATTGAACAAGTGGCTTATATTAAGACAAAGTTTGACACCTAATTATACATTATGTGGTTCTATCAGTGTGCCAAATTTGAAGAAAACAATAAAAATTAAGTGTGTTATAAAGAAAAAGCTCATAAAGTTTGAATGCTTGGAGATTTTATAATATCTCGTTTATTTCTTGATGGATTTGTTTAAAATTTGGTATAGGAATCTAGCAGGTAATACCCATGAAAAATATCTAATACTCAGAGTTAGAGTATTGTTAATCATACAACAGTTTGCTACTCAAAAGAAATGAAAGCACTAATTTTTGTCGTGTAGTGATATTATTATTATAACATTACTGTATTTTGTACGCATGTGTAAAAACAGAAGCTGCTAGTTTACCTCTCTCCGTATAGAATACTCTTATGTACTATTAAAAAATTGTTTAAGCCAGAATGTCATTTCCTACATTTCTTTAGAGGTAAACATCAAATGTTTTGTTTGTTTTCAGTTATATGTTCCATACTGTACACAAGATTATATTTGCCCTATCACGTGATGGCAGCATGCACGTGGGAAGTAACATGCAAATTTTAAGGACACTGAACTTTAAAAAGTGAATGTGACGTGAATGTCCTTTCAAATTATCATAAGATCTTAGTTAAGGCTGGTGATGATGAGTTAAACCTCCACGTAAAAGAAGGCCTGTTCATTCATAAACATAAACAGGCAAGTTCAGAACACAAATTGCTATTCGTCGATTATCTAGAAAACTTTTTTTTTTCTTTTTCACATGAAAGATTGATCAGGGGAAGTCTACAAGTTTCGTAAGTGATTAGGTCCAAGTAGGATCTAGAAGCTGCCCATTGTATGAAGAAAACTAGTAAATATAAAAATGCCAGACTTAGTGAGTTAAAATAATTAAGCAATTCAGTATCAGTTAAAAAGAGGTTTAGTAAGCTTTACAATTAGGCTTAGTGAGTTTTTTCTTTAGTGATTCATATTTTAAATTGACATTTTCTTATCAATAATTAAAAAAAAAAAAGTATGCAACTAAGTAAGGACTGTTAGGCTACGTTAATGTACGAATTTATGTTGGAATGTAATGTTTTATTAGTTAGGCCTATCAATGAATGTGACCGGTATAAAACGTCAGGGCATAACCGAATTGACTTTCGTATTATTTTTACTAAGTAATCCGAAATAATACGTTACAACACTGTCGCAAGTGGGATTACTTTGATGTAAGTAAAATAAAACTTAGATTAAACTTCAAAGTGACGACAAAATGCAGAGACATTGGAATTTGTTGTGATGAAACAGGGAAGTCTGGGAAGAAAGAAACTGGAAAGTTAAGAGATAGAAGACACGAAGAGAAGGTTAAGAGACATAGTATTAAAGAAAACCGAATAATATGAAATATGTTTGATCACAAGATTGGCAAATCTATTGGAAATTTAAAAGATATTACAACAACAAGATGAACGAAGTAGAAAAATGACTTAATTAAGAAGTCAATGTAAAGAACAAACATTTCTATCCGCATCTACACAAGAATTTTAGCCTAAAATAATATTTACTATAAAATATGGAAAAAAAAGAGATTATTATTATGTCTACATCTCGAACTACAACTGTTAAACTATCCTTAACTGTCGGACTTACTTGGACTTCTCCACAGTTTAGCTGACTAGTTTAACAAGTTACCAAACTAGAAATTAATGAACTTAAATTTTTTTTTGGAACTTCGCGCAAAGCTACACGAGGGCCACCTACAGGAGTTTACATAATTACTGGGGTGTAAACGAGAGTACAGTGTTCCCTCGTGTATCGCGGTAGATACGTTCCAAACCCCCCCGCGAAAGGAGATTTTCCGCGAAGTGGGATCGCCGACTTTTACGTATATATCTATGTGCATTTAGACTTTTAAAACCCTCCCTGTACAACTATTTAACCCTCCCATTACAATACTGTTCATTATTGCTGAAATAATAAGAACAATTATTAAGATATTAAGCCTTAAAATTAAAAATTTACATATCTTCAGCAGGTGGTGTCTTTTCGGGGGACACCACTTCCTGTTCTGTGGAAGGTGAATCGGCAATTTCTTAGTCGGTCATTACAACTTCAGGAACAGTACTTGCCACCGGTACCCTTTCTTTCTTGTTCGGCTGGAAAAACATTGTTATTGGCAGTTGTTCTATCTGCCTCTTTAGCCTATCGAAAATCATTTGATAAGGAGTCATCAGTTCTTCAATTTTATTGCAAAATTGTACTGATCGAACCATATCGTTGTCCCATTCCTGTAAGCACTCCTTCACTTCGTTAATTAGTTTCATTAGTTTACCTAACCGCTCTAACGACCATCCACTTCTGCACCAATCATAGCCCGTCTTAAACATCGCTACGCCATGAAGCTGATCTCGCGTAGCCTTCGCAGACGCACAATGCGTACATCTATAGCCTTTCCAGTTGGTTCTGTTTCCATTTTTACGCTGTTATAAACTCAAATATATGTTTATATCTCAAAATATACCTGTTTTTTTCTTTACACTATTAATTATATTTATTTTTAATATTTTAATGGTATTTAATGCTATATTTTAGATTTAATGTTTATTATTTTATATATATTTGTGGGGGTCGGCCGAGCCCGCGAAGTGGTGAAGCCGCGAAAGAGGATCCGCGAAGTGGCGAGGGAACACTGTAAACGTATTTTTTCTGTCATTTCATATAAGTGAATATTTTTCACGTTGTTAAGTCCTACGTGCCAATTAATATGATTACTCCTTGATAATATCTGAGGTTATGCTAGTGTTATTTTTAATGTAATACAAATAATTTTTATATTTCTTCACACCTTCTTTTTTCGTATTTATTTTGCTGTTGTTTTTTTTTTTACGCCAGAAAGAACGTGTCCAAATAATTAAACTGGCGGCCCGAATATGATTGGTGAAAAATTTTCACAAGAATTTGTTTGTTTGTTTTGAATTTCGCGCAAAGCTACACGAGGGCTATCTGCGCTAGCCGTCCGTAATTTAGCAGTGTAAGACTAGAGGGAAGGTAGCTAGTTATTACCACCCACCGCCAACTCTTGAGCTACATTTTTAACCAACGAATAATGGGATTGACTTTAACATTATAACGCCCTCACGAATGAAAGGGCGAGCATGTTTGGTGCGAGGGGGATTCGAACCCACGACTCTCAGATTACCTTTGACAAGTAAGTTAAGTATACAACAGTTTCAGAATTTGTATTGAGTTGTTTGAGGTTAGGCCTACAGGTGAACATAACTTGTATAAAACGTCATTAAAGAAATAAATTAATTCCTTATCAATAAATCAACTGGTGTTAGCAAATAATCACGAAAAAAAGTCGACCTCATTAAACACCTTAAGAAAGACGATAAAAATTCCTATAATAAACATCAAATTATCTTCTTTTGGTTACCACATTTGGAAATTGTTTCATATTCGTGTAATTTGGATGCAACGTTATAATCAAGGTGGCCCTTTTGTTTTGAATTTTTGCGCAAAGCTACACAAATGCTATCTGAGTTAACCGTTCCTAATGTAGCAGCATAAGAATAGGGGGATTAATAGAACTTTATAACGCTCCACGGCTGAAAGAGTGACACGTTTGTTGTGAGGGGGATTCGAATCCGCGACACTCAGCTTATAAGCCGATCACCCGAGCCACCTGGCCATGCCGGGCAAATGATGGTCACTCCTGTTATTAAGCGTCAGGCCCCGCTTATTAGCTGCCCTCCTTGTGCTCAATAATTCTAAGCTGAGATTGAACCTTGGACTTTCTTACCTGGTTGTTTAGTTCAAGCGTCGGCCCGGCATGGCCAGGTGGGTTAAGGCGTGTGACTCGTAATCTGAGGGTTGCGGGTTCGCATCCCAGTCGCGCCAAACATGCTCGCCCTTTCAGCCGTGTGGGTCACACGGTGACGGTCAATCCCACTATTCTTTGGTAAAAGTGTAGCCCAAGAGTTGGCGATGGGTGGTGATGACTAGCTGCCTTTCCTCTAGTCTAACACTGCTAAAGTAGAGACGGCTAGCACAGATAGCCCTCGAGTAGCTTTGTGCGAATTTCCAAAACAAACAAACAAACAAACTATTATATTTCTCCTTACAACTTTAGCACTTTAAGTTATAAGGTCAAACCATATTATTATTTAAGTGAAATAAAATTACTTAGATAAATATAACAAAAATTATAAGAGTGATTAACGTTACAAAAGGTATAACTCTGAAAGAAGATATTTTCACACATTCACAATTTAAAACAAAGTAATAATTTAACGTTAGACAAGTTCTAAGTAGAACATGATGTCATATTTTACTTTTGTAAAGTCCCCAATATCCATGATGATTTCAAAATTATTATGAAAATTTAGTGAACAGAAGTAAAAACCTATACGTAACTTACAGGAGCGTGGATTTTTTACACCCGATGGTGGGGATGATTTTTGCAACCACTTGTGTGGATTGTTCAATTTGCGAATTGGTAATCTCTGATTACGTGAACCTGAAAACTGTAAACATGCAGTCACAGAGTAATCTTGTTGCCACGATACTTGCATGTATACTTAGGCCTACTGACTGATACTTATGAACTGTCGCTTAGATCGAAAAGCTTAGAAGCATGCCTATATTAAAGATGTACATTTCGGCTACTGAAAAAGCCTATATCTAGGCCTAATTATGTAATTTGATTGGTAAGAACACTAGAATCACAAGAACAAACACACAATTTTTAGGCCTGTGATGCAATAAAACAGTTCAATAGACCAAACTGTAGGGGAAGATTATCGTATGCACCATAATCCCCACCTATAATGTATATCCCATCCACCCAGGATCTACGCCCCTGGTAACTTATGAAGTGTTACTTTAGAAAATCATGAATGGATAGACTCAAAAACAGAAAAATTGTTTTATTCTTAAAATTACTTTGTCTACTTGCCATATTCACAAGAACAATATACCTTAGATAATTAACGTATGTTTAGTATCTTTATTTATATTTAATAAATATTCAAAAAATATTTTTCATTTATCGTCTTGTGATAGAATATAAAATTTTATAGTGTCATCTTTTGGTTAATATTAAAACTAACTAATTGTAATTCTGATGACGTATAGGATGTTTAAAGCCGACTCTTACGTAATACGGCAGCCAATATATTAGCACTTCTGTAAGCTCTAGTTTCTAAGTGAAGGTTAACTTACATTGCATCCTCGCTACTTACGTCATGACTTGATGGTAACCTCGTACTGTTACTAGTGCAAGTTATGCCTAAGTACGTTGTAGATCCAAGTTCATAAAAATAACAAACCAAATTACGGTAAGAAAGTGCAAATCTAGGCCACAACAACAGTAAAAAACAACTGTGTACGTTGACCTAACTCTCTTCTAATAACAAGCTATGATATTTATTTATTAAAATAATGTTTGTTATGTTTACCTACCGGAAATAAATATTTTTTAACAATTTCAACGACGCTACGATCAATAATAAATAAACTTAGCATTTCGAAAATAGTTTAATTAATCTTCTGAGGTCCAATGTTTGACATTACAAGTATTTATAATGTCTGTAGTGCCATCTTTTGGATAGTTTTAAAATAAAGTATTCATCGTTCTGTACTCAATGACTCGTTTCTTTCCTCTTTCGTGTTATACGTTGTTTCAATTTTGAAATTCATTCCAAAGGTGTAGACACGACGAAGTTAAAAAGAGCGGTTGTCTATGCCTTTCTCTTTATATATATTAGATTATTCAAATATTATTACTTTAAAAAGTTGGAATGTTTTTTTAATATTTAAACCTATAGTCAAATTTTAGTAGTTGCATTCAGCCTGCTCCCTCTCCCTAGAGGCCTGGCATGGCCTAGCGCGTAAGGCGTGTGACTCGTAATCCGAGGGTCGCGGGTTCGCGCTAAACATGCTCGTCCTCCCAACCGTGGGGGCGTATAATGTTACGGTCAATCCCACTATTCGTTGGTCAAGAGTAGCCCAAGAGTTGGCGGTGGGTGGTGATGACTAGCTGCCTTCCCTCTAGTCTTACACTGCTAAATTAGGGACGGCTAGCACAGATAGCCCTCGAGTAGCTTTGTGCGAAATTCCAAAAACAACAACAACAACCCTCTCCCTAGAGGCTTAACGGTAAATCATTGGGCTTAAACGCTAAAATCTGGGTTTCTATGACAACGGTGGGCACAACGCAGATAGTCCATTGTGTAACTTTGTGCTGTTATAGCAACTTCGAAAGCAACCTCAACCAACTTGTTAGTCAGTTGTAGTCATCAGTTGCTTCATTATAAAGCGAAGTATGTTACACGTAGTCTGTTCGTTGTCGTCTAAAGCAGTGAACGTAATGTTTCAGTTCCCAACAAAATGTGAATCAGTAACATTCGTAAACAATTTCTTTGTTTAGTAATCTAGGTAATATTTATCACTTTAAATTTCTGATAAAAATAAGTAAATATATAAAAGTCATTCTCATGCTTGTTGTTGCTGTCATGGAAATACAACAACTATATGATTTATATAGACAAGTAGTTACGTGAACAAACAACAGAAAATGCTATTATATTTATATAGATAAGTAGTTACATGGCATAGCAGATTAGACAATCATATCATAACTTGTTGTACTTAGATGCAAGAGACAGTACTATTATATAAATTTATATAGATCAGTAGTTACATGAACATACAACAGACAGGACTATTATATTTATATAGAGAAGTAGTTACATAGACTGTTGTTGTTGTTTTGAATTAAGCACAAAGCTACACAATTGGCTATCTGTGCTCTGCCCACCACGGGTATCGAAACCCGGATTTTAGCGTGTAAGTCCGCAGACATACCGCTGAGCCACTGGGGGGCCGTTACATAGACATACAACAGACAGGGCTATTATATTTATGTAGAGAACTAGTTATATAGACATACAACAGACAGGGCTATTTATTATATTTATATAGATAAGTACTCACATGGACATACAACAGGCTATACTATTAATAATTAAACACAAATCAAGTCGTCCATTTTCTGTATATATATATATATATAACTTATCAAAACAGGTGTATGTGTGTGTTTTTCTTACAGCAGATCCACATTGACCTATTTGCTGTGTCTACCAAGGGGAATCACACTACTGATTTTAGTGTTAAAAATCCACAGACTTACCACTATACCAGCGAGGAACTTATCAAAATAAACCTTAACGAGTACAAGAAAAAAAAACTACAAATGTCAGAAGCATCACAAGGCCACGGGTTGTAACTTAGGATGTAAGATGTATAACAAGATTTTTGTCAGGTTATTTGTGGAATCACTATTTTTGTTGGAGATATATTCTGTTTTATAATATATGGACGAAAATATAAGAGCAAGCGACCCATTAGAACGCGTTAGTTCTGAAGTTCACTTGTTTTGTTGTGTTTTACTGACGTTAGTCAGTCTTGCTGTGGCTCATTCATCGTAGGTTTTTTGGTCTTACTGTTTTTAACACTGACCTTCTTTTAAGTGTTAATATTTGTTGCCAGTGTTCTTGATCTAAATGCTTGTGATGTTTTTGTTTTCGTTTATTTATTTTGTTTGTATGGTTGTTTGTTTTGGAATTTTGCACCAAGCTACTCAAGGGCTATCTGTGTTAGTCGTCCCTCATTTAGCAGTGTAAGATTAGAGGGAAGGCAGCTAGTCATCGCCACCCACCGCCAACTCTTGGGCTACTCTTTTACCAACGAAAAGTGGGATTGACCGTCACATTTTACCGCCCCCATGGCTGAAAGGGCGAGAATGTTTAGCGCGACCAGGATGCGAACCCGCGACCTCCAGATTACGAGTCGCACCCCTTAACACGCTTGGCCATGCCGGGCCAGTTTGTTTATTTTTAACGTAATGTGTTTAATTGCTATCTGCCTAGATGATGTGGAGGTAGCTGATGTTTGAATAAATCATTGCATCAGAAGATGGTTCTTTATCACCTGACACCAGTCACGTGCGAGGTTTCAGGCTTTCTGTCTTCTACTCCTTCATCATTATTTGACACTTCCTCCAGCTACCTTTGATCCAGGTAGCTCACGAGAGGCTCCAGGGTAACATATATTCGTGTTTTATCAGCATGCTCCACGTAATCATTGAATGTCAAAGCTTGACAGAGTTGTATAAAAGATCAGCATTACAACACGTCTGTTTTGACACTAGAAATGTTACATGCATTCATCTGGCAGTTTGACCTGCTCTTTGAACATACCGTCAGATCATGGATGACATATTGAAATTTTTGTTGAAACTGATGTTACGATCTGTGGGTATCTTTTCCAGTTTTCTCTCTTGGAATATCTATTCAACTGGACAGTTATGGCCAACGCCATGTTGGCTAATATGTTAGCCAATACATACGTTTCGAGTCTCTTAGTAAAGCAATGATAAACAATCAACGTTCATAGATTTTACTCGTTTTTAAAGGAGGATTGGCTATATTTATACATGTTTCTCCTGGTGGAGAGCCAGAAACTCTTTGTTATAACTTGTTTTGATACTGCTGATACATTATCTCTCCACATCGTTGTGGATAGAAACATCACTGATTGGTTGTTGATTCGGTTTCCACCAGTCTAGCACCATGAAAGGTAAGTGGGATCCTCTGCCCTATGAATGTTCTTTGAAAACTTTCAGGGTATGTAGTATCCTGTGTTGTTGGTAGTGAGGTTATAGAGAGTAGTATCCTGTGTTGTTGGTAGTGAGGTTATAGGGATTCTTTATTTACATTAATCACTGTATATCAAGTGTTTAGTTCATGGTTGATAGTTGGTACTAATGTTACAGGGATTCTTTATTTACATTAATCACTGTATACCAAGTGTTTAGTTCAGGGTTGATAGTTGGTAGTGAGGTTATAGAGATTCTTTATTTACGTTTATTATTATATACCAAGTGTTTAGTTCAGGGTTGATAGCTGGTAGTAATGTTATAGAGATTCTTTCTTTAAGTTTATTATTATATACCAAGTATTTAGTTCAGGGTTGATAGCTGGTAGTAATGTTATAGAGATTCCTTCTTTACATTAATTATTATATACCAATGGTTTAGTTAATCATTGATAGATGTTACCAGCATATTCTGCCACTAACTTATTATCAATTAAATTCCAATTATCTCAGACTACTTATCGACTGTATACATTTGTCTCTATACACAATATGTTTAAATAATACTAACTATCCTTCTGGATACACTTACTCCCCCTTGTCACGTAAAATAAAACCTACTAAACGTCACTGGATATTATGTAATGGAAACCGGTTTTTCTAGAACATCTGGGAATTTGTGATTTGGTTGCCCAATGGACAGAAAACAACATTCAACTGTGGGTGTATTTCCAGGAATTACTGTTAATGATTAACAAATGTGTTCACCAATCCTTACTTTTGTCAGGAACACGAGGTCAAGTATAGTTTATCCTTATACTTCCGTTCTGTCTTAAAGATAAGGAAGTTTATTTAGCAGTGAAACACTGCAAAATGTGACAGTGTTATGGTAGCGTTCGTGCATGTTAAGAATTTCACCTAACGTTTGTGTAAAATTACTGGTATGTACCACACCTTACTAAAATCAATGTGACTTAACTATTTGGTAAATAAGTAAGTTTACTACTGATTTCTCCCAACAGTCATGTCTAAATAGGGAACCAGCTAGTTTAAATTTGCTGGTCTTTCAACTCACAGCGTCCTCAACCAACCTTCCGCACATCTATTAGACAAATCTTAATATCACTTGTTTACTCATACTTGGTGGATCATAAAGAAGAAACAGTCCTATTTTATATGCCTCCTGTTGGCACATGCGAAGCAGTTTATAAATTTACTTGTCAAAGGAACTTATTTAGTCTGGACCGAGTTAGTTATTTGTCAGAAAATCAGGAGATGAAGAGGATATTTTCTTCACTCAACATTGCAAGTTGTGGGGCTCTTGTAATGTTTCTCAAAGAGATACAACTGTAGGAAGTTTCTGAACTAGAACTTTATATATGTCCATTGTTCAAATATCATCACTTTATTTAAGGCCACGTTCAAATATCAGTACTTTATCTGAGATCACTAGTCAAATATCAGCACTTTATCTGAGATCACTAGTCAAATATCAGCACTTTATCTGAGATCACTAATCAAATATCAGCACTTTATCTAAGGTCACTTGTGAAATATCAGTGCTGTAGAAAGCGTGTGAGTTAATGGGATAAGTTAAGAGGCATTGAATGAATTAACGAATGTTCTCGATCTGCTCCAGACCAACATTGTTTCATGTTGTCTGTATGAACAATAATCTTTTCATTTTCATTGTGATTCCAAGCTTTAAACTTTGTTGCTTTCAGTGCTTTGTTCACCACAACCTGAAAGATACAATATAGCTTATCTACGGGACCGTCTCATAATTTATGCTGAAATGTAATCATTTAGATTATTCATTAGATCAAAGCTGGACGTGGCATGATATTCTCCATATGTATATGTATATAAAGATCTTTCTTCACTGAGATTATACAGGTTTATTGGTTTGTATTTCAAGTTGACCCAAAAGCAGTGGACTTGGTCTCTCTTTACTCGCGCTTACATCAGATCAATTTGCAAAAGCAAAATTTAAGGTTGGCCTCTAGACATTCTTAATTTATATAGACTTGATAATATTTGAAGGTAAGAAAGCATTGTTGAGCTTATAACACGTTTTATAGGTAGAAGTTACTAAAGGGTTTTCAGGAACAGAGAGTTTGTAATCCAATTTGCACTTTCACTGAGTTCAATGGTAGATGTTATAGGTCAATAAATTTTCTCTCTTGGGGTTACACGCTCAACAAATCAATCTAGAAATGAGACGAGTTTTCGCTCATCTCTATACCAACAATTGTAGTTTATTTATCGTTGAAACGAAATGGTCTCTTACTGTCTTGATCGAAGAAGGTTAATTCCCAAGTGGAATAGTATTGGGTTTTTTTTTCACTTGCTTGTTTTAACTGCTGTTTGACTTGGTTATGTCATCACAAAATACTTGGACTTCTGAAATTCTTGGGAATTTGGGGAGAAGGTGAAACGTGTATGTTGTGATGCACGATAACTTGAAAATAGTAGGAAACAATTTATTTGTTAAAAATCACAAGTGAAGTTTAAGGATTGTTGTAAGCTATTCTTGCGGTAGATGGCGGCAGTGTTGGTAAAGTGTGTTTATTTCGTTCACCTTCAGCTAAAAGCTACGCGATAACGCTAGACATCCATAATTTAACAGAGAAAGAGTAGAGAGAGAGGGAAACAAGTCATCACTACAAGGGTAGAGAGGGAAGGAAACAAGTCATCACTACAATAGTAGAGAGGGAAGGAAAGAAGTAATCACTAAAAGAGTAGAGAGGGAAGGACAGAAGTATTCACCGCAAGAGTAGAGAGGGAAGGAAAGAAGTAATCACAACAGGAGTAGAGAGAGAAGGAAACAAGCCATCACTACAAGAGTAGAGAGGGAAGGAAACAAGTCATCACTTCAAGAGTAGAGAGGGAAGGAAAGAAGTAATCGGTACAAGAGTAGAGAGGGAAGGAAAGAAGTAATCACTACAAGAGTAGAGAGGGAAGGAAACAAGCCATCACTACAAGAGTAGAGAGAGAAGGAAACAAGTCGTCAGTACAAGAATAGAGAGAGGAGGAAACAAGCCATCACTACCCACTGCAAATTTTTGGACTACTTTTAATTTATCAACGAATAGCGTGACTGACTGTTACATAATAACTCCCCCACGACTGAAAGGTCGAGTATATTTGGTGTGACGGGGAATCAAACCCACAACCCTCAGGTATCGAGTGAAACGCTCACAACTATCTGACTCTTCAAAGTGTGTGCTATAAATCGAATTGTAATATCATAATAAGACTGAAACCAATCTTTCTTCGTCAGCCTTAAGTCATTTGTTTACCAGTATGAAGAATAAAACAGCTTCTTAACCGCTCGCTTTGCGTGATGGATGTTGCTTTCGTCTATTACCAGATGCCATCAAATTGTCTGGGCATGCAACACACAAAGTCTCAGTTTGTATGCTATTTACAGAAGTTCGTGAGCGAGGTATCCATTCTTTGGCAGTTGTGTAGCCACGGCTTGTTCACTCAACATCTAGGCCCACCGAATCAAAACACGTCATAGCTAGAGCTATTTTAACTTTCGTAACTTGCCTCCAAGGGCCTGTAGGCTTCTTGCCCTTCCGTTTTACTTCCAGGCCCTCCCAAAGTATGGTGATGGCTACGCCACTGTTATATAATACATGGCGTTTATGCCAGTGAAGTATGGTTAAGAATGAAAGTTTTAGTAATGTTACACCTAGGCTGATTATCACCATTAACTGGTCCTTCTTTAGAATCTAGAAAACAGACACAAGGCATGAAGTTTGAGAACAGTGTCGTAGGATGCAGGTGACTGGATAATGTATTGATGTCTAACCAACATACTCCAATCGCTTCCTAAAGATAATTCCCTAGTCTTACTACCAACAATGTCATACCTCCCATACAAAAAACCCGCATTTCTCTCAGCAGCAGACATCCGTTAAATATGATAGTTCAAGATATTCCGACTAGTTATCTTTTTCATGCGTTACTGCACTCTCAGACCAAAGAGGGCACCTCCCCTTTCCACGTTAACACACTCTTAGGCTCAAGAGGATCTCCTTTCCTTTTTCCGTTACCACACCTTCACGCTCAAGAGGACCCTCTTTCCTTTTTCCGTTATCACACCTTCACGTTCAAGAGGACCCTCTTTCCTTTTTACCGTTACTACACCCTCACACTCAAGAGGACCCTTTTCCCTTTTTCTGTTACTACATTCTCATACCTTAGGGAGTGCTCTTCTTTTCTCGTTACTACTCTCTTATACCCCAGTAAGTGCCCGTCTCCCTTTTAACACCCTCACAGAGTACCAACTAATGCACAAAACGATATCAGATGACATTCTCTTTTCATCCCCACTTAACAGCGGTAAGTCTCTGGACTTACGATGCTAAAAGTGTGTTTCGATATCTGTGCTGGTTACATCACGAATAGCCCATTCTGTAGGCCATCTTGACCAGTTTGTACTGACCACGAGTTCTAGAGGACTTGTGTTACTAGCATTATCTTCAGCAACACCAAATCATCTCTCAAACAATAACGTTTAATTATTTTCTGTTTTATTGCTTGATTTTAGATATCATAATTCTCTTTCAACCAGTACCACTTTAGCCAATAACACATCGCGTTTAACAGCAAATCAAAAAATTAAAAAAGTAATGAAAAATGATTTATGCTCTTGAACATTTCACGCATTGTGTTCTATTTTCGTTTTGTTAAATACATTAGTTTCTTATGCACAATTAACAGTCCAGATATAACTATATGCACAGTTAACGTCGCAAAAGTAACTTTGGGACGAGTTGTCAACAATTCTTTTTTTTCACATAATAAGGATTTTGTTTGTTTATTTCGAATTTCGTGTAAAGCTACACTAGGGCTATCCGCGTTAGCCGTTCCTAATTCAATAGTGTAACACGAGAGGGAAGACAGCTAGCTATCACTACCCACCACTAAATCTTGGGCTACATTTTTACCAAAGAATAGTGGGATTGACTTTCACATTATAACATCCTCACAGATTAAAGAGCTATGAAATTAGGTATAACGGGGATTTGAACCTACGACCCTCATATTACGAGCCGAGCATCCTAATCATTGGCCATTCCGGGTCCATGTAACAAGCGAATGTACTTGACACGTTTTTCTCTCTACAGATTCAGAATGACTTCTTATGTTTCTTTTTGTCAAAGCGCGAAGCTAAACAATTGGCTATCTGTGTTGTACCCACTGCAGGAGTTGATACTAGGTTTTTAGTCTTATAAACCCTCAGATTTACTGCTGCACCGCCAGGGTGAAGGAGCACTTTTATGCTCATATACTAAAGGTTTGTTTGTTTATAACTAAGCACAAAGCTACACTATGAGCTATCTGTGCTCTGCCAACCACGGGTGTCAAATCCCATCTTGTAACATGTAAGTTACACAGATTAGAGAGAGAAGGAATATTTACGATGTAAAACTAAACCCGGCATGGCCAGGTGGGTTAATGCGTTCGACTCGTAATCTGAGGGTCGCGGGTTCGAATTCTCGTCGCCCCAAACATGATCGCCCTTTCAGCCGTGGGGGCGTTATAATGTGACGGTCAATCCCACTATTCGTTGGTAAAAGAGTAGCTCAAGAGTTGGTGGTGGGTGGTGATGACTAGCTACCCTCCCTCTAGTCTTACACTGCTAAATTAGGGACGGCTAGCACAGATAGCTCTCGAGTAGCTTTACGCGGAATTACAAATACCCCTGTTTTTTCAAAGTGGGGGATGCGATTACCAGATTAAAAAACAAATAAATAGATGTAAAAGTAGTAATAATGACAAGTGCTAAGGTTTTACTTATTTATTTGATGTTAAGCTCGAAGTTGCAGAACGTATAGTGGGGAACAAGCAAGGAATTTAGCGTTATAATCTTTTAAAAAGTAGAAAGTATTACAGATTCTGTGTGAAAAAAAGCTGTTTGTTCAGTCTAGAAAAACATTTATTGTAAAGAGCTTAACCGCAGTTAAAATTACACAATAACCAAACGTTTTCTTTGATAGATTGTTTAGGCAGGTAATCATGACGAAACTTTGCAGAATGGACGGCAACTGTCTGTTGTTTCAGGGCGGAAGACTTTCGAAACGTCGTCCTCTACACTTGTGTCTCCACAACAGATAGTTGTCGTCCGTTTTACAGATTTTCAACCAAACGTTTATTGTAAAGAGTCCCTCGCTGGTACGTCTACGAATTTACGACGCAAAAATCAGGGATTCGATTCCCCTCAGTGGACACAGCAGATAGCCCCATGGGGCTTTGTTATAAGGAAAACAAACACACACACACATTATTGTAAAGGATTTAACACTAGATAAGATAATGCACTAGCCAAAAGTTATGCAAAAAAGAATTATGAACCAACATAACTTTTTTGCATCTAACTGGATCTGGCGCGACCTGGTGGTTAAGTTACTAGACTCGCAATCTATCGGTTACGGGTTCAAATCCCGTCACAAAGCATGTTCGCCACTTTTAGCGATGAGGGCGGTATAATGTGGTCAGTAACTCCCGCCATTCACTGGCAAAGGGTAGCCCACGAGTTGGCGGCGGGTGGTGCATTCTCTCTAATCTATAACTTTAAAATTAGGGATGGTTAGCGCTGATGCACTTGTATAGCTTTGCGCCCCATCCAACAAATAAACAAAATCCATAGCATAATCTAGTTTTATTCACTACAATATGAAAAATTTCCCTTAAAATAATCCTAGAAAAATGAAGAAATTTGGCTTACTCAATTTGAACATCATCTTATAAGGGATTTTAACCATGTTTTAGCGGGCTGAGTTTGCAGACATGTTACTGGGGGCGGGCCGTCTTATAAGACACACGAGCTAAACGCGTCGATCGAAGGCCGCAAGGCTGACATAGAAAACTGTCCCTGATATATATAGAAAACTACCAATTAGCGGGATTCCAATATCTCTGTCTCTACTTATAATCGCAGCTAATTAAGCCGCAAATTTGAAGATATACAGAGTCTTACGATGCAAATTTGAGCTACGACTTTCAATATATTTTTGTATTACACTTTATCTTCCACCATTGTAGGTCGACCGCTGCTTAGTGGTTGGCGGATATCAACTGTGAATCTGAATATTCATGTTTTTTCTTCTCATTACTGCACGAATCTTCTAGAATTTTGGACCCTTGATTACAATAAAGTAACGTTCAAATCTCATCATTCGTACAAGAAGTATTGGTGGGACCTGTTGACCAGTCTATCATTTAAAAAAATTATGGACGACTTGTCGCGAAAATTCTGAAAACAATAGAATGGTGGTTAGGGCACTTGATTCGTAATCCGAGAGCCGCGGGTTCGAATCGCCGTCACGCCAAACATGCTCGCCCTTTCAGCCGTGGGGGCGTTATTATGTGACGGTCAATCTCACTATTCGTTGGCAAAAGAGTAGCCCAAGAGTTGGCGGTGAGTGGTGATAACTAGCCGCCTTCCCCTTAGTCTTACAGTGATAAATCAGGGACGGCTAGCACAGATAGCCCTCGTGTAGCTTTGCTCGAAACTAAGAAAACAACAACAAAAAACATTACCATCTTATTATCGACTCCAATGTAAACGAAATCAGTCATTACGCCCAGCCAGTAAATTAAAAAAAACATGCAAGTTTTTATTTTGCATCCGCCCATTTGTTATAGTACTTCTAGTTCAAGCATATTAAAATTGGAAGAATTGGAGATATATATCCTCTCGCTTCCAATTCTTTGTCTGGTTTCCAATGACGCTAATATCCACGGACACGTTTTTTGACGTCATTATCTCTGTCGTGAGCCATGTACACCTTCATTAGGGAAAGCATCACAGAAAGCAAACTATATAATTAATCTTAAATATCAACTGTTGTACTGTACCAATTAGTGACTGACGATCTTAAACAAGAAAATAAGTTTTTGTCTATTTACCGGTTTATCTATCTGCTATACCTGCTTATCGCTATATTTCCTGTTCGGGTTATATTTGATCAAATCTACAAATATTAACCGCTCCACGTGTTGATTTTGAAATAGGCTTTTGATCGAACAAGAAATAAATGTTTAAAAACTGCTTAGGATGCTTAGTTGGAGGGTTAAATATACACGTTTTCACACAAAGTACATAAAAACAACAACAAACGGCACCCAGTGGCTCAGCGGTATGTCTGCGGACTTACACGCTAAAATCCGGGTTTCGATACCCGTGGTGAGCAGAGCACAGATAGCCCATTGAGTAGCTTTGTGCTTAATTCGAAACGACAACAAACAACAACAACAAACGAACAACAGCCTGCCCCTAGTGGCACAGCGGACTCAGTGCACTAAAATCCGGGTTCCGATACCCGTCGGTGGCCAGACTACAGCACTTGGCGTTGCTTTGTGCTTAACTATAAACAAACAAAGAGAGAAACTGACTGACCACAGCCACTTCTCTATAAAGGGGAAAGAAACATTTGTTTTTAGCCACATATCAAAATAAGTTTTTGTAATTTGATCTAAGGTGTAAAATTTGTAAGATTAAAAATAAAGTTTAACAATTACAAAATTTTATTAATTTTATTGTTGATTTTAAATACAAAAACACAGTTCAGTAATGTTGGTGTGAATGTTGATGTTAGACAAGAAGTGTTTGATGGTGGTGAAAATGTTAGACAAGAAGTGTTTGATGCTGGTGAAAGTGTCAGACAAGAAGTGTTTGATGCTGGTGTAAATGTTAGACAAGAAGTATTTAATAATGGTGTAATGTTAGACAAGAAGTGTTTCATGATAGGATAATGTAATTGAGAATTCACAAAGAAAACTCAGATTTGTTTAAGTTTTGGGTTTTATGTGATTTGAGAAACGAGTAGCTCGCAAGGTTGAAAATATTTGAGTCTGTTTCAGAAACTCCAAACGTGGATTCTGAACCACAATATAACATAACAACGTAGTTGGATTTCTTCAAACATTCTTCAATGTTATTTTACTGGAATAAGGTCCAGTACGTAAGAACTAACCAATATTGAATTTGGATTAAATTTATTATTATTGAAAAAAAAAATCTTGGAGCTGGACTATTTTCAACTTATTTTTGAAACCATTTTGTTGGCTGTCGATACTGTAGCAGAAACTGGTTTTGAAAGTGATTAGTGTCACTTTATTTTTCTTATAATTTGAATTAGGGACAATATGAAACCACGATATTAGGTTCTTTCTACAGAACTAGTTTGGAAATATTGTATCGTATAGCGATAAATTAAGTAAAAAATATCGCAGGTGTTTCAAATGCTCTTTACAGTCTCCTCTCTTACTTAAAACAAAATTTAGTGGATGCAACAAAACGCCCTTTTATTATTTCCCAGGGATATCAGATAACGTTAAAGGAGTGTCAGATATTATAGAATTGCAGTCGGATAAACGAAGAATCATCTCATCCGTTTCTCCACTGTACTTTGATAGAAACGTACAATTACATGAACAAAAACATGTATATTTATGATTTCTTCCCCAAAAACAATTTACTGAACCCTTCTGTCCATTTCTATCCAGAAGTTTTCCCCTATGAGATGCGAAAATATATTTAGAAGTTGTTGTTTTTTTCGAAAAAAACAGGATGTTTAAACTTAATGGAAGCTCGTGCATGACGTTCTCCCCTTCTTAATGTGGTTGCAGAATTCTAACTTAATTGAAATAATATTTTTGTATTCTAGTAGGAAAACTAGAAGAATGCGAAATATGCTCTTAGATATCCAGCTAATGAGTTTTACTAAACGTTACTTTTAAAGTATTTTCATTTATTTATAAAAATAATAAGAAAGTTATCATTGTTACCTGTTACTGTCACAGTTGTAGCGACTTTAATCTCACCATTCCTTAAATTGTTTTCTTTACTGAATTTTTGTACAGGTATTCTGCATTTAGTTATAACATATGCAAAAAAACAACAGCAAAAACAGATGTCAAAGGTCGTCAACGTCTTCCATTCCTTTGTTTTTGTAACGATTACATATGACAAAGGACTTTCTCATAGAAGCTTGTTCCAGTTTGACCATGTGTCTGTGTTCACTTGCTGGATTGATGTAATTCCGTTAGAATTACAGTCAATGATCTATCCACGAGTTGCAGAACGTCTACCTTGAGGACTTTGTGATGTTGAAATAGATCTCAGATGGAAAGTATAGGTAGGAATTCCCAAATATGTTTCCCGTAAAACGTATTTATTTTCGATATCTTAAGCCTGATGTCTCATGTTAGACTAGCCCTAAGTAGAAAGCGAGTTGTAGCAAAATCAAAACCAAACCTTCTGTTAAACATGATATATGTTGTGTAAATAACATTAGAACTACCAGTAATGATAAAAGTAATTAAAACGACCAACACTCACACGCATACATTTATATAATTCACCTCTGGTTTTCGTGAGCTGGTGGTTAGAAGGCGCCCAACTCACAACATCTCCGTCGAAGATCATGCTCACCCTTTGAGCTGGAGGGGCTAGTGGGGAGGACGTTATAGTGTAACGGTAAGTCTTATTATTCGTTGGTGAAGAGTAGTTCAAGAGTTGGCGGTGGGTGATGTTGGCTAACTACCTTTGTCCATCACTCCAAGGTTAGGGACAGACAATCCTTTGCGCGATAGCGAAACAAGTAAAAGCAAACAAGAGGTTTTCGTTACATACATCAAATAATCTGTTTCATCGTCTGCATATCAGCGAAAGAGTCCTCATCGTGTTTAGCAGTGTTGAAACTGCAAATATGGCAAAGAAACTGTTGAAAACCGTCGATGTTTGGCGACGAACAACAACGTTAAGTTTAGTGCTGTACACAGCATTCACTCAGAGATAAGTAGAGTATACCATAGATATGAAATCGTGATGGTTGCGTTGTACGTAGTTAACAAAAACGTGTTTTCAAACACTGTATAGGCCCGTCATGGCCAGGTGGTTAAGGTACTTGATTCTAAGTCCGACGGTCGCGAGTTCAAATCCCCGTCACACCAAATATGTCCGCCCTTTCAGCTGTATGGGCGTTATAATGTGATAGTAAATCCCACTATTCGTTGGTAAAAGAAAGTAGCCCAAGAGTTGGCGGTGGGTGGTGATGATTAGCTGCCTTTCCTCTAGTCTTACACTGCTAAATTAGGGACGGCTAGCACAGATAGCCCTCGAACTCGCCACCCTCGGATTACGAGTCGCACGCCTTACACGCTTGGCCATGCCAGGCCGTATCTATCAGACACGAACCACAAGCAAATGTGAAACTAGTTCGACGTTACGGAAAATCAAATTTGGAATTAGGAGATGAGTGCTTTGATCCACAACGTTTGAACTATGTGAACTAGCAGAATGAAGTAAGACATCAAAGCAATCAACTCCTAACCCTTAATTTGATCTTGCGCAACGGCTAACTAGTTTGACATTTGAGTTTGGAATCACGTCAAATAGATGGAATATCCAAGTGTTATTTATGGCTGTAGACATTTCTCATTATGATTTAATGGATAATTATAGGAAGTAGCTATAGACAGTTTTCCATTTTTTCGTGTCTTTATTTATTTTGTTAGTTTCATAATTCAAATCTCAGTTTGGTTCATTTATACATATATGTTTCCGATTTAGGTGTCGACCGAAACGTATATTTGTTTGTTCTGTTTTTTTTAATTTCGCGCAAAGCAACACGAGGGCTATCAGCGCTAGCCGTTCCTAATTTAGCAGTGTAAGACTAGAGGGAAGGCAGCTGGTCATCACCACCCACTGTTCACTCTTGGGCTACTCTTTTACCAGCAAATAGTAGGATTGGCCGTAACGTTATAATGCCCCCACGGCTGAAAGGTCGAGCATATTTTGTGGGACGAGGATTCGAACCTGCGACCCTTGGATTACAAGTCCAGTGCCTTGACCACCTGGCCATGCCGGGCCACGTATCTTTAGGGAAGGTAAACAGGAAACTTTCTAAACTAGAGTTCCTAGTTGTGATCCAGTCAAGAAATTTATATATATTTCTGTGTCTTATATAACCACAACTTACCCACATTTCCACATGAGAATACAACATGGTACAATACTAAATATTCTTCTACTTTTATTAATTAATTTTTCCAGTTCCCATTTTGTAATTTTATTAATTAATTTTACCGATTTCTATTTTTCTATTAATTTTATCGGTTTCTAGTGTTCTGTTTTTAATAACTAATTTTACCGGTTTCGTGATTTTTCAAGGTGACTTTCCAGGACGTTATAAAACACTAAAATAGAATTTTTCAACAAACCTAAATTGAATACATTTATATTTTTCACAAAGTACAAACATAAAATAAGAAGAGAAGCCTTTGTAGTCAGGATACCGGTAATAGAAAAAGAAAACGTTTAAAACAGTAGATATAAAGCATTGTAGCGTTGTATATACATATGAGTGTGTGTTTATATGTGAGCATTGAAGAGCCTTTGTCAAACAGAAGTCCTGAAGTCTATAATTAAAATAAATAATTGAGCTTGTAGGTTTCCAAAGATCAACAACATATTTTTTTATGTTTTCGAAGGAAGAGAACCAAGAGCGTAATGAGTACAGTTGTAATCTACATATTCCCAATGATAGTCGCTGTAATTGCTAGCCCTAACGATTTAACCATGTTTTCTTAATTCATTGTTCGATACCTAGTAGGTTGATACCACTAATTTACTTTTAGTTCTTCCCAGAATCTCTCCAATAAGAGGAACAACTAAGACTTGCTCAGTGTTCTTTTAAAATGAAGGGCTTTATTTAAAACAAATTTAATGAATTTTAACTCGTTACGTTTCATGCTTTATATTATTATTTTTTGGGATAGATGTCGCTAGTATCGGCTAGTTATCAACTGTTTGCTTGTTTGAAATTGAGTACAAAGATAAACAATGGGATGAATATCTTTGCTCTGTCCACCACGAGTATCGAAACACGGTTTCTAGTGTTTTCAGCCCGCAGACAGACGCTGTGCCACTGGGTGGATATAATAGTTTTAGTTATTCAGATCCAACAATGCTAATAATAACTATAAATCAAGTATGTAATATTCATTGTTAATTTCCAAGGTGGCTTCATTGGCAATAAAACTGAATTATTTTAACGTGTAACCTTTTTTTTTATTTAAGAAAGTTTAATGAACAATTGGGTTCACGAACTTTGTGGACCCCAGAGGTACAGCAGTATGTCTGCGAACCCACAACTCTAGAAATCGGGTTTCAATACCCGTGGTGGGCAGAGCACGAATATTCCATTGTGTGGCTTCGTGCTTAATTCAAAACAAACAAATAAACAATCAATTTGATAACTAGTGTAAATAAAAACATTTAGGATAAATCGCCATGTGTAATAAGATGTTATAAACGATATTATGTTATAACAAATCAAATTCTAGGTTTTATTTCAGGTGACATTTTGTCAACTTTTATCTTTTAAACGAACTGAAGTAGAAAGGAACCAGCAAGAACCCCTGATGGAATTTAAATATATTATTTCAGTGCAAATAAGTTTTGTCCAAACATATGTGGCCGTCTCATCGAGTATGCTCAACCTATCAGTCGTGGGTCGTTATAAAGTGACCGTAAATCCCACTATTCGTTGGTAAAAGAGTAGCCCAAGAGTTGGCGGTGGGTGGTGATTACTAACTGTCTTCCCTCTAGTCTTGCAGTGATACATTAGGGACGGCTAGCGCAGATAGCCCTCGTGTAGCTTTTTGGGGGGTCGTTATAATGTTACAGTCAATCCCACTATTCGTTGGTAAAAGAGTAGCCCAAGAGTTGGCGGTGGGTGGTGATTACTAACTGTCTTCCCTCTAGTCTTGCAGTGATACATTAGGGACGGCTAGCGCAGATAGCCCTCGTGTAGCTTTGCGTGAAATTCGAAACAAAGAAAGAAACCAAATGTAAAAGAAGTACTTGGTAGCAACACTTAACTTCATGGAAACTTTTATATTCAGTATGAAGGTATCTTGGTAAAGTTCAACGTGACTGGTGTTAGTTGTACTTTAAATAAAGTAACAAGCTGTTTGACTTTGGGCAGACGGTATAAAAACACATTCATAAAATAAATGATGTAAAAATTCACATTAATTTGATCTATGAAAAACCTACTGTATTCTCTACGCCTAATATTGTTCCTAATAGTATTATGTTTGATATTAGTACTACACACATTAAATAGCAAAAATGAAAAACATCAAACAGTGTTATGAAGTCGAATGATACTCGCTTACATACATGTTTTGTATTGGAATTTCGCACAAAGCTACTCGAGTTCTATCTGTGCTAGCCGTCCCTAATTTAGCAGTGTAAGACTAGAGGGAAGGCAGCTAGTCATCACCACCCACCGCCAACTCTTGGGCTACTCTTTTACCAACGAATAGTGGGATTGACCGTCACATTATAACGCCTCCACGGCTTGGAGGGCGAACATGTTTGGCGCGAACCCGCAACCCTCAGATTACGAAGCGCACGCCTAAACGCGCTAGGCCATGCCGGGCCCAACAAATAAGAATACATACATGCACCTATCTCTGTTTGCACGCTACGTTAAACAACAAATTGTTTGATCATAAATACATACATGTTACAAACGCAAATTGCTAGAGAACACAGAAAAACCTAATAAATGATAGTTTGAACCTATCCATCGTGCTGGAATTTTTTTCGACTTTAGTTTCCATGGCAACAGTGAGCTGGTCGTAATAACGTTAGTTAAGATTTCCGTCATCGCAGGTTTTACTCCTTGAAAACAAACAAGTTGCCCTTAGCAACTAAACTATGATTGTTTCAAAGCTTGAATCATACAGACAATGAATTCTATTAAGCCCTATTATTCCTATTGCTTTCCTTCAAATATACTATTCTGAGTCCTTATGAAACGTTTTCAACGATGATGTACATTGATGATTGAACAGGCTTCGCGTACAATTTGTAAATATCAAATAATTTCTCTTGTCTTACTTCTTTAACCAATTTGAAGATATTTATTGCACGTGTAAAGTGTATCTCGTACATCTAGTGACTAATTGTCACAAGAGAATTAGCTATGAGAAACACGAAACGTTTTCACCAATAAAACATAATAAGGCACGTTATTAGAGTTTAGTGTTTATCAATGAAACACAATAGGGCACGTTATAAGAGTTTAGTGTTTATCAATGAAACATAATAAGGCACGTTATAAGAGTTTAGTGTTTATCAATGAAACATAATAAGGCACGTTATAAGAGTTTAGTGTTTATCAATGAAACATAATAAGGTACGTTATAAGAGTTTAGTGTTTATCAATGAAACATAATAAGGCACATTATTAGAGTTTAGTGTTTATCAATGAAACATAATAAGGCACGTTATAAGAGTTTAGTGTTTATCAATGAAACATAATAAGGCACATTATTAGAGTTTAGTGTTTATCAATGAAACATAATAAGGCACGTTATAAGAGTTTAGTGTTTATCAATTAAACATAATAAAGCACGTTATTAGAGTTTAGTGTTTATCAATGAAACATAATAAGGCACGTTATAAGAGTTTAGTGTTTATCAATTAAACATAATAAAGCACGTTATTAGAGTTTAGTGTTTATCAAATCGTTATATTCTTTGCGGACAATGTTTGCATCGTTGAGGACTTTGTTCTGTTAACGATATTATCCAATATGTTTCTATGTTTCAGAAATTCATTTGCAACGTATCTTCTACTTGTGTAAAGTTTAAGTAGGCTTACTGAGTTGTAATTTTAGTACATATGAATTGTAACCCGAGTATTTACTGTGTGATCTATAGAAATTTATTACCCTTAAAATCGTTGTTGATATATGAATGATAGAGGATAATGTTTTTGTTTTCTTAATGAAAAATTATGAACCTTACTACAGCTCGTTTAATTGTTATGAACCTTACTACAGCTCGTTTAATTGTTATGAACCTTACTACAGCTCGTTTAATTGCATTTATTCTGTTTTTTTTCTTTAACATTCCAACGGTGTATGCGCTCTGTAACCATGGGAGCCGAACCCCCATTGTGAGTCCGTAAACTTATCACTGGGCCCAGCATGGCCAGGTGGCTAAGGTACTCGACTCGTAGACCGAAGGTTGTGGGTTCGAATCCATGTCGCACCAAACTCCGGGCGTTATAATTTGACGGTCAATCTCACTATTTGTTGGGTAAAACAGTAGCCCAAGAGTTGGCGGTGAGTGGTGATGAATAGCTACCTTCCCTCTAGTCTTACGCTGGTAAATTATGGACGGCTAGAGCAGATAGCCCTAGAGTAGCTTTGCGCGAATTAGAAAAAAAAAAAACCAAACTTATCACTGACCCAGAGAGAGGACGTTTCTCAAAGAATAATAATAGTGAAACGTTTATCTCAAGTTCAGAAACAACGAGCAAGTGACTTGAAACTCTTTTGTTAAATGAAGTTAAACCTTTGCCATGTTTATTTTTAGTAGATGATCTGTTCTTGGAAGTATTTCAAGAACAGCATACACAATTTTGATATATTAAAGCCTCGTATATCACCACAACTTACAAATATTAATATATCTTAGAATTTATCTTTCTAAAGAAAATGCTTGACCTCTTCCAAATTTAAATTTAAGGTGACTATGTGACTGTTTTAACCAATCAAAAGACGCTTTTAAGAGATAAGTTATGAGAGCGTCCGTTAATTATTAACTGAGAAAAGTGTAAGTTTGTTGGTTTAGGTTTGCATTTTAACTATACAAATCATGTTAATCACGAAAACGAGATAATTAGAACACATGTCAAAGTATGTCGAGTTGGTAGATTAATGAAGAAGAGTTTGTCAAAGTTCCATGACAGAATTACAATTCAGAGTTCTTCATTTCGTGTGTCTAAATCGCATATAATTATTGTATGCTACACTTACAAACATCATCTAGGCCTTACTAAATCTCTTCTGCATCCTGAAGCTATATTTTAATTTAAGCATCCTTAGCCGAATATATTATGTTTTTAGAAATATATTAATAATTGACTGTCACGTCCGCACGGTTGGTGACGGGGTTGTGACTCACGACTCGAAGATTTCAAGCCAAGTGCTCGAAATATCAGGTCGTGCTAGGCCTACTGATATTGGTACTTCAATAACTGTAAGTCGCGTGCGTTGCGAAGAATAATAAGAGGCCAGTCGTACAATGAGAGTAGACATCATAATGTAATCCAAAACATCATTAAATACACGTATTTACGTGCATTACGGTACACTATATAATATTACAGTACAGTTAATACAATATGTGTATACTAGTAAGACCTAAAACATACAGTGCACGCACACAACACGCGCAGTGAAAACGTAATAACGTGAGTAACTATTCTTATCAACAAAAGTGATAAATCTAAGTTTATAAGTTCTGACTTGACCCTCGAGTCACTGACTCGTTGTTTTGCTGTGGTGTTCTGGAGTTTTTGATATGTGGAGTCAAGAACACAGGAGCACGCTAATAACTGGAACCAGAAAGGCGTATTAATACCCGGAACACAAGGGAACGCATTATTATCACACAGTTAAATATGTCACTGAACAGACAATATACAACAAAGACATTATTAGATACGTTCTGTAAAGCTCAGAACTTTGCTCTTACTGAGAATGACCCATGAATTTATCTTGGCTATTATCATCTATATTTGCCCAGGCAGCTAGTCTAAACAGTTTAATGGACAGTATATTATGCACAAGTACAATATATTGTTTATCTTTAACTGTCAAGGCGGATATTGTACGCGCTTGTAAAATAATCAAAATAGAGCTGCTTCAGATAAACACGTCCGTCCCAGCTTTCTTTGGTGTTGGAAGTTATAAAAAAAAAAATAATTTTGATGTACCAAATGTTTACAAAAACTATGTCAGTGCTACCACGTGGTAATTGTACTTTTCTCCCATCTACTGTGGTTTTAACGCTAAAGTGCACGTGTATAGTTGTGAATAGAATGAACATTGGGGTTAAAATGAAGGCGTCAGACTGACAACAGCATATGGTATACATTATTTGCTAATAAGAATGCCTACTTTGTCAGTGTAAGAAATAAAAACATATATTTGACTCGTATACAAGTATTTATTTGATTAATTTAAGTCTGTTCCAATGATTTCGTAAATTTAGATAATTATATTGATTATTTTACTGCCTGTTATGTGATAATAAAACTACATGTACACATATCCATTCATTATTTAGTATATATTAAGATTTTTAATTGGGTGGAGATAAATGTGTTCTATGTTGTTCCAGGTCTCTTTCTACAAATTAAACTCTGACTAAGTAATACCATTTGCTGTTTTTTCAGGTGCTGAGAAAAAAAACGCTGGTCCAAAAATTTCATGATTTTCTCGCTTTCAAGTTTGAAAACTAACACTTGAATTTTAACTAGGTTAAAAATATTGCAGAACTCAGATCGTATCTTAAAAATTTATGAAAGTTCTAGCCATTAAGTTACACCCAATACGTGACGTTAAATCTCCCTCTAACCAAACAATAATATAAACAACTAAATAACAAATAACAAAAATACACCATATACTATACTATATTAAACAATACTACATAAAGTTACGGCCCGGCATGGTCAGCGCGTTAAGGCGTGCGACTCGTAAATGGGGGGCGCGAATTCGTAACACCGTCGCGCTAAACATGCTCGCCCTTTCAGCCGTGGGGGCGTTATAATGTGACGGTCAATCTCACTATTCGTTGGTAAGAGAGTAACCCAAGACTTAGCGGCGGGTGGTGATCACTAGCTGCCTTCCCTTTAGTCTTACAGTGCTAAATTAGGGACGGCTAGCGTAGAGAGCCCTCGAGTAGCTTTGTGCGAAATTCAAAAACAAACAAACATACAATTACTGACAATATAATAAAATAAAAAGCATTACAGATAAGCCTGTATAGGCATTGTAATAGATCACAGTGATCTTTCAATGTTTTATAATATCCTCACAAATTTTTAAACATTATTTTAAAAATAGAATACAAACTTTATATTTTAATATATTTGAGTTAATTTAGACCAATCACATTTGAAGAATTTTCCGTTTCCAGTCTATAATTATTGTATAATATATCAACCAACATAAGAACCTTGTTTATGATAAAATCTGGGAAGGTTCGATTCCTCGCAGCAGAGAATGTGTGTTTGCGTTTTCGTATAGCAAAGCCACAAAGGGCTATCTGCTCAGCCCACCGAGGGGAATCGAACCCCTGATTTTAGCGTTGTAAATCTGGAGACAAACCGCTGTACTAGCAGGGGGCGCAGCAGAGAAAACAGATAGTCCAGTAAAACTTTGTTTGCGAACAAAGAAACTTGTCGTGAATTTAAAATAACTTGTTAGCAAATTATAACAATAAACACGTTTTAGCTTAAATATTTTGCAAATTTTCTTTCTAGAGATTTAAAACAAGTTACACACAAAGTTTTCTCCTTGAAATAAATGTGTAAAGTGACCTCGATTTCTGATAATTTCAGTGCATTAAAGCGCGAAAACTCTTTACGAAGAATAATATGCGAACAATTAAAATATTATAAAACTGTAAGATTACTGTTAACAGGTACAACACACCTGAATTTTGCAATCCAAATTTGTACGCCGTTAGAACATTAGCTCCTTACAAACACCAACATGTTGTAGGAACTGTTAGCTTGTTGTATTACAAAGTGTTTAAGAGTTACTGAGAACGACAACATCAACCTGATTGTTATGTTATTATTTTTTTTTCTATGTGATCTGAGTTTTGATAGTACTTGCAGGCTGTCAAGAGAAAAACTGAGTTAATTAGAATGAAACGTCCGAGTGGGCCATGATAAACAAATACAAAGAAAAACCTTTATACCTATGTTAATAAATATATCCAACATCTAAGCACGCCCTCTACATATATACTCAATTACACAACCGCCATTAAACATGTGGCCAGCTACTGGTCAGTAACCCTTTCTTTCTTTGTAAATCTGACGATGACCGAGAAAGGTTGAAACGTTGTTCGCTCCCTTACTAGTGCGTTCTCTACCCATACCAGCTGTTTTTAAATATATAATTTTCCCTACAAGTGGACATTCTTGTCATCACGGATCACGTGATATAGCTCTGTGATGATGATCCGTTGTGTTACTCGAAGGGACGACTGCTGTAACAAATCGGACTTTACGGATGGTAAGTTTCCATAAGATTACAGCCAGACAGTCCCCAAATAAATAATAGCCACAGAGAAAAGAGAAACTTGACAATTTTATATTAATTATTAGACCTCATGACAAAGGGCATAAAGAACCAGTATATCCTTGTTTAACAACATTTCGACCTTCCTAATAAAAATATTAATACCCATACCAGCCGTTCTGAGACAAAAAAACAGTGTATAACTAATTACCAGACCACAAGAAAAGGGTCGAACAGAATCAGTATGTAAATGATTACTAAATCACTGGACAAGGGACGTACAGAACTAGCATATAATTAATTACTGGACCAGAAGCAATGAACTGCAGAACTAGCATATAATTAATTACTGTACTAGAAACAATGGACTACAGAAGTAGCATATAATTAATTACTGTACTAGAAACAATGGACTACAGAAGTAGCATATAATTAATTACTGTACTAGAAACAATGGACTACAGAAGTAGCATATAATTAATTACTGTACTAGAAACAATGGACTACAGAAGTAGCATATAATTAATTACTGTACTAGAAACAATGGACTACAGAACTAGCATATAATTAATTACTGTACTAGAAACAATGGACTACAGAAGTAGCATATAATTAATTACTGTAGTAGAAACAATGGACTACAAAACTAGCTTATAATTAATTACTGTACTATAAACAATGGACTACAGAAGTAGCATATAATAAATTACTGTACTAGAAACAATGGACTACAGAACTAGCATATAATTAATTACTAGACCACAGAAAAAGGGTTGTATAGAACCACCATATAAATAGTTACTAGACCAGAGGATAGAGGTTGTGCATAACCAGCATGTAATTAATTAGTAGATCATAAGACATGGGTTGTACAGAACCAGCATATATAAGTACTCTGCGAATTTATGTAGCTAAGTTTTATGTAAAAGTGATACCATATTCTTTTGTTATCTAAACAGAAGTTCTACAATTTTCTTTATTCCGAAGTCGTGGTGTTATTTATTCTTGTATTGTATATATTTCGAAGTTAAAATTTAGAGATTTCTAAAGAACACCTCATCTTTAAAAGGAGTTAAAAATCTCTATGACTTTTTCAACCCCTTATGATGTTGCAATTGAACATTTAAGCTTCAAAGACAGGGATTGTAGTTTAGCAGCTCCCTAGCGGAGTTTTATCAAACTATTTAGGGTAAGGTCACTATTTTATGTGGAGAAATGATAAGAAAAGTTTGATATATCACGAGCTTCGAATGTAATAAAATAGTTCCATCAAAACTATATAGATAAAAACACGTTTATACACAATAAATACACATCAGTCTAAACATGTTAAGAATAGAAATCGATGAAGAACAAATTATGTTTATTTATCTCAGGACGGTTGGTATAAGTATTAACACTAAATTATAAATCCTTAATGGCCAGGTTTGATGTAATCTCTCTCTTTACAGAAGTTCTAACAACTAAAGCCTGCAAGATAGCTTTAGAACTTTATATCCAAGACCCTAACCCATTGAATCACATTCCCAGCAACCAACTTGCAACCCTTATAGAATTCAGTACCACCAAATCTAGCTTTATGTTCAGTGACCAAAACTACCTACAAATAAATGACGTAAGTATGGGAAATTCTGTGTCACCAGTTCTAGCTAACGTTTTTATGACACAGATTGAATCTCATCGATCAATTCAGCCTTACACCCACCACTATACTGATACAATTGCTGGATTCATATCTACACAACACACACTTAGGTTTTTTCAATCCCGTTAACTCGATACACACCAATGTTTTCCTGAGAACAGGAAAACATACTAACCAAATAACATTATTAACCTCAAAATCACAAGAACCAACACACAATTCAAAACAGAAATCCACAGAAAAATTACCCATACTGGACTATACATTCCTTGGGACTCAGCACGTGAAACAAAACAAAAACTCAACATACTAAGAAACCAAATAAACACAACCATAAAACTATGCTCACCAGATAAAACTAACGATGAATTAGACAAAATAAAACAATACTTCATCAACATTAATAAGTTTCCTCCACAAACCGTAGAAAACATAACACGTACACACCTAGATGAACAACGCGGTCACCAACAAACAAAATACAATAAATCCCAAGATACAACAAACTACAAAACCTTATACTGCTGCATATGACACGTTCCCGATGTCAGCTATAAAGTAACCAACATTAAAAAAAAATCTTGTAACAAAACACAACATTCCAATAAACACCAAATTTATTAAAAAAACAGTTACGAAACCAGAATCATACTATGTAAAAACAACACTGACAAACACAACACCAACATAATGTATAAAATACAATGCAGTAACTACCACGACTTCTATATTGGAAAAGCAAGCAGACAAATGGAAACTAGGTTCAAAGAACACACACAAAAACACCTTCACACGCATTTGAACACTACAAATTAAATAAACATAACAAAACTATATTACAAAGTTGGGAAAACAAATATAAACAAACGCAAAATCAAAGAAGTCCAACTTATATGGCAACTAAAACCAATATAAAGGAACATTTTTATACCTCTACTAATTAGTAATCTAACATCTAACTGCAACGCCCCCTACAATCTTGTACCCGTTTATACTCTCGTTCCTAAGGCATGTGTCAGTTGCAAACTTCTTTCTTTGTTAATCTGAAGATGACTTAAGAAGGTTGAAACGTTGTTCTCTCCTTATCAGCAAAAGTGTTAATACCCTTATCAGCCGTTCTGAGATATATCAATAAAAGTCTTAATACCTTTACCAGCTGTTCTTAGATACATTTTTATTTCAAGTGGGCTTCTCGTCATCAAAAATTATGTTCGAATATATTTCCATGCAAGTTATAATATTTCCTTTTTGCCTTTGTTTGTAGTACAAGAGGAGATTTGCTTAATTCTAAACCTCCCTTGGCGACAACTCTAGTTTTAAAAATCACATTAGACATCTCTATGTGTTTCAAGCTAAAATGAATATGCTACAGTATATCTCTTGCATAATTTTAATCATGAACGTTCTATTCTTACCAGTGAGGTTAAGTACACAATGAATATCTCAGTCTAGAAAATTCTGAAATCTTGAACTGATTCCAGACCTGAGAGTTTGAATACCAGTTCTTGATGACATAATAATATTTACAAAACGCCAAAAAATATGGAATAAATGATACAGTCAGTTGTACTGCGCCTTTACATCGACTTTGGTTGTCACGCGAGTTGTGTATCTGCTAACTAAAAACTGTTTTAATTCAAAGTAATTTTGCGTATTTCTAAAATAGTATATCCTTTTAAAGTGGTCAAACGCCAGCCACTGTACAGAATATAAAAGTTCAAATGTCCACGCTAGAAAAGTAGAATGAAGAATAGTTTGTAGTCTAAACGAATTACAATAACAAACTAGACTTAAACTTAGCCCTGAGCAGTTATAGAAAAAACAAATTAGTTATAAACAAATCAGATAAACGTAAAACTTTGGTGGTTATAAACAAATCAGAGAAATGTAAAACTTTATTCATTAGAAACAAATAAAAGAAATGTAAAATTTTAGTGGTTATAAACAAATCAGATAAACGTAAAACTTTGGTGGTTATAAACAAATCAGAGAAATGTAAAACTTTATTCATTAGAAACAAATAAAAGAAATGTAAAATTTTAGTGGTTATAAACAAATCAGACAAATGCAAAACTTTGGTGGTTATAAACAAATAAGACAAATCGCGATGTCGCGACAGAAACATGTGTCTAATTGTACGAAATACACTGATAGGAAATATAAAGAAACTTTTTCTGTCAGATAATTTCTAAATTAACAGAGAAAAAGAATGACACATACACATTTGTATATGGTTTTCTATGGTACTTATTGTATTTATATATGGTTTTATATGGCATTCATTGTATTTATGTGTGGTTTTATAGAATATTCATTGTATTTTTATGTGGTATGTGTGGTATTAATTGTATTTGCATGTGGTTTATATGGTAGTAATTACACTTACATATTGTTTGTATGTTATTAATTATATTTACACACGAGTTTGTTTAGTAGTAATTATATTTACATGTGTGTTTGTATGCTGTTCACTGTATTTGCTATAATTAAGCACAAAGATTTACAATGAGCTGTCTGTTCTCTGCCCACACGGATAGTGAAAAGTGGTTTTTAGCAGTGTGACTCCGCAGATATTCTGTTGTGTAATTGGAGGGTGGGAGCTGATTATTGTATTTAGAAGTGTTTTTATGTACGGTGTCCATTGTATTTACATGTGGTTTTTTATGGTGTTAATTATATTTACATGTAGTTTTGTACGGTTTTAACTATATTTTTCATGGTATTCTTTGTATTTTCTCCGACATCTATTGTATTGCATCGACACATTGTTTTTGCATGTTCCTCAATTTTCAAGGATAATTTTAATCTGGTAAGAATTAGCACCATTAACAGTCAGTAGATTAACCGTCGCATCCACATCCACAAAGCCTAATGTTGTTATTTTAAACTTGAGAAACTGAATCGATCGTTCTCGAAGACACTGGAAAGCAAAACGTGAACTAAAATATTTTTACCGAATTAATTTTCACGCTGTTTGATTATGCCTTAATTACTTCAATTAACACTTTTTTAATTAAACCGTCTATAATTAACCTTTATAAATTCATTTCATGTGAGGCTCACAACCTTACAAATAAATAATCAAAATATGCCCTTTAATTAATGAAATTTTAATTATTTAATTTTATAATAAAATCAGTAACAAACATGAGAATGTGTTTGTAGTTTTTCATTATTCAGATATTCATTTCAACACATTAATTTTCAGGAGTTTTTCAATACATTGTAGCATAAGTCCGAGGGCTTATTATGCTAAAACCAGGTTTTGATACCCGTGATGAGCATAATACACATAACGCTATGTGTAGTTTTGGGCTTTATAACACACACACACACAAAACCCAACAACGACAGCGAAGCAAAATAATGGAATGTTACACATTAACGTTGTAGACAACATACTGTTAGGCATAAAAAATTGGAAATCTTCAACTTGTAGTTGAGTAGACAACAGGCAGAAAGCAAACCTGAATTAATTAGCAAATGTTCCAGACACTAGAAATGAAAATAAAAAAATCTAGGAAACACATTGTGCTCAATAATTGAAAAGTGAAATACAGAAAAGTTCAGTATGTCTTTAAGATTATGACAGTGTAATCGATATAGAATATTTTACAGTTTTTAAATTCACTGATACCCATTTACAGATCACGTCATACTTGGATTATTCTAACTTATGTGGAGATACGAAAGATACAGTATGCTCGATATTAGTTTCAGATTACGTCAATATATATGTTATTTTATTTATTGTTAATAAACCATTATTTTATATTAGTATCAATGTGATCTTATCTATTGTTATAAAACAGTTATTCTATATTAATACCAATATCATCTTATCTATTGTTTTTAGATCATTATATTATATTAATACCAATATTACCTTATCTGTGATTTTCAGATCATTGTATTCTATTAATACCAATACCATCTTAAACGTTGTCACATTTATTATTTTATATTGCTACCAAAGCTACCTTACGTATTGTTAATAAAATAATATCCTTGTTCGCTCCTCTACTCGTGTTTTCTCCACCCATACCAGCTGTTTTTAAACATATAACTATCTGTTGCATAGTTTATCTAGTTCTGCAAGTGAAACAAGAGAAGAAATACTGGCTGTTTATATTCCAAACGTTTAATGGTGACAATGTTTTGCATATACATTTCTTAATTTTAGATGTTTATGTATTGTTTTTATCAAATTTGGACTTCAAGTCTGGCGTAGAAAAAAAAATTCAACATGAATATGTAATGTGCTTACGATTAAAACGTGGGACTTCTACAGATTTAATGTGAAACACATATTGATACCGTGTGTATAAGCAAAGCAAGGTTTATTGCTACTGATAAGTTTCAACGAAACGAATAAAACTAAGCTGAGAACTTTGTCTATAGAACAGACAAAATATAACTAAACCTCATATCTAGTTAACAGTTCGCAAGGAAAGCAGAAATGTTCAGTGTATTAATTAAATACGTTAAATATACTCATTAGACAGTAGTACAAAATAATGACCATTGAGTAGTTAAGAAGGCCCGGCATGTCCAAGATCGTGAAGGCGTGCGACTCCTTATCCGAGGGTCGCGGGTTCGCGCCCGCGTCGCGCCAAATATGCTCGCTCTCCCAGCCGTGGGGGCGTTATAATGTGACGATCAATCCCAATTTTCGTTGGTAAAAAGAGCAGCCCAAGAGTTGGCGGTGGGTGGTGATGACTAGCTGCCTTCCCTCTAATCTCACACTGCTAAATTAGGGACGACTCGGTGCAGTGGACAAACAACCTACTCACTTAAAACCCGGATGAAGAACCTGCAAGTGATTGGGCCCTACGTTTCTTGATGGAATCGAGAGGTGAATGACTGAATTAGTTAAGAAACGTGATGATCGGAACGCCCTGTTTAAGGGCAAGATGGGATAAATGAAATGAAGTTTATTAGTTATCAATTTTCTCTAAAGTTACCACTGAATAAATAACCATACAAATACCACTAACATTTAGGTTCAAACTCAATATTTAACACTAGTTATATTGACTCTTTATATTAAATTTTAAAGTTTAATTAATAATACAAACAATCTAAAGTAAATATTTTACTGGCAAAAAATCACAATTTACACATAAACATATTGAAACAATAAACTTTGCAGAAGACGTTCACCCAATCAGCTAAGACTGCAATTGTAATGCTTTCGTATGGTAAAGAAGCAACTAAAATATATATAATGTTAACGGTTAAAACTTTGGATATTCTGACTGGTATCAATACATCAGAGGTTTATAGTTTTGGATATTCTGACTGGTATCAATACATCAGAGGTTTATAGTTTTAGATATTCTGACTGGTATCAATACATCAGAGGTTTATACTTTTGGATATTCTGACTGGTATCAATACATCAGAGGTTTATACTTTTGGATATTCTGACTGGTATCAATACATCAGAGGTTTATACTTTTGGATATTCTGACTGGTATCAATACATCAGAGGTTTATAGTTTTGGATATTCTGACTGGTATCAATACATCAGGGGTTTCTAGAGCGCACTTTTTTATATCATCATCATTCCTGCAGGAACATAGGGCAGCAATCACTGCGGTTTCTGAAACAGGCGAGTTTTTAAGTGAGTAGGTTGTTAGCCCACTGCACAACCCCTAACTAGGAGGACCTTTTAACCGTCCCTAATTTAGTAGTGTAAGACTAGAGGGAAGGCAGCTAGTCATCACCACCCACCGCCAACTCTTGGGCTACTCTTTTACCAACGAATAGTGGGATTGACCGTCACATTATAACGCCCCCACGGCTGGGAGGGCGAGCATGTTTGGCGCGACCGGGATGCGAACTCGCGACCATCGGATTACGAATCGAACACTTTAACACGCTTAGCCATGGCGGCCCATAGAGGGCACTTAATACAGAATAATTCATCTATCAATATTTTTAAAGATAACATTATTAAGAAATCGCAAAAAAATAATAATAATAAAAACTAGCTTCATGCAGTAGCCACTAGAATAAGAATAAACATGGAAAAACTTATGGTGAAAAATCAAGTATATTAAAATTACCATGGAAGATAAAACAGACTGAATAAAAATATTAATATGGTCTCTTGGGCTCGTTAAACGCTAAAAATCTTAACACATTTTGTTAATAACTCAACTGAATAAAAAATAACAAGAAGTTTGTACTGAGAAATTAGTACGAATGAAAACAGATTTTGAAATTTTGTTATCAAGGCTACAGAAAATTACAAATACTAACAGTACTTGTTGAACAATAACAAACTGAAAAGTGAAACATTAACAATCAGTAAAAACTCGAGCTGTTTCAACTGATGGGTTTTAGTTTCAGTTTGCTTTTAGCAAGGTTTCCCTGACATCCTCTCCACGGCAGCTCAGTTGCATGTCTGTGGACTTACAACGCTTAAAATAGTACTTCAATACCTGCAGTAGGCAGAGCACAGATAGCCCATTCCGTAGTTTTATGTCCAAGGAGAAAAAACACACGAAATAATTTTAAAAAATTCCGGCATTTGCGTATGTTCGATATACTACTAAACCGAGGAATAATATTGTAATTAGAGACCTTAGGTTACAACGCTAAAATCAGGGGTTCGATTCCCCTCGGTGGGCTGAGCAGATAGCCCTTTGTGGCTTTGCTATAAGAAAAACACACACACACAGACCTTAGGCCTTTTTTTAACCTGTTCAAAACGTGATTCATATAATCTCCTTTTCACACCTCATTTGAAAACTGTGTACGAAACGTTATATGTTGTGAATTTACATTAAATGACTTTTAATTTTTAAGAAGACGTTTTAGCCAATAAAAAAATTAACCATTTAATTTTGTGATGATCAACTGTAATGTTGTTTTTAAATCACACAATACGACACAAAAGAGGTTCGCGCGCATGCGCTGTTATTTGGATATTTGATTCTTTTTTTTTTCCCTCACTAGGAATACTGTGAAATTATAGCTTTCATAATATTAATATTATACCTAAGTTAATCTCGTGACGCATAATAATACAATTCGAATGGAAGTCCCTTAAATGCAAGTTTACGTCCCTGAGAAGACAAGGTTAAGACACATGAAACTGTCGAAAATACTCCTGTCGACTTACCGCATTTCCTTTCCTGGTTTCAGAACCACCAGTAGTACAAACTGAGGCAGAAGGTGGACTTGCCATTTTTGGTAAGGTAACCGTTTTTCGGATACGTCCATGGTGATCTCCAATCATCTCCAGAGCTAATGATCTCAGAAAATTAAATTACGTAAACTCTTGCTAGTTAAATTGAAGTGTTAAGACAGACCAAGCGTCCAAATTCGCCTGATTTCGTAAACTTGTACGACGGCTGCTGACGTGGTTGTCGATAATTCTAGAACAAGGTTCCTCGCTCTCTTCTTATTAGCCCTTCACATAGCAAGTGATTAGCTTCTTAAGCGTAACGTAATGAACATATGCCTTGAGGGCTGTTCTGATATGATAATGGGCAGTATACTTTTGCCTCGAGAAAAAGAAAGATCTAGAAAATACGTCGTATGAAAACGGAAATACAGACAACAAGGCGCCTCGTGTCGCCACGATCAATGGAACATAAAGACGTTCTCTAACCTGGTTACCACAGCAACGCAGTGTATTGATCAATAATCAAGAAATATACGTGAATTTGAGATTTTCTGGCATGTAAACATTGTTTTTTTCTCATTAGTTTGCACAAAACAAATATATACAGACGCTAAAAAGGCGTTTCCAACATTCTGTTATTGATTTCGCTTACAACCTTCTATGAAAGAAACGGTATGTGTAAATATAATTTTCCCTAAGTCAAGCCCCCCAATGGCTCAGCGGTACGTCTGCGGACTTACACGCTAAAATCTGGGTTTCGATACCCGTGGTGGGCAGAGCACAGATAGCCCATTGTGTAGCTTTGTGCTTAATTCAAAAACAACAACAACCCTAAGTCAAAAAGTGGTGGCGCTAATATATCAAAGTAAACAAACGTACAAGATCATTAAAATTACAAAACTTTAAGGTATTAAACATTTTTTGTGTGATAAAAATAATACTTATATACGTGTTTGTGTGGCTTTAAAAAAATAAGCAGACAAAAACCCCTAGGTGGTTTCCTGTACGTGGTGAGGGGACCTCCAAGAGACGGTTTTGCACTTTCAGTTTACCTCCTCTGGGATGTAACCACGTGTTTGCCGCGCGTGATGACCCGTGAAAGGGAGAGAAAGATCCTGATGGTTGATGGGTTTAACACTAACACAACACTTGAACTGGCTAGTCCTCTTGGGATAGGGTTAACGAAGTACCTGTGTTGGACGTCCTCAACAGGTTTTGTGGGTATTGTGTTGGCTGGTGTTTGAGTATAGTGCTTACAAAATTCGGACGTTTCCTCATAGAGCTCTGTGGTGGGTGGGGACAGTGGGCACTGAGATGTTCTCACTATATTATTCATACCCCCATATACGAAGAAAAAATAACTAAAATTGAGAAAAAAACACATAAGATTATTCGTAAACGGCCACGATTGGATGACTGTTCAAAAATCACCATCACAGTCGGTTTCTGTACCTATATTTCTCATTTTTCATTATTTATCTGAGAAATCCTTAGGACAGATGTCTACCTTTTTTATTCAAAAGGGATTAGAGGGGATTGGTAGCTCACCAAAGTCAGTAAGAATGTTGCGCTCTGGAGACTCTAAACTTCTCCTAAATTCGAGGATCATTGTGGATTTACCCATCAAGACTACACCGAATTCCTCAAGAGGAGATATTGTTGAGAGGGGCTTGAAGTACATTCTCGAATTGAAGATACTCGAATGGTTTCTCCAGCCAATGCAGTGCGCCGAATCTCCACTTGCAAAATTGGAATTGTAATGCCGACCAATGCCCTCATTCTCACATTTACGTCACCACGTTCACCTGCCACAGTCAAGGCAGGTAACCTGAACAATAAAGTACAGCCATGCATTCTAAACTTTTTCGGATATTTCTAATTCGATCATTCGAAGACATCATGTTATTTTTCTTTAACACGTGTTAATTGTGGTGGCAAAGGTCACGACGCTTTTGAGTGCGAACTAGAACCACACTGTGTTAGCTGAAGTGGTGTCCCCCCCTTGGGACAGTGGTAAGTCTACAGATTTACAACGCCTAAATTAGGGGTTTGGTTCTCCTCGGTTGACACAGCAGATAGCCCTCTGTGGCTCTGCTATAATGAACATAAATTGTGGTGGCCCTTACCCCTTTTAACACAGCAGATAGCTCTCTGTGGCTTTGCGATAAGAAACATAATTTATGGTGGCCCTCACCCCTTTCAACACAGCAGATAGCTCTCTGTGGCTCTGCTATAAGGAACATAAATTGTGGTGGCCCTCACCCCTTTCAGTTAAGCTCTTTCTCTAAACAGCTGGAGGAGAAAGAGGTTCAATATTTGGTAAATGTGAAGAATGTCTTATACCCAGGGGCTCGGAAGTTATTGTCTTCCACTTTATCTAGGACTATGCTGATGTATTCCATTCCAGTGGGAGTGAATAGAGATCACTCTGCGCCTCTAACATACTATTTGAAAAGAATCTGAAGATTATTTTGCCTTCCCTGGTTAAAAGAGTTGACAAGTTTACATCTACTCCCATCTCTGTCTCTGCTACTCCCTCCAGTGAGTCTTCATCTACTCCCATCTCTGTCTCTGCTAATACCTCCAATGAGTCTTCAGCTACTCCCATCTCTGTCTCTGCTACTCCCTCCAGTGAGTCTACATCTACTCCCATCTCTGTCTCTGCTAGTACCTCCAGTGAGTCTTCATCTACTCCCATCTCTGTCTCTGCTAGTACCTCCAGTGAGTCTTCATCTACTCCCATCTCTGTCTCTGCTACTCCCTCCAGTGAGTCTTCAGCTACTCCCATCTCTGTCTCTGCTACTCCCTCCAGTGAGGCTTCATCTACTCCCATCTCTGTCTCTGCTACTCCCTCCAGTGAGTCTTCATCTACTCCCATCTCTGTCTCTGCTACTCCCTCCATTAAGTCTTCATCTACTCCCATCCCTGTCTTTGCTAGTACCTCCAGTGAGTCTTTATCTACTCCCATCTCTGTCTCTGCTACTCCCTCCATTAAGTCTTCATCTACTCCCATCTCTGTCCCTGCTAGTACCTCCAGTGAGTCTTCATCTACTCCCATCTCTGTCTCTGCTACTCCCTCCAGTGAGTCTACATCTACTCCCATCTCTGTCTCTGCTAGTACCTCCAGTGAGTCTTCAGCTACTCCCATCTCTGTCTCTGCTACTCCCTCCAGTGAGTCTACATCTACTCCCATCTCTGTCTCTGCTACTCCCTCCAGTGAGTCTACATCTACTCTTATCTCTATCTCTGCTAGTCCCTCCAGTGTCTCCCCAGATTCACTTCCTTTGGCTCTGGGTTCGGGTTTATCTTCTTCTCTGCCCCGAGATTCAAAACGATTATTCGTCCATTCAAAGAGACCTCCCTACTTACCCTAGGGCAAGATCCACAGAGGTCGATAGGCCTCCTTTCAATAAAGAAAAAGTGGTAGAAAACAGAAAGGGTCTCTGTCCAATTCTCCTTCATCTAAACAAAAATGGCAACTTCGATATCATGAAACAGTCGAGGTTTTCGTTCAAATATAGATGACATCAAAGATCTGATTGATTTTTACAATCTTGGGTATCTCTCCTTACAGGAAATATTTCTGAAATGTGCTGTCGCAGTAACTTCTCGGCAGATTTATTTGTAATAAAACGAAAGGTTGTATGGTGGATGAGTCTATGGAGAGGTGGCAATGCTCGTCGATCAGTATTTAACAACCATGTCTTCATCACTTGATATACCCTTGAAGGCCGTAACCATTCATGTTTTCTTGGGTCGTACCATCATTATTTGTTCTCTCTACCTGCCTCTTGGAGGATCTATGATCAGTTAGTCCTTGATGCTCTCATTAAGCAGTTGCCGTCTCCCTTTTAATCTTGGAGAACTTTAATGGACATAATCCCTCTCTGTGGAGGTGCTGATATTTATGAAAAAGATCGCTTCATACAGTGTATGCTCTCTGATTACAACCTTTCTCTCTTCTATACTGGTTGTTATATTTATTTTCATGCATCTAGTCAGTCTTTGTTTTGCTACTGATCTCTCTGTCTGCTCTACTTCACTTTCCTCTCACTTTTCATGGAGGGCCGACAGTGACCCACGGTGCAATGACCATTTTCCTATCATTCTGAGAGAGAGTGGCCATGGGCAATGTCACCTGACCATTGAAGCACGTGGGTCAATCCAACTGGCTCTCTTTCACTGCTCTCTTAGAACTTGAATTTGTAATCTGTCAATAAATGACTGCATGACAGCAGTGACTGACTGTATTGTCCAGGCAGCTGTTCAATGTATTCTCGTCCGTGGTGGAATCCTTCTGCCACGTGGCACGAAAGGCTCAAAAAACGGGGCTTTGTAGATATTCCACACTTTTCAACTGCATCGTATTTCAGTAGGCCCATGTACATCCTCAGCAGGTAAGACATCAAAGCTAGAAGGAATCTTCGATTAAGTTCACAACCAGCATATTTTGTACCACCAGCTCCAAAGTCACATGGGACAAGATTGGTAAGTTCAATGGCCAGCATACTTCTGTCCTCCTTTCGGTCTTACTCTCTGTATCTCAGGACAGGTATTGACACTAATAAAGCAGAAAACAACGTACCCATCTTCTTAGATTATCTTCAGGTTAACCTAAGAAGACTGAAACATTGCTATCTGTTTTATTAGTAAAAGTGTTAATATCCATATCAGTCCGTTAGTATTAATATCCACCATGGTTCTTAATGCTGAGAAAATGACGTTATTTTTAATTTACATGTCATTGTATGTATTAAAAAAGAATACAATTAAATTATAAGTTAAAGACAATCTAAAAATGTAAACAGTGTTTCCACGAGCCAGGTTCCCAGAACTGTGACACATCTTAATGTCTCATTTTTAGTGTTTTCAGGTTGAACTCAAATTCAACACAAAGTTTTATGAAAACATTTGCAGATTTAGTGACGCTATCCCAAGTTTTTGACTTCCATAGTACACAGTGGTAAACTGAGAAGATTGCACGTGTGATACTGTGGTGTTGACTTACCCGTTCGGCTTCTTGGTTAACATCAAATATAGTTTATGTTCTTGGCTAAGGTCAAACATAGATTGTTATGTTCTTAGCTATTTGTTTGCCTCTTGTTCTTTGTTTCAGAGTAGATACGAAAGTTTTGTAATCAGTTGGATAATTCTCATCACCTTCCAGTGTATCTCGCTTACTGTAATGCTGGACACATCATACTGTGAGTTCCAGCTTACAAATGCTATTTCCAGTCACATTCATAAGACTGCCTGAATCTCTTAGGATTCTACACAACATGCCATATGTGCTGTGCCCAACACGGATATGAAACCAGATCTTTAGAGGTACCACTAAGCCACTGGGGGAAATATGAAATTTATGATGAATTTGGTAGGGTTTACGAACGAAGGAAATGAAATGATATGTCAAAACTCTTTAAATCGGCTTTGCACTCCCCATTTCAGTGGACTGGATCAAAATCAATTTATTACAGCTATTTAATCATTGTTTGAATTGATAAATTTGATGATACTTTACTGAAAGACTACAAGTAATTAAAAATTTGATACAGCTTGTCTGAAACGACTGAAGAATCAGTACAAAATTTCATCTTTTGATGACCAAGTCTGCTTGAAGTAATAAACGTCCAAGAAGTAAAAACACGCAAGTAAATCAACTATCAGTTGTTGACCTGAACAAATCAATGAAAAATTTCTTAACAAGACTTTCGCTCCAAAACCATGGCAACCGATATAGCACTGACCGATCTCTGTTTGTTTTTATATTTCAAAAACGAATACGTCAGTTTGTACAGCTGGAAGTTGTGTCAAAGTTGTGAATTTTAACACATAATATTTTATTTTACTATTTTTATGCAATCGTATGGAGTCGCCAGTCTTTGTCATGTGCCAAACTGAGGCCACGTTATTGCAAAAACACCTACGGCGTCTTTTTATATTAGGAAAATATTCCGATGTATGTCCGTAACTTACTGCTAATTTACAGGAGCAGAAACGAACATAACCTTCCAGTAGCTCATGAGCTTTACACGTGAGAAATTGTAGTTTGATTCTACCATCCACCTGGCGGACACAATGAAGCTCGCACATCGTGCAGCTTTGCTCTGATACTAAATAAAATAAGATAAGAAAGAAGCTTCAAAGTTATGCACAAATAATTCCTGAACGTAGTCGAGTCTTTAACAGTCTTTGTGACAAGCTTCTTAAAATGTTCTTCTGCGGGTAGTCAGTGAGTCTACGGATTTAGAAAATTAAAATCAATGGTTCGATGACATTTAGCAGACACAGCATAGTCTCATGTGATTTTATTCTGAAAAAAAAATCACACGCTTCTTAAAAAACATATGATTTAATGAATAAATAAAAAACTTGAAGTCTGCGTTTTGGCAAACAATTATACTTAATGAGTTTCCGGAGGTAGAGACATTTTTAAAGTTACTTTTGATTTTTGATAAGTTACTCATGATTATAAGAAACGCTGTTGACCACTTTGACCGAATGACCTAACTGTACGATAGAAATTCCATAAACTACAACTGAGAACATTTAGTTTACATGCTAATTTTGAATAATGGATAGATGTTTCTTTCTACATCAGAAAACTACAACATTACAATACAGAATCGTCAACAGAAGGAGAGAAACCAATCATTACAGGTTAATGATGTACAATTCCGAGGGAGTTTAGATAATTATATCGTAAACCAATACATACGATGTGCATATAAAAAAATGGGAGAAACAGAAAAGAAAAAAAAACGGTAAAAGGTTGATTGATATTTTTATTGGTGTGCAAGAAAAGTTTAGAATAGCCTAATGATTCCTTGCTATTTACATCCTATCTTTGTTAACCGTTAGAAAAATATAACAGCTGAGACCAAGCACGTATCTTTCGCTATTATTTCTAAGATTTACCATAAAAAAGTCACATATGTCTTTATTATATCGATCTTCCACTTAATGTAAACTATAATTAGATCACCTTCTGCTGTTTTTATTATGAACTGAACCTTTCAGTTTTGAGTGAAAAGTCTATCTGTGTCATTAGTGCCTCAGATATTTTCCCTAATATTTTCCCAGTCCGTTTGGGTTTATGTTGTGTCTAAGTCGTCATGTTGAAAGCTGTTCTCACCGAAGTCGGCAACAGATATGGCGAACAGGTTGGGTTGAAATTTTATCTTACATTCTTCTTCATCTCGAAAATCCATAAGGGACAGAATAAATAATGTAAGGTTAGAATATAGCATTCATAAATTAACACTAATGCCTTAGAAGAAGTACAATTAATTACAATCATGCTTCCTTGCTAGAAATATTTCTGAACCTTTCTGATACAGTCACCTTTCCGCAGTTTTATTTGTACAGAAATGACAGATACTGTGATGAATGGGTGCATGGAGGGGTGACACTGCCGGCCGATCAGCATTGTGTCCACCCTGTCATTGCCACCCTTGGAAACCATAGCCATCTGTGTTTCCTTGAATTGTACCATCACTGTTTATTCTCTCTACCTTCTCCATGTCTTGCTCTCATTGAACAGTTGCCGTCTCCCTTTTAATCTTGGAGAACTTTAATGGACATCCCTCTCTGTGGAGGTGCTGATATTAATGAAAAAGATCGCTTCATACAGTGTATGTTCTCAGATCACAACCTTTCTTTCTTCAATACTGGTTTTTATATTATTTTCATGCACCTAGTCAGTCTTTATTCTGCTACTGATCTCTCTGTCTGCTCCACTTCACTTTCCTCTCACTTTTCATGGAGAGCCGACAGTGACCATTTTTACATGATTTTGAGAGAGAATGGCCATAGGCAATGTCATCTGACCCACGTGCTTCAATGGAAGCTGGACCAGACCAACTGGCTCTCTTTCACTGCTCTCTTAGAACTTGTTAGTAGTGTAATGGTGAGTGACAACAATTGTAATCAAATCTGATTGTGGTGTGATGGTGAGTGACAACAAATGTAATCAGATCTGATTGTGGTGTGATGGTGAGTGACAACAAATGTAATAAGATCTGTTAATGATGTGATGGTGAGTGATAACAAATGTAATCAGATTTGATTGTGGTGTGATGGTGAGTGACAACAAATGTAATCAGATCTGTTAGTGGTGTGATGGTGAGTGACAACAAATGTAATCAGATCTGATTGTGGTGTGATGGTGAGTGACAACAAATGTAATAAGATCTGTTAATGATGTGATGGTGAGTGACAACAAATGTAATCAGATCTGTTAATGATGTGATGGTGAGTGATAACAAATGTAATAAGATCTGTTAATGATGTGATGGTGAGTGATAACAAATGTAATCAGATCTGTTAGTGGTGTGATGGTGAGTGACAACAAATGTAATCAGATCTGATTGTGGTGTGATGGTGAGTGACAACAAATGTAATAAGATCTGTTAATGATGTGATGGTGAGTGATAACAAATGTAATAAGATCTGATTGTGGTGTGATGGTGAGTGACAACAAATGTAATAAGATCTGATAGTGGTGTGATTGTGAGTGACAACAAATGTAATCAAATCTGTTAATGATGTGATGGTGAGTGATAACAAATGTAATGAGATCTGATTGTGGTGTGATGGCGAGTGACAACAAATGTAATAAGATCTGATAGTGGTGTGATGGTGAGTGACAACAAATGTAATAAGATCTGTTAATGATGTGATGGTGAGTGATAACAAATGTAATCAGATCTGATTGTGGTGTGATGGTGAGTGACAACAAATGTAATCAGATGTGATTGTGGTGTGATGGTGAGTGATAACAAATGTAATGAGATCTGATAGTGGTGTGATGGTGAGTGACAACAAATGTAATAAGATCTGTTAATGTTGTGATGGTGAGTGATAACAAATGTAATAAGATCTGATTGTGGTGTGATGGTGAGTGACAACAAATGTAATCAGATCTGTTAGTGGTGTGATGGTGAGTGACAACAAATGTAATCAGATCTGATAGTGGTGTGATGGTGAGTGATAACAAATGTAATGAGATCTGATAGTGGTGTGATGGTTAGTGACAACAAATGTACTCAGATCTGTTAATGATGTGATGGTGAGTGATAACAAATGTGATAAGATCTGATTGTGGTGTGATGGTGAGTGACAACAAATGTAATCAGATCTGATTGTGGTGTGATGGTGAGTGACAACAAATGTAATCAAGCCTGTTAGTGGTGTGATGGTGAGTGATAACAAATGTAATCAAGCCTGTTAGTGGTGTGATGGTGAGTGACAACAAATGTAATAAGATCTGATAGTGGTGTGATGGTGAGTGACAACAAATTTAATAAGATCTGATAGTGGTGTGATGGTGAGTGACAACAAGCGTAATCAGATCTGATAGTGGTGTAATGGTGAGTGATAACAAATGTAATCAGATCTGATATTGGTGTGATGGTGAGTGATAACAAATGTAATCAGATTTGATATTGGTGTGATGGTGAGTTATAACAATTGTAATCAAGCCTGTTAGTGGTGTGATAGGTTGTAAATATTATGTAAAGTGGAAATGATATAAAGTAAACAGACTGTTCACAAGTTTTTGATATAAGCTGACACCACTTTTCGTTTAATAATTTACCAGTTTTGCTCAATAAAACAAAAAAAGAAATCGTGTTGGCTACCTCAAGTCTCCTCTATCTGGGTTTGTAATCTAATAAATAAAAGGCGTGAAAAGAATTTCAAAATGAATGTTTGAAGCGTCCATGTCTTTGTTAGAGTTATAACTTTCTTGTATCGGAACCAGTGAGGGAACTTTATCAAAGTCATTTTTGTGTAGTTGACTGTGAAACAAATTAAATTCTATGACAAGTTTTCTAAATTGAAAGTTGTAAAACTTACCATCAAAGCTTTCGGACTGGATGAATGTTAGGAAACTAAATACCTTTTTCATGACGGTTTGCTTTTGTGTTTAACAACTTGAAAGATATAAAAGCTTCAAAACTTTAAAATCTATGTATAAATGTATACTCTTCAAGAAAAGAAACGCAAAAGGAAAAAATTTTAGACATACTGTTAACAAGTTTATTCCGGGTGGTTCCGTATGACATGTGTGAAACTTTGCACATTCACTGCTGAACATCCAAAGTCTGCAAAGGCGAAGTCCGCGCTCATAAGTTGAAGTTTAACGTCACTCAACGTCGATAACGAGTATGCCCCCCGTGAGCATCAATAACTGCTTGGCATCTCCTGCCCATGAAAGCGATGAAATGATGAATCACATCCTGTGGAATGGCTGTCCACTCAGCCAGCAAAGTTGCTGCAAGCTGAGGTAGAGTCTGCGGTTGAGATTGTCACCGTCGCAGACGTCGGTCCAACTCGTCCCAAAGTTGTTCGATGGGGCTTAAATTTGGTGATCTGGAGGGCCAGGGAAGAACGTTGGTGTTGTGGTGTCTGAAGAAGACAGTGGTGAGTCGGACTGTGTGAGGACGGACGTTGTCATGCTGAAAAACGTTGACGTTTACTATGATGGGTTGCACATGGGGCCTAAGAACCTCGTCGACGGTTGCGTACGGTCTTATCGAAAACCCTACGCTGCCCTGGTATGGTTGAGACAGTAGACGTCGCAGAGGTGGTCCTATCCCAAAGGTGACGTAACCGGATGTAGCAATCTTGTGCAGGCGTGGTCACACGAGGTCTGCCAGATCGTGGACGGTCACGAGTTGATCCATGTTGTTGGTGACGATTCCATAGCCTTGTGATAATGCTTAGGTGGACATTCACAGCTCTGGCAACATCTAATCGAGATTTGCTTGCTTTCCAACAACCAATGGCGTTGTTGCGTTGTGCTTCAGTCAGTCTTGGCATAACTGTATTGCATGTCGGTGGCTTAACACTGAGCTGTGTAAACCGAGAACCCGTCACTTTTATAGGGATTTTGCACACGTTGCACTTGCAGAACATGCAGATCTCTCAAACAAATTTATTGGACACGAATGTGTTTTGGGGAAAAATCCGACGTTTTCCTCCGTTTTCAAAGTGCACAACTTTTATTGTCATTTTGGTCTGACAATCAGTGCCTTAACACGTGTAACATCACATACTCTGAGCTTGTAATGTTATTACATATATTTCTCTTTATGATAATGAAAATATCCCTTTTGCGTTTCTTTTTTTGAAGAGTATATTACACTCGATGTACCTGTGTAAAGTTCCCAAAATTGTTCCATTGCGATAATAAAGAAAACCTAAATTAAAAGTAACAAATATTTTAATTAATTGTATTTGATGTTCACATGTCAACACGTTCTGGGTTAGAGAGTGTTTCATGGCATGCGCACGCATTACAGACGTCACAATAGGGCTATCTGCTGAGATCGCCGATGGGAATCAAACACCTGATTTTAACGTTGTAAATACGTAGATTTACAGCTGTACTAGCAGGGGAAATTTTAGGAAAGAATAAGAGAAAATATTTCTAATAGATCGAGTATATTTAATGAATTGTTCCTGGCAACAATATGTTACTCAGTGTTAGAGTATACTTAGTTAAATGTTTCTGATGACGAGATGTTGCTTTGTGCTAGATTACACTTACTTAAATGTTTCTGACCACCAGATGTTACTCTGTTAAAAAGTGTATTTAATGAAATGTTCCTGGCGACAAGATGTTACTCTGTGCTACAAAAATAGTAATTTAAAACGAAAAAGGAAAAGAGGAATTTTGGAGAAAACAAAATATTATTTCACATTGTTTTAAACACAAGCTTACCAATATTAACAATGTTACTAGTGTATGACTAGAGTATGTGGTTATAGTAACAATGTCACTCACCTTATCACTAGAGTGGTGGTTATAGCAACAATGTCACTCACCTTATCACTAGAGTGGTGGTTATAGTAACAATGTTACTCACCTTATGACTGAATATGTGTTATAGTAACAATGTTACTCACCTGATGACTAGAGTGTGTGGTTATAGTAACAATGTCACTCACCTTATGACTAGAGTGGTGGTTATAGTAACAATGTTACTCACCTTATGACTAGAATATGTGTTATAGTAACAATGTTACTCACCTGATGACTAGAGTGTGTGGTTATAGTAACAATGTTACTCACCTGATGACTAGAGTGGTGGTTATGGTAACAATGTTACTCACCTTATGACTAGAGTGGTAGCTATAGTAACAAAGTTACTCACCTGGTGACTAGAGTATGTGGTTATAGTAAAAATGTCACTCACCTTATGACTAGAGTGGTGGTTATAGTAACAATGTTACTCATCTTATGACTAGAGTGTGTGGTTATAGTAAAAATGTTACTCACCTGATGACTAGAGTGTGTGGTTATTGTAACAATGTGTCTCTGGTGATATACACAGTATTATACAGTGTGGTCGCTAGAAAAGCGGAAAATTTGTCAAACAGCTATTTATTTTTACAAAGAATAACTTTTACAAAGTTTTTTAAAGGCATATGTTATATTACACTCATAGATGCTCAAAATTATTAAAATCATGCATTTTATTCATGATGTAAAGAAATCAAAATAGAAATGAGTAAGCACGCATTTTATTCATGATCTCATCTGACCCTCAAATTTTCCGCTTTTCTAGCGACCACCCTGTAGTTATAACAATAATGTTAATGCTATTCACGTGATGTACTTTGCTTATGGCTATAAAAACAATGCTACTCACCTTATGACCACAGTATATTGTTATAGTAACAATTTTGTTGGTTATTATATGGTAATAAGTATTGGAGATATTAAAGTTTTAGTTGATGTGTGAGTTTTGAGGTAATAGGTCATTATGTGGTACACGGGTTAAGAGATAACAGGCAAGCGTATTATAGAAGACTTTGGAAATAACAAATTAATATATGGGTGATTGGTTCATAGATTGTAGGTTCTTATTTAGTAGATGTATTTGAAAATATTAGGTTAGTATATGGTATATGGATTTGGAGATTTTTTGTGATTATTTGGATTGATAGGTTTATAGGTATAACGTCATTTTTGGTTGTTAGGGTTGGAGACTTTAGGTCATTATTTAGTAGATTGACTTGGAGATATTAAGCTATAATATGGTACATGTCTTTGGAGATAGTAGGTTATTATATGAGTGGCTCGCTTGGAGATACTAGGTTATTATATTTTAGATGGTTTCGGAAATGGTAGGTCATTATATGTTACCCTGAAAACCCTGTAAAATGGTCCCTGTTTAGTATTGAGCTATGAACGTATATTGAATATTGTCACGATAAACATGTCTCTCACACACAGAAAACAGAGGTAATATGATGACATGTCGCAGGTCGTGCGAGTTTAATGGGAGCATAATACACGAACAGACTTGTAAAACATTTAAAGTATTCATTACAAATATGCTACTGAGTCTTATAAATACGGAAGTGAAACCTTGTCACACAACATGTGTCTGATTAGTACGAGCAAGCCTCTTTTCGCCCTTTTAGAGGGCATAGTAAAGGTATTATAAATTACAGTTTCTTTAGCTATCAGTTAGGTTAATATACTTTATCAACAAGATCTATCGAAAAGGAATGCGTCGGCCACAAGAAAGAAAAGAGAAAGAAACAAAAATTATCCCTGTTGGCGGGTTAAAGGTTCTCCTAATTGTCGAGTTTTTGAGTATCTTCAATCATACATGCTAAATACTTCCTTTGTTTGCAGCTAATAACCAATCTGAAATCTTTTTACTTAGATAAATTAGGGAAACACGGTTTCTTAGGGTTTTAGAATGTAGGAAATGGATAATGAATTATAGGGAGTGAATGGAGTAATGAGATAGGTCACAGAGCATATATAATTGATAATTAACTGCTGGAAGTGTGAAGAGTCACATTTAGAATTTCTACAGTGAAGGCAAAGTTTAAATATAAAAATAACACTTGAGGTATTACTGCTACCTGCTGGAGTAATGGTACGGGTTACGTTACTCCATAGGGGTTCAGTTTTATTATTCCTTGACAAATATATGCAAAATGTAACTGAACGTTGCTGACAAATACATGATGCATTACTGTCCTGATAGAAGAGGGCGCTTCCAGTCCAGTAATTCACCAAATTTTTACTGTTTAAAATTAGGTTGAATAGCATAGTGGTAACCTGGTTGTCTTTCTCGGTTCCGCTAGTAACCGGTCTTTAATTGTATTCATTATCTGTAAAAGATTAACTTGAACATTACATTTGCAACCGGAATCTTCTACAGAGAAGTGTGGACTAATTAAAGACTATACTATTTCAAGTATCATATGCCTGATGAAAGTTAGTTTGAACGGTACGTAAGCTGAGATATGTTGGTTAGTTAGTGTAAGTGGTTAGCAGCATATTTCTTCGCTACGATTGATCACGTATATTATGTCATCACCCAATCTAGCATAAATCACATTAGCGACATTAAACTGTAACAGTACAGAAAATGGAATCTACGTTCTCCAATTAGCTAGCACACGGTATGTTTCATTCATTTTGTATACGTCATCATTAATTGACGTCATATACTATAATCCTGTCGGTGTTACACGTGTTTCTTTTCTCCAAACTAATGCATTCAGCAATATTTGTAGAGTTGTATTTCATTAGATAAGTGTATTTTGTCTAGGACTTTTAAATGCAAGATTCTATAAAAAAAATCCATTAAGCTGCTCTAAAAATGTTTGAGATACGTTCATCTCAGGGGACATATGATTGTGAATATTGATGTGGGGATTCGTGGGAGGGTTTTCATGCGAAAGACAAGGGAAGGCAAGTTGATAAGACTGAATCATGAATACACAGTTTGTTTGCTTTGAATTCGTGCGAGGGATATCTGCGCTAGTCGTCCCTAATTTAGCAGTGTAAAACTAGAGAGAAGGCAGTTAGTCATCAATACCCACCGCCAACCCTTGGGCTACTCTTTTACCAACGAGTAAAATAGTAGCTAAAAGGGCGAGTATGTTTGATATTACGGGGATTCGATCCTTCGACCCTCCAATTACGAGTCGAACGCCTTAACCACCTAGCCATGCCGGGCCCGAATAAGTGTTAACTATTTTATTTATCGTCAAGTTCTAGTAACGTTCAGAAGTAATTAATGAGAGTTATAGCAACAGTTAATTAAACGACTTAGTCCAACACAAATATCTTGATATAACCCAACTTTCATTCATCAGTGACGCGGGTATTTAATCAGCCATTACGGATTAGCTTTAGTGATCCCTCTTTCTAACTTCAAATGTTTCTGTTCTATCTTGGTTTTATTTTTCTCTTTGCCAGCTCGGTACAGCAGGAAGAAGAGTTCTGTTGGTTTTAATCAAAAGTCCAGAAGTCCACTATTAATACTGTACCATGACAAGTTACGTGTGTCACTGTGGAGACACGATTACTTTTTTTTGTCTTTATCGTATGCTATCAATTTCCTTTCTCTTTTTCCGGTTCGATAGAAAACTCCGTCATCTGAGCCTGTGTTACTTTATTTATGTTTGGTCATTACTGTCACATTTAATCTAACTATTTACATAGTATATTGGCGGTGGATTAATAAAAATGCAAGTAGAAAGTTATATTAATATATCCACCAGATGACGTCCTTCTAACGTTCGGAGTGTCACGATGACAGAGCGGAGAGCGTGCTTGGTGGCGTAGCGAGTTCTGATTTGTTGGTCTACAGGAAATGAATATATGTATTTAATTACATTTTAAAACCAAATTTAACGAAATTGAATCACCGATAAAAACAAAACTTCAAGCGGATGTTAGTCCTAATGTGGGATTTACAAAATCTAGTACAAAGTGTCCTAAATATACGCGCAATACCACATCCGAGTTGTGTTCCATATATCTTTAAGTAAATATAAGTGCAGCACCACGTTTGAGGTCTGTTCTGTATATTTTTAAGTAATTTTTTTAATGAAACATTACATATTTTGGGGAAATTTAAAATGGAAGTTTTTGTATTTTAATAATATTTAAATTGATAAAGTCCTTGTAGGCTTAGATGTCTTAAAATGGTTCTAACAGTGACGCCTACACCTCGATAAAGATTTTAGGATAAAAACACGATCAGAAAATACTTTTCTTTTTGTAAAATAGAGGACGCTTGTTTCTGTTTTTAGCGGTAACTACCTCTAAACTGTCAAAATTAACTCATTTAGAATGTTGTCTTTCGTACGTATTTATTTATTTTCTCGATATTCCTTGTTCTGATTGGTTGTTTGGTTGTTGTTTAGTGTAAAACGACATCACATCATTGGGCTGCCTGTGTTGCACCTGCCTTAAACCCACGTATTGAGCGTTATAGAAAATGTTCTCTGCTACACTAGGGGTGGGTATGTAAAAGGAATCTTCTACTTTGGTTACAGTTTGGTAAATAACTTGATTCAAACCTCAGACTGATGGATGACAACCATATAACGAGGAATGTATCTTCAGTATGTCTTATGTTCTTAAGGTTAAACGTTTAATAAAATAAGCGTCTCCTAGTCATGCAATCCATAAATCGTAAGGTTCTTAATACAAAAACTCGTTGATACTCGTGGTGAGCATAGTACAGACAAACCATTGTATAGCTATGCGCTAACAGCAGTGAAACAAAAAAATTTTCTAACACGTTTGCATAATATTGTACAAGTGATTCAAGAATTAATAAAAGAAAGAAAATTCCAACTATTTTTAAACCGACTGAGCTGGCTAGCCCCTGGGGACTGAATGGTGTTGTTCTTCCAGTAAACTGGAGATATTACAGTTGTGAGTAGATTTGGTTCTGGATCTTCTGGCTTAGACGAACATGCGCTATTTCCCCTTAACCGCCAACAGAAGCCACTGTCAACTATTCGGCTCATATGATCGAATAATGAGATTCCACTACTACTCTTATAACGTACCTTAGGCACCAAAGTTTGGTCACCATTTTGCGACAACAGGCAGGGAACGAGCGTTAAATTCTTGGTTTTATAAGCTTTCCTTTTAATTATTAGTAATATTTGGACCTTGTATAGGTACATTGTTGTTTGTTATAGCCTAAAGATGAATAATTAGCGAGATGTATGTTGTTGGGATCAAACACCGAAAGTGAGCATTATAAGTCTCAAAACGTGCTGATCAACAACTGGGAAACAAGCATATTATCATTTCTAATTTGTTATCTATTGTAATTTGTTTCGGACGAGTCTCCAATTTATTACGTTACGTATAATACGTATTATTAATTACAAATAACCGGAATTTTAATTTGAGCTTAGTAGTCAATTAAATGTTAAGTTTATGTTATTTGCCGACAAGATTGATAAAAAATTTATTTCCTTTTTTAACACAAGTATATTTTAATATAAAAACATAAAAACAATGTTATTTATAATAACGGTTATTACTAATAGTTATTACAAATAATGGTTTATATACAAGAGTTATAGAAATTTACAAATAATGCCGAGACTCATATCAGGTCTGGAACTAAATATATTATCGACAATCCAGGTCCAGTACGAACAAACTAGTTCTAAGTCTATAGTGTTACACCACACTTAAACTAGCTAACTTGATTGGCTTCACACCGCTGACTCTCGCCGATGATGATATTTAATGTCTTCGTAGAAATAGTAACGTCCAAAGTAATTCACTAGAGTAGAACGATTTGTAATGCTCGAAATATATAAACGTTCCTGTAGTTTTCTCATAAATAGGCTTCAATCACAATTATAGCTTCCTAGGCCTATCGCACACTGACTGTAGCTGTCCAGTTATGTTCTCTTTCGTTTCAGGGCTTGTCGCTTTTCATAAAATTTACGCAATTTATTCACGCTTCAACAATTTTCCAGCTCGTTTTCGTAAACAAATGTTGTTGATTCTCAGTTTTTGGAAATTTCTACAAATTTGGTTCTCCAAGGCGGAACTTGCGCAATACACAGACAAAAACTTACGTCACATGCAAAAAATAAAACTTTGTTCGTTTTGGAATTTCGCACAAAGCTACTCGAGGGCTATCTGTACTAGCCGTCCCTAATTTAGCAGTGTGAGACTAGAGGGAAGGCAGCTAGTCATCACCACCCACCGCCAACTCTTGGGCTACTCTTTTACCAACGAATAGTGGGATTGACCGTCACATTATACACCCCCACGGCTGGAAGGGCAAGCATATTTAGCGCGACGCGGGCGCGAACCCGCGACCCTCGGAGTACGAGCGCAGAAACGAGCATAGGCACTAAACTAAATGTAAAACTAAATCTGTTACACATTTTACACCAATTGTATATTTAAGAGTTTTTTATGAAGCTTTTGAATGAATGTGCGAATATAATGTCATTGAGAGCAAAAACTGGTATTGTCATAACAACAGCAAAATAATACTTGTTTTTGTTAACTTTATCAGAACTAATATTGAATTTGCTGATTATGAACCACGTCATTGTTTAGTTAGAAACATGTGTTCATAGCAATGTGCATACGTAACTTTGACATATTTGAAAATGACGAGGAAAAGTTGAATATCGACTGTGCTTTGGCTTCCGTCTTAGTTTTGTGACATTCTAGTTAATCAAATAATTAAAATCTATTTTGCTATCAGAACAATAATTATAGTAATAAGAGGGACTTTGCGTGGGCTGGTGGTAAATCAGATGGTTCATGGTTAAAGACTCGTTATCACAAAGATATATTCATGAGAAAAAGTTAGGAAACCCTATGAAAGCCTGTATATTTTTGTAATATTTTTAGATAGATAGATATTTAATCTCAGTTTTGACAACACTGAGAGATTATAGGAATATAATAAAAAAATTAAAACTGAAGAAAAGATTTATCAAAATCTTCTGTAAATGTAATTCCACAAAAATGCATATTCTAACTTAGGAAAAAGTTAGAACACTCCACATTTATTCCCACTTAAAATGGCTCAACTTACACAAAAGTACACATGATTAGAAGATCATTACTTAGCACTGTGAATAAGGCTTGCCCTATTTAAACCTCAGACAGTTTGGTGTTCAACTCTGACTGTTGAAGTAAGAGTAAGAGAAAAAGAGCTGTCTGAGGCCTTCAGAAAGAAAATTGTAGCAGCCTGAGTCTGGTAAGGGATTTAAAAAGTTCCCAAAGAATTTTAAAATGAGCCATTCCACTGTCTGGAAAATAGTTAACAAGTGGAGAGCTTTCAAAACAACTGCCAACATGTCCAGGTCTGGTCGTCCAAGCAAATTAACCTCGAGAGCAGACTACAAGATGCTAAAAGAGGCCTCCAAACACCCTAATATGTCAAAACGGGACCTACAGCAGGCTTTTGCTACTGTTTATGTGAAAATGAATTCCTCTACAATCAGAAAGAGACTGCACAAGTGTAACTTGCATGGGATGTGTGCAAGGAGGAAACTTTTGCTCTCTAAGAGAAACATCAAGGCCAGACTGAAGTTTGAAAATGTAGACATAGACCAGGACTTCTGGAGTCATGTTATTTGGGCAGATGAGTCCAAAATTGAATTATTTGGACACTAGAACAGAGGATATGTTTGGCGTAAACCAAGTACAGCATTCCAGGAAAAGAACCTCATACCAACTGTGAAGCATGGAGATTGAAGTGTCATGGTTTGGGGCTGCTTTGCTGCAGCAGAACCTGGACAGCTCACAATCATAGAATCCTTCATGAATTCTACCGTGTATTAGAGGGTGCTTGAGAACATGTGAGACCATCTGTAAGAAAATTAGAACTGAAACGGAACTGGACCCTGCAGCACGACAATAACCCCAAACATACCAGTAAATCCACCAAGGATTGACTGAAAACTAAGAAATGGAGAGTCATGGAATGGCTGAGTCAAAGCCCAGATCTTAATCCCATTGAGATGCTGTGGGTTGACTTAAAATGGGCTGTACATGCAAAAAAACCCTCAAACATCTCACAGCTGAAAAAATTCTGCATTGAGGAGTGGAGCAAACTTTCTTCAGACTGATGTCAGAGACTGGTAGATGGCTACCCTATTAGAGGGTAGGGTGTCCTAACTTTTTCCTTACTTCGAATATGCATTTTTGTGGCATGACATTTACAGAATATTTTTAAAAGTATTTTCTTCAGTTTTAATTGTTTAGTTATATTCCTATAATCTCTCAGTATTGTTAAATTAAGATTAATTATTTATATATCCAAAAATCTTACAAAAATACACAGGCTTTCATAGGGTGTCCTAACTTTTTCACATGACTGTACGTTATGCACCTTTAGGGTGTTTTATAAGATATTTTTTTATAGTCGTTCAGACATTTGTTGTTAAATTGGGTGCTGTTAACTACTTACCCTCGATTACGTCTATCAGCTGATAATTGGAGACGGATAGATGCGGATAACCTACTCAGCTTTTGTGGTTTTTCGGACGCTACACAAATAGGACTGACTTATGTACCATTCATTGAGGTATCTGTCGAGAAATGCTGAGAGATTTACTAAGAAGTGGTGTTAAATTTTTTAGTTAAACTCAAGGGTCCAATCAGAGATTTGTACATTAGATTTTGTCACTGTCTTTAATCGGATAACAGTCAGTTAACTAAAAGGTCTAACGGTTGTGACGTGTAAAGATTTTTTAACTTTTCCTAAGCTTAACAATATAAAAAAAAACTTTTCCATTTAATGCGTTTCTCACGTTATGTGCTTCTAATTAAACTTTCTTTAGAGTTTTTTTCTTTGTTTACTTAGCTTTACAGGAAATTCCGCTTTTCAATTTTAAATCAGAATATAATTCTCGAACATGTCTAATTAATTTTAAGTGCCTTCAGGTGAGATTCGAAGTTTTAAGATGTATGTTGATACATTGAGATAACGTTCACACAAATTATCTAAAGGTGTTGGATGAGGCCTGTTTGGACGGCAACCATAAATCACAATTAAAACACACTGAGAACACGTTGCTAAGCGAGGAACGTGCTTCTGACGCGATTGAGGTTTTACATCAAATGTTAGTATTTATTTTTTATCCATTTTAAAACTAGCATACAGTTTGTAAATAATTCATCAGTTATGATAATGCTTCAGTCGTGAATATGAGGTTTTAAAAATGTAATGGAAAGATTCTTTGGTAAATATTTTGTAGAACAACATATTAAAAGCTTGTCAAAGTTTTCAAACATCTCCAACGTTACGTTGTGGATTAATATGACAAACTACATTGTCGAAGAATTATTTGTGGTAAAGTTGAGCCCTAACTAAACTAAACAAAAACTACTTCAGTTACAGTGTTGATTTATCTCTTGCACCCCCCACGTGGCACAGGGCACAGTGGTCTGTGCGCGGAGTCACACCGCTAGAAATCGAGTTTCGATACACAGCTTTGTGCTGAATAACAGGTATATACAAGCTAATGTATTCGTCCTTTGGAAAGGTAAAATAAGATCTCGTTTGTAAGAAAGAATACGAATTTGTGCTTACACTTTTATTTCTTAGCGCAATAAAACTGTAAGTGTAATAAAATACATGAAGGTACCAGTAATGGAAGGAAAACTACTGTTTTCAATAATTCGAACAATAGCGATTGTATAGTTTATTCTAATTCTAATTATAAGTTATGCATGAAGTTAGATGATCCGGGAGAGGGTCCAATCCCCATAATAACCTTTATTATGTCATTCTGTATCACTGTTTCGACTTTGGTGCTGACTGATTAAGGAATGAGTAAACCTATAATGAACAGATACATACGCATTATAACGTTTATTTATATAGTTGGCCTGTTTTAATAAACGCTTAACTAATGTTAGGCTTAAGACATTCCTGTATTTCAAATAACTGCTGTTTCAATAGAAATTCAAACTCTCACTTGTTTCTACTGGTAACAAAATAATGCGTGACTTGAAAAAGTTGTACCTAGTAAAAAGGACACTAAAAATGTTGAAGTTGTTAATTTTGTTTGCAGAAAACACGTGTCATTGTGAGCGAAAGGACAAGGTAACTTATAAAAATGTATCTCAGCCAGTCCAGCCGTTCTGAGATACATTTTTATTTCAAGTGGGTTTCTCGTCATTAAGAAGGCATCTTATGCTTCGTATTGACAAAAATAACCAATCTTCGGACAGACATATTTCTGTATCTATTGTTACTTTTTTTTTTCTCTCAGAACAAAATAAAACATTTCACGCTTTACCAACAGCAACTCTAATAATTTAATAGTTTGTTTATTCAACTTCAATTTTTATGTTTGTAATGCAGGTATCGGCGCATGGCAAAATCATCCGAAACTAACAATCCAGAAAAGCCTAGCCTGGGTGATTCGCTTGGTTTGCATGATTTGACATGATTTACTTCTGTTGCAAGGGGATTATTGGTCATACCTGTTTACATTAAAGTCGGTAGCCACGATACGCTAATAAACACAAAATCTGTTGCTGTGGTAAGCCGATTTTAACCACGTGTGATTGTTTAAGATATGAAAATGAGAATAGGTAACTTTCTATAATCTCCAAATAATTAGATTGAGCTTCTTGTAAAGTTTCTTAAATTTTGCATATTATTATCTTTGTTTACACTAAGGATGCTAATGAAGGATTATTGCGTTTATCTGACATAAGACAAGAATATATTATTATATAAATTAGATTTAAATTGTAATTCACTTAGATGCACAACGTTAGATATTTTCCAAGCCTGCCTGTTCTCTGGAGAAAACCGAGAATATTATAGATTAGTAATATTCTATACTAGCTGGAGTAAATGTCCCAACGTCCCCTGGATAGAACTGCATTCATGAAAAGTTATCTTAGGACGTGAAACGTTAAATCTCTTATACGTAATTGTAAAAAATGGAATAACACTCATAAAAACTGCAAAACGTAAAACGTGAAAACACAACTTTGCACTGCGTCTCTATGGACCTAACAAGCCACTAAAATTTGGATAAAGATGTATTTACGTCCCGGAAAGTAGTTACATGGACATACAACAGACAGTACTATTATATCTGTATAGTTATAGTGGTTTCTATAAGGTTATATGATGACAAAACACACCCTGTTATTTACATATAAATTAAAACTATTGGTACATAACAAAGATGTCTTAAATTTTCTCAATAGCAAAAACCACTATATTCAGTATTATGTTATCTCATTATTAACAAAAATTATTTATCAAACCTGTACGTACCGTTATATTCAATATTACGATATATTATTATTAGTTAAAAAAATCATTTATCAACCCTGCATAATGACATTATTTCGAAGTATCAATACTGTATGGATATTTTGAATTATTCGAAACTAAAACTTCAGAAGTGAAGTGACATTTTGCAAATTTTCTCGACATGTCTGTAGTTTAGTTTTTCTAATAAATCATTTAATTAGATTTATGCAATCTTTATTGGAATATATTGTGTTCTACTGATCCAATATCGATTCTGCGGTGCCTAGAGAGATTGCGATATGCAGATCGGTTCGGGCTCCAAGTAAATATTTGACCAAATTACTACCGATTTTCGTTTGGTTCTCGTTCTGCCAATCTTGTTTGGAGCGACATAACGAACGTTGTTTGCGACAAACGAAAACCACAGCGCGAACTCCAGTTTACTTCACAATTAAATTACCTTGTTCGTGTAAAACTTAAAATATTTTATAGTCTTCTGACGAATGGGGGATATTATTATTTAAAGAGATAACAATGTCTTTTTTTTCTAGCGCTGTTCCTGCCTCAGGTAACGAGCTTTGAATTATGAGGCCACAAGCCCTCGACTAGAAACAAAACAAAAACGTACTCTTATAAAGAAAATTATTTTCTTTACGAAAGTGTATTTGTAGTTGTATACTTAATTCAGGATATTCAAATTTCCAGGTCTGAATGAAAAAATGACTTTGTTCAACGAATAGCATGCCTCACACAGCATTAACAAAGTTTACCTAATGTCACACAGCCAGCTAGACACGTCTTTCTTTTTTGTTTTGTTTAAGTTATGTTTTATATTCATCTACATATTCACAATATATTAATGAATATTTAAGTGGTGAGTGGGCGAAACTACATAGTTGAAATTTGGGATTCGATTCCCCGCAGCAAATACAACAGATGGTATAATACGACTTTACTCTAAAACAAACAAATGTTTTCCTCTCCTAAATTGAAAATGACTAATACCCAAACGAGTTCACGCAGAGTTACTGTCATTAGGGTGAACAATTCCAGTTTTATCCATAAGAATACAAGAAGTTAGTATAAATCGAAGGAGGCGTGGTCCAGTGGTTGGCAAGCTGGACAATGGAGCCAATGATTCATGGTGTGGCATCCATTGCTGATTAGTATTACTTCGCACTCTGAGCACTTGGGTATGTTATAAGAGTCGCAGTTAGTCTCACTATCCAAGTGGAGTAGCCCAGTAGCCGGCGGTAGAATCCGTTAAATAACTATCTTTCTTCAAACGTTTCAGTTCAAAAGGAAGGTTAGGTAGCGCTAATAAGTTTGGTTTCGCTTTACGATAGTACATGTGAAAACAAGTCCGGAAATTTTGAGATATTACTAAGCTAAAAATTTGTAATTTTTTACGTATTTTGTACACGTAAATACAAGAATTATAACCGCTTAACTTTGGTTTTGTTGTATTTTTTAGAAATCATTAGTTTCTCTCATGACACACAACACATTTAAAAGAAGTGATATTTGTAGAAAGGTTCCTCCCTAGGATAGCGTTAAGTATACGGATTTAAAACGCTAAAATTAGGGGTTCAGTTCCCCTTGGTGTACACAGCAGATAACCCGATGTGGCTCTGTTATAAAAAACAACAACAGAAACACACGTTTGTAGAAACGTCTTCTACTTATTTTTACGAGAAGAACACGATCAAGTCACGAGCTCTACAGTTATAACCCAATCTCATGAATTGGCCCCCCAGTGGCTCAGCGGTATGTCTGCGGACTTACACGCTAAAATCCGGGTTTCGATACCCGTGGTGGGCAGAACACAGATAGCCCATTGTGCAGCTATGTGCTTAATTCTAAAACAACAACATCTCATGAATTGTAATATGTGCTGGAATAAATCTCTATTGAACATTTTATGTGAGCTACTGAGACAAGGGCCTGGCATGGCCGAGCGCGTTAAGGCGTGCGCTCGTAATCCGAGGGTCGCGGGTTCGCGCCCGCGTCGCGCTAAACATGCTCGCCCTCCCAGCCGTGGGGGTGTATAATGTGACGATCAATCCCACTATTCGTTGGTAAAAGAGTAGCCCAAGAGTAGGCGGTGGGTGGTGATGACTAGCTGCCTTCCCTCTAGTCTTACACTGCTAAATTAGGGACGGCTAGCACAGATAGCCCTCGAGTAGCTTTGTGCGAAATTCCAAAACAAACAAACAAATACTGAGACAAGAAGATATAATTCGTAGCACGTGATCAAGACTTGTGAATATTTGTTGCAAAGGGTTTAAGCCATGTGTATAACATTTAATTTCATGATGGATCTTTGTTGCGAAGCATTAATTGTATTACCTCACACTTTTGTAACGAATCATAAGCTCATCCTTTAACTTTGTATCTAAAGTACCTAGTTTCATTATAGAAAACCAGCTGGAGAATTGTTAGGGGCCCGGCACGGCCTAGCGCGTAAAGACGTGCGCTTCGTAATCTGAGGGTCGCGGGTTCGCGCCCGAGTCGCGCCAAACATGCTCGCTTATCCAGCCGTGGGGGCGCTATAATGTAACAGGCAATCCCACTTTTCGTTGGTAAAAGAGTAGCCCAAGAGTTGGCGGTGGGTGGTGATGACTAGCTGCCTTCCCTCTAGTCTTACACTGCTAAATTAGGGACGGCTAGCGCAGATAGCACTCGAGTAGCTTCGTGCGAAATTCCAAAACAAACAAATAGCCTAGTTGCTTTGCGCTATAAAACGTCAAACATCCAAACAATCACATAAAACTAAAATGATATTTCACAACTCGAAACAAACTTTTACGCACTTAAAAGAGACTTTTGTACACACAAATCATAACTAGTAAATCAGCGTTTGATATAAGTTAAAATTAAAATGCTGTATTCAGTTTTATGAAACAGCCATTTGTATACTATAGGGCTAAAATGCAGCATTTATATATTGATCGAGTGCAAATTTATATAACTTAAGCTTCTTAGGGCTGTGATATAGCTGTTTTTATACTAATCAAGCAAATATTTATATAAACTAGGTTTAAGATTTTGTTTTCTCATATTTACCAAGCAAAAATGTATATATGTTAGGGTTAACATGATATTGCTTACGTTATCAAGAAAAAACAACATTTATATAAGTTAGGGTTAAGAAATAGCTGTTTCACCTTTCTAAAAATTATTTCAGACTGAAAAATTAATACTTAATTACAAGTAACGAGAAACAAGCAAATAACTGGTAGAAGACAACTTGGTTTTAATACTTAGGTGACTTACATTAAGATAGTAAATGTAATATCAAAATCGAGACGAACCTTATTAACACCGATTCAATTGTATTGTGAAATTTATTTTAGTTTTAGTTTATCGAACTTTATGAAACGAATCCAGTTTTGAGCAGTCATTGGAACAATATCTCCAATCGTTTATCATGCTCATTCTCATAACCATAATTAAGTTCTGCTGCCTGGAACTATAAATTTTATTATAACAAGCAAGTGACAAAGCAACGTTTAAGAGTTGACAAAAAGAGATAAAATTTATTGGGGCTTAATGGGGGAATCATGGGATTGAATAGGTTTGTTCTGATTCTTGTTTCATTGACCATGTTTCATATGAATACTACCATTGAGTTTAGAGGTGTGCAAGTTGGCCATCTCACTCATGAAAACAACCATTGAGTTTAGAGGTGTGCAAGTTGGCCATCTCACTCATGAAAACAACCATTGAGTTTAGAGGTGTGCAAGTTGGCCACCTCTCTCATGAAAACAACCATTGAGTTTAGAGGTGTGCAAGTTGGCCATCTCACTCATGAAAACAACCAATGAGTTTAGAGGTGTGCAAGTTTGCCATCTCACTCATGAAAACAACCATTGAGTTCAGAGGTGTGCAAGTTGGCCACCTCTCTCATGAAAACAACCATTGAGTTTAGAGGTGTGCAAGTTGGCCATCTCACTCATGAAAACAACCATTGAGTTTAGAGGTGTGCAAGTTCGCCATCTCACTCATGAAAACAACCATTGAGTTTAGAGGTGTGCAAGTTGGCCACCTCTCTCATGAAAACAACCATTGAGTTTAGAGGTGTGCAAGTTGGCCATCTCACTCATGAAAACAACCAATGAGTTTAGAGGTGTGCAAGTTTGCCATCTCACTCATGAAAACAACCATTGAGTTCAGAGGTGTGCAAGTTGGCCACCTCTCTCATGAAAACAACCATTGAGTTTAGAGGTGTGCAAGTTGGCCATCTCACTCATGAAAACAACCATTGAGTTTAGAGGTGTGCGAGTTGGCCATCTCACTCATGAAAACAACCATTGAGTTTAGAGGACTGCAAGTTGGCCACCTCTCTCATGAAAACAACCATTGAGTTTAGAGGTGTGCGAGTTGGCCATCTCACTCATGAAAACAACCATTGAGTTTAGAGGTGTGCAAGTTGGCCATCTCACTCATGAAAACAACCATTGAAGTGTGATGGCTTGGAAACTTTAAATCTTTGTTCAATAATTTGCTGATAGTAACAAGAGATATGTCCAGCTTCATAACAATGGCTTCAGTTAGGTGGAGTTATTTGTCTCAATCAAATTTTATTAAACTATTTTAAATCATACGAAACATGTTGTTAAATACGACGTGGTTTTATGATATATTCGGATGAAATTTAAAATAGGTGATGTTTGATGCTGCATCATTGCTGTTATTAGAACCATTTTGTTATGGACTAGATACTTTGGGCTTTGTAACATAAAAACTTTATACATGGTGGTTTTGAAGTATTTACAGTCATTTGGAACTTTCAAAAGGATGAAATGGAAACAAACGAAATAAGTACAATAAAAAAATAACAGGATGTGTAGCTTCCTTCCATATTTACGCGTAAATTAGGATTATATAGATGCAAAAGATGGACTATACAACTGTTATTCCGTAGCTAACAGTGGAAGGACAACATGGCAAATTTAGTGTAACGAACCACCTCAGATTGGCCATACAACCAATACTGCCGCAATACTAGAGCAGCATTTCAGGTTCGCCACTGCACGCTCATCTCAGCATGTGGGATGTACAGCTGTTGGTTTAAACTGATTGGTTAGATAGCTCTGAGAACCGGAAAACATGATAAACTTTCGAGGACAGGGCATTCACAATGATCGGTTGAAACTACTGCACTGGCGTTTCACGTTTCTGAAAAACTGCATTCAGTGCAAGATTAATACACCAGTGGGGGACCATAAACCCAAGAAACGTGTCCATAAGAATCATACACGGATGTAAAGTTTCGGTTACTTTGGTTTTAACTCAAAGACTGCTAAAATAGTATTTTATATTTTATCTCGCACGATAGTTAGTTAGTAAGAAACATTTGAATTAATTTTAAGTACAGAAAGTCAGTGAAGTACAGACCCCTCTTTATCAAGTTTTCTATCATAAGTATGTAAAATTAGCTTATATAAGTACATTTTTTGCCGCTACCCAATAGGTATGTTTTTGAATTTCCCAAAATAAAGCTACACTAACCCTTTCTGATTTAGCAGTGTAAGATTAGAAGGAAAGCAGCTAGACACCACCACCCACCGCCAACTCTTGGGCTACTCTTTTACCTACGAATAGTGAAATTTACCATCACATTATAACGCCCCCTACTGAAAAGGCGATCATGTTTGGTGGCACTGAGATTCGAATCTAATATCCTCATATTGGGAGCCGAGCTGAGCGTCCTAACCATCTGAACCATCTGCCGATGCCCAAAAAGCTTTCATTCAATAATAGAAGAATAAAGTAAGGGTACTTGAGTGCAGGGTCCGTCCCTGGCATGGCCAAGTGGTTAAGGAACTCAACTCGTAATCCGAGGGTTTCGGGTTCGAATTCCCGTTCCAATAAACATGTCTGCCCTTTCAGCTGTGAGGGCGTTATAATTTGCTGGTGAATACCACTATTTGTTGGTAAAAGAATAGCCAAAGAGTTGACGGTAGGTGGTGATAACTAACTGTCTTTCCTCAAGTCTAAAATTGCTATATTACGGATGGCTAGCGTAGATAGCCCTTGAGTAGCATTGCGGAAATTCAAACCAATCCAAATCCTCCATATAACTGCAATGTCATCTCAAATTAAATGCTATTGAAAGGCATAAATATTATTTTAGACCAGACGTTAGCCTAACAGTTTTAACATTAGAGACCCCCTTGTGAACCGTTGGTAAGTAGATGCAAAGATAGTTTGTTTGTTTGTTTTGGAATTTCGCACAAAGCTACTCGAGGGCTATCTGTGCTAGCCGTCCATAATTTAGCAGTGTAAGACTAGAGGGAAGGCAGCTAGTCATCACCACCCACCGCAAACTCTTAGGCTACTCTTTTACAAACGAATAGTGGGATTGACCGTCACATTATATACCCCTACGGCTGGGAGGGCAGGCATGTTTAGCGCGACCCTGGGATTACGAGTCACACGCCTTACGCGCTCGGCCATGCCACGCCTTGCAAAGATAGACCAAAGCCACGCCATGTTAAAACAACAATAACAAAACGTGTAGAAAATAACACATATTTTATTTAACGCTCGACTCAGGAACAGAAACCCTGAAACAGAATAGCTTGAAATATCATTAGAAAAACAATAGCAAACGCGTAAACAATATGATACAGTATTGTATCTGCTAACAAACTGATTTCTTTCAACATTCTTTTCGCAGTGGCCCGGCATGGCCAAGTGGGTTAAGGAGTTCAACTCATAATCGGAGGGTTGCGGGTTCGAATCCTTTTCGCACCAAATATGTTCGCCCTCCCAGCCGTGGGGGTGTATAATGTGACGGTCAATCCCATCATTCGTATGTAAAAGAGTAGCCCAAGAGTTGGCGGTGGGTAGTGATGACTAGCTGCCTTCCCACTAGTCTTACACTGCTAATTTAGGGATGGCTAGCACAGATAGCCCTCGAGTAGCTTTGAGCGAAATTCAAAACAAACAAACTTTTCGCGGTATTGATCAAGCATGCTTTACATGCCAACAGTTTTTTCGATTAAACTTTCACATCAGATACATATTGTTAATCCGTAGTTGACCCTAATTCGTTTTTCACAAGCTTCACCGTGAAAAGCGATTAATGCTTTTGTATACATAATATATATACTTTAATTTCAATTTTTAAGACGTTTATTCAATTATCCACCCTTTTGTAAACTTGTACGAGTTCATGGCAGGTTTGTTCTGTTGTTTGTTTTTTTGGCAAAATTACAGAATCGCAGAAAGTATTCCAGAAAATCGTGTTTTTAACTCGTCACACAATGAAATGCACTGGGCCCTGTACAAGTGGCTTCTAGAATTTCACTGTTGGGTATTCGCGAAAGGTGTGCTAAGTATGTGGGGAACATTATTTTGGATACGCCTGTACATTTTATTGAGTATTCCTGAAAATTCAGTTGGATATGATAAATATTCTGTTGGGTATTCATAGGTATTCTGTTGAGTATCCATAGGTATTCTGTTGGGCCTGTCTGGAAATGTTGTTAGGTATGCCTATACAATCTGTATGCGTGAAAATTCTGTTGAAACTTTAACTATCTTTGAAAGGTGTCACACGTTATCCGCAACATACAACCGCTTTAAAAAGCAAATCCCCTATGATATTTATTTCCTTTAATTATAATCTTATCTTCAGTTGTCTTATGACTTTATATCCTATCGACATAAAGAAGGGTAATTTCCTCCTATATGTTACTCTGAGTTTCTGCTTGATAGATGTTTATGTCCACTAGTCCCAGCGAAGAGCATCTACAATCATAAGTTGTTTCTCATTTCTACTGATGTTTGATTACTTTGGAGCATGGCTACGTTGAGAATCGAATCAGAATCGAATTTTAGCATTTTAAATCCGTGGAATTACTGTTGTTCCACCAGAGGATCTCTATTAGTGACTTGTGAAATGAGAAATTAATAGTCAGTTCTATCAGAGGTGAGTGTTGTACTCAAATGGTTCAGAAATGGTTACTAATCACAGCAGTTGCAATCTTGTAAACACACTTAGCATATTTGCACCATATGACTGTTTACTTTAAGCACGAGGTTTATGTCATCTTCCTTTGGTTTCACAACAAGATGTTTCTTTTGTTCACGTTTTGTTTCAATTTCCCAACGACAGCTTGAGCTCGAAAGAATATAATCAATAAAATGGCGTTAACACAAACTAGAGAAAGGTCAGCTGATACTGGGTTAATACGTTAACCCGCATGTTAAATCTGTATGTTTTTCAGGTATGTTATGGACTTAATTTTGACAGCGAAAACCAGCAACAAAAATTCCTGATTCGTTTACAAGCTCCTAGATTTTACCTGAGGGGATAAAAGTTCTAATTTTGTATCTGTGAAGTTAATAGTTTTAATACTGCTCCTAAGAATTTAATAATTTTAATATTTTACCTGAGAAGTTAATAGTTTTAATACTGCTTCTAAGAATTTAATAATTTTAATATTCTACCAAAGAAGTTTACAGTTCTAATATCGTACCTGAGAAGTTAGTCATTTTAATATTCTACCAGAGACGTTAACAGTTCTAATATCGTATCCAGAGAACTTATTAGTTGTAATATTGTACCTGGGAAGTTAATAGTTATAATACTGTACCAGAGAAGTTAACAGTTATAATATTGTACCTGAAAATTTAGTAGATCTTATATTGTAGCTGAGAAGTTAACAGTTCTAATATTGTACCTGAGAAGTTGATAGTTATAATATTGTTACAGAGAAGTTAACAGTTCTAATATTGTACCTGAGAAGTTAATAGTTATAATATTGTTACGGAGAAGTTAACAGTTCTAACATTGTACCTGATAAGTTAATAGTTATAATATCGTATCAGAGAAGTTAACAGTTCTGATATTGTATTTGAGAAGTTTACATTAGTTGCAAGGTACCATCATATCATACTATAATTATTAGCTTGAAATATCTAATATACAGAACAAAATAATGAAAACTTCTTCGCTGTCTTTACTTCTGAACAAACACTTTGTTTAAACAATCTGTTTATCACAGAATCAAAGATGGTCCTTTGTCTTTATTTTCATATCTACCTAAATCTGTGTAATGACCAAGACATTCTACTTTAATAGATCATTTTGATCACCGTTTTAATTCAAAATGAGCGTCACTGAAAATTTTGATTTCAACAAATGCAATATAAGAAAACATGACATCCTTACCTTCCCTCGTGACTTAACACTAAAAATAAAGTTTCGATACCTGCAGTGGGCAGAGAGAACATACAGCTTATTGTGTTGCTTTTTGCTTAACAAGAAACAAACAAAAAATTTGTATAAGCAGTAATATTTTTATAATCAAAAGTCCAAGCGTTAAAGATTTTCTAATCGTTTGATCCACTATAAGAAAATAGTGTTGTCTTTGAAAATAATTTACAGACTTAACAAAACACGTTATCTAGATAGATTTAGTTTGTAAGTTACTTACGCTTTTTCATCTCTGAAAAAATTAGTGTTCCTTTTAAGTAACTGTTCATGTTAGTTAACGAATTTCGTGCAAAGCAGATCAAGAATTATCAGAACTAGTCGTCCCTAACTTTGAAGTGAGAGAATAGAGGGAAGGCCTCCACTTAACACCACTCACCACCAACTATTAGGATTATCCTTACCAACAAATAGTGGAATTGACTGTCACATTATAATGCGCGTTTGCAAAAACAGGAGAAAGTTAGTTGTTCAACGATAGCATTAATCTTCACCCTGAAAGTGTAACACTCGAGACACAGTCCTGAAGGAACCCTAGCTCCTGTGGGAAAGAATGGGATAGGTCGAGCCCACATGGACTTGAAATCACCAGTCGATTAATGTTTTGATAAAACTGGGTGAATATCCACGCAACTCATATGAGTGGAGGTCTCACAAAATGGCATGCATCCATATGGTGTCGTAAGCCTTCTCAAGGTCAAGGTCAAAATATTGTCATTTAAGAAAAAAACGTCTCTGATCGATGTTTTAAGTCAAATCAGACTGTACACGCTGACTGGAGCGCTACCGTCAGAACCCACACTGGGTGCGTGAGAGGAGGTTGTTTGATTCGAAGACCCAAAACAAAATGATCATTAACCATCCTTTTAAAGATCTTACAGAAACAGCTCGTCAAAGCAATTGGACGAAAATCTGAAGGAGTCTTGGGATCCTTCCCAGGCTTAGAGAAAGGGAGGATAATATTACGGTGTCAAGCATCAGTAAAACCATCCTATTGCCAGATCCGGTTAAAAATAACCAGAAGAATAGAATCTCAGAGTGAATATCATCATATCTAACTCATGTACTGTCAGACCAATAAAAGGCAAGCTTGAGTTCCACCATTATAAAAAGGCAATTGTAGTCATAGAGACGATCGCTTTGGCCGATTCTTGATGGTTAAGAATATGACGGATGAAACACTAGTGCTAGATGTACGTGAAAACTTTCGTCAAGAGTGTCCGTGATGCTCTGGTGATTAATGTCCTGGCCATCAGAGAGCAAGACCGAGAGGGGACAGAAGTATACTGTCCACTTCTCTTCCGAATCTTGTCCCATAAGTCTTTGAAAGTGTTGGTAGAAGAGATGCTGGTTGTATACTTAACCCAAGATTCCTTCTGGCTTTGGCGTCTTTCTTGGTCCTACTGTAAAGTCATGCGGTTTGAAAGTGTGGGATACCTAGAAAAGCTATCTCATGTCAGTTTCAAAACCATTTGTGATATACTGACCATAGAGTCAGTCACTACTGCCACAAAGTCATCTATCGATGACTTACAGACGACGTAACGACCAAGTTCCAAGAGAGCAGTGAGACAGAACCAGGTGATTTGGTCCAGCTTCCACTGAGACACATGGGTCGGGTGGCAATGATCACAGCCAGTCTCTCTCAAAATGATAGGAAATTAATCACTATCCAACGGGTCGCTGCCAACCTTCTGAGAAAAGTGAAGGGAAGCAGACAGAGACAGCAATAGCAGTAAAGGACTGACTAGGTGCATTAAAATAAGTATGAGAACCAGTATTGAAATAGAAAGAACATAAGCTGCGAATATACTCTCCATGGAACGACTTCTTCTATCAATATCAGTACCTTCCAGAGGGAATTATGCTCATTAAAGTGCCCTAGGATTAAAAAGGGAGAGGATGACTGTTCAATGAGAGCATCAAGGTCTGATTGATCATAGGTCTCTCCAAGGGGCAGATACAGAGAACAAACAGTGATAGTACGACCCAAGGAAGCACGGATGGCGATAGCCTCCGAGGGTGTATCAAGTAACAAAGACAGGGCGCGTACGTGCTAGTTGACCAGTATTGCTGCCCTTCCATGCACTTGAGCAGCACACACAATCTGTCATTCTGATAGAAAGAAGCTGCCGAAAGTTGGCTGTATCGACAGTGTTCAGAATTTTCTCCTGTAAAGAAAGACACACAGGATTATAGGAATGAGTAGAAGTTTTAATGTCATCCAGATTAGAATGAACAGTTCCGATGTATCATATTTGTTTGATAAAGAGTGTAGTATCAGAAAACGAGGTACAAGTATAGAAGAATGGGAAGACTGATGCTTAGACGTGATTGTTTACCAATGATCTGTGGGACTTATTAATTTAGTTTTATTTGGATTGTGCGATCCCTGATAAAAGAAGAAAGGTCCAGTGTACACTGACCCTACCCACCATAAAGTCCTATGGTTACAATGTAAAATGAGGACATTTCAGCAACGACAGGGTTTTGTGAGCACTATACTCAAACACCAGCATCAGACACAATGTGTCCACCACTTGTTGAGAACGTTCAACATTGATACTCTGTTGACCCTAGCCCAAGAGAACCAGACCCTAAGAGGCACTCCAAGGACGCTCATCTTTAGGAATTCAAGGCCAAAAATGTGGTGTGTTGGGATTGGAACCATCAACCACCAGGATCCTCTTCTCTCCTTCACTGGTTGCCTCTCACGGTAAACAAGCCGAAGGATTTTTAGATGCTATAGGAGGTAAACTGAAAATACAGAACCTTTTCTTGGAGGCCTCCTTACCACATACAGGAATCCACCCAGAGTGTCTCGTCACAAGAAGCTATATTAACATGTCTTTAATAATATTGTTTTTACTGGATGTGTGAAATCAGCAACTTTCTCAAACGTCCTTATTTCTAGTCATCAAATTAATTACATTATTATGTTATATAAACATACAAAATAAACTGTTTTTTTGTGGGTGGTCTAGAATACTCCATACTCTTAGAAACTTTACTATCAAATCTACCTAATTTCTGCTGAAGAAAACATGTTCTAAATTTAGTCATATTGAAAACTAACGATTCTGTTTTTGGAAAAGTTAATTGTTGATTTTGACGTCTAGTCAGGTCAAAATAAGGAACGATTAAATACAGAATGTGTTTCAGTGATCAAAATAGCCAGGAGTTGATGTGAGCACTTCACATATTTGTCTGTAGAAAACCAGAACTGAGGGTGATAGAAAAAAAAAATGCATATTTATGTGATTGGCTTAATTATGTGTAGAGACTCCTGCTGGGTCACCTTTAGTTTATAGACTTGCAATAACAGGAAAATAATTGGTTGCTGCTTTATTAAATATTAAAAATTATTCTTTGATTGTATAAACTTTTCAAAATATCGATTTATTTGCATTGAAAACCAAGATTTATTGTAAACTCTATAACACAATCTAGGCTTTTATAGAAATGTATATTACAGTCTAGCGGTAGAAAGCTGAACGTTAAGTGCTGGGCGGGATTCTAATGCTTATTTTTTTATAAAGTTAAGGAAACAACTTGAGCCATATAAAGACAGTGCATTAGGCTAGAGTTAGTTGTTAAGGTAATTACAGTAAATTATTGAACTAAATTAAGTCATTTTGAGGTCAATTAGTCAACAATAAGTGACTGATTTAGTAATTTTATTTTCGTCAACCAGTTAATTAATTTAGTGCATTGTACATTGAATTAGTGTTGAAACCAAGATACGGGTACAGTATTAGCAAATGAAGTTTGTGTTAGATGTAGTTTATTTGTAAAGTTAAGCCTGTAGGTAAACGTAAACTATTTATTATTTTCTTTAACAAAGATAGAGCTCACTAAACAATAGAAAACGTTGTAAATTGATGTAAGAAACATCAAGCACAAAGTGAAATAATTTCCGATTTGAATGAATGAAGTGATAAACATCAAGCTATTTATTTCGCGATAATTTAATAAGATCGAGCTTTCGTCTGAGAACTGTAATAATAACATGGTATTAATGGCCGTCTTATCACACGATTATGGAGTATTTCGCCAAAAACACCTCTATATAACAAAAAACAACAACAACAGAGTACAGAGAAAACAAGACCTTAGATGAACTTGGTGAAGAGTTATGCCATCTTATTCAGACGTTTTATGAAAAATGATGGTTTTATTGGCACAACTAATGTTAAAGTGAATGAAGATGTGTGAACTACACTGAAGTAAAGTAGGCACACATCTTTAATGTAAGCTATCCAGTTGGTAACAGAGTTTAAATCAATTAAAGTAGCAGCTAAACGTTTAAACACACCGTTCAGCCATTATGGTGTTGACGGATCAAACAATTTTGAAACAGGAACTAATTTTGATGGTAAACCTCAAAGTATCAATTAGATGACTGTTTACTCAAAATAGAAGAATCGAACAAGGAACTGCAGGTATTTAAGAGGAACTTAATAGAAGGAAGGACATGTCGTTAGGAGCTGCTTAGAAGCGTATCTGGGATGATAGGTCAAAAAACTAATTGCAGACAACAGAGATGTTACAATCAGGAGGGTTATGAATCTTTAGATGATGATAAACGAAAAGACTATATATGTTGAATTCTGAAACCAAACCACACTGAAAGATACCGAAACATCAAAAAGCAGTAAGACATTGAAGTACAAAATTCAGATGAGAATATTCAGTCACCACCTGTTAAAATATTGAGTTTAATAACTAAAAGAAGTTAAAAGGAAGGTGCCTCCAGAGATGAAGCATCAAACTGGTTCTGTACATAACATAGTTGGATGGAAGGTGCCTCCAGAGATGAAGCATCAAACTGGTTCTATACATACCATAGTTTGATTGAAGGTGCCTCCAGAGATGAAGCATCAAACTGGTTCTATACATACCATAGTTCGATTGAAGGTGCCTCCAGAGATAAAGCAGCAAGCTGGTTCTATACATACCAAAGTTAGAAGGAAGGTGCCACCAGAGATGAAGCAGCAAGCTGGTTCTATACATACCAAAGTTAGAAGGTAGTGCCTCCAGAAATGAAGCAGCAAACTGGTTCTATACATACCATAGTTGGAAGGAAGGTGCCACCAGAGATGAAGCAGCAAGCTGGTTCTATACATACCAAAGTTAGAAGGTAGTGCCTCCAGAGATGAAACAGCAAGCTGGTTCTATACCTACTATAGTTCGATTGAAGGTGCCACCAAAAATGAAGCAGCAAGTTAGTTCTATACATACCAAAGCTAGAAGGAAGGTGCCACCAAAAATGAAGCAGCAAGCTGGTTCTATACATACCAAAGTTGAATGGAAGGAGCCGTCCCTAATTTTGTAGTGTTAAGACAAGAGGGAAGACAGCTAATCATCACTATCCACCGCTTACTCTTGAAATACTCTTTTACCAAAGAATAGTGGGATTGACCATTACATAATAACGCTCCTACGACTGAAAGGGCGAAATATGCTTGGTTTAACGGGGATTCGAACTAACTTGTGACCCACAGATTATGAATCGAGCGCCCTTACCATTTGGACACACCGAGTCACTTCTTTTGTGAGAAGTAGTTAAAGAGATGGCAGTGGGTGCTGTTGATTATTAGTCTTCCCTCCAATCTATTACTTCTTAGTTGAAGAGTTGGCAGTGGGTGCTGTCGATTACTTGTCTTCCCTCCAATCTATTACTTCTTAGTTAAAGAGTTGGCAGTGGGTGCTGTCGATTACTTGTCTTCCCTCCAATCTATTACTTCTTAGTTAAAGAGTTGGCAGTGGGTGCTGTCGATTACTTGTCTTCCCTCCAATCTATTACTTCTTAGTTAAAGAGTTGGCAGTGGGTGCTGTCGATTACTTGTCTTCCCTCCAATCTATTACTTCTTAGTTGAAGAGTTGGCAGTGGGTGCTGTCGATTACTTGTCTTCCCTCCAATCTAGTACTTCTTAGTTGAAGAGTTGGCAGTGGGTGCTGTCGATTACTTGTCTTCCCTCCAATCTATTACTTCTTAGTTGAAGAGTTGGCAGTGGGTGCTGTCGATTACTTGTCTTCCCTCCAATCTATTACTTCTTAGTTAAAGAGTTGGCAGTGGGTGCTGTCGATTACTTTTCTTCCCTCCAATCTATTACTTCTAAATTAGGGAGGGCAAGTTTAACTAGCGCAAAATGTAACAAAACAAAGTGTTTGTTGTGTTTACTGAACTGAGAGAAAAACACTTAGATTATATATTTTTAATGAATTAGTAAGGTGATATTTTCTTTATATTAAAAATACTAAAGTATCAATTAATAATTATTGATTTGGATTGGATATTTCTCACTATTAGAGTAACGTTATGACTCATGTAAAAAACAACAACAGCTGGATAGCTCAGAAGTGACACCTATACGGGCTTTATATAAGATAGATTGTTTGTGACTACCGGATTTTGGTTTTATCGGATCACATCGGAATCTAGACTTGGATTTTCATCTAGTCCTGTCATTTAACTCAATACACTTCTGCTAATCTTATTTCCATTGCTCTTCGTCTCAGTTTTCACTGAGGGAAAAACTAAGATGAGTAAAAAAAAAAAAAATCCAAAGTAAAACACCCGTTTATTGTTCTAATACTTTTCTCCCGTAAGCCTTAAACATGATAAAGAAGGAAAAAGAAAACCGGTTAATTACAATAGGAACACATTTAATTCATACCTGAATCCTATTAGGACTAACGCTGTTGTAAGTTGTAAATATAATAATATTAAGTTAAAATGCTCAGAATCCTAATAAGATTTAGTACCTAAGAAAATCCTTAGAAAGTAGTAGAATGTGGTGGTAGAAATTTGATGATTTCAATAGAACAAATTAGCCATAATTACAGTCTGGTTTAACCGTTGACACAGCAGTTAAATATAAGCTTACAGAGAAGCAGACCTTGGTGAAACTTGATTCTAGAATATTGAAACTGGTAAGTGAGAAACTTCCAGCTGGACATCGGAAAGACAATAGACGAATAATAAAAATAATGAACTAAACGATCCAGTCATTAGTTTACTGAAAGCTTTTAAACGAACTTCAAGAAAACATCAAACACATCCTTTCTTTTTTAATATTTCATCCAAACTTTCTCTAACGAAAAACAACAACAAACCGACGGATAAGATTTTTATTTACATAGTTCATACATATAGAAATCAATAACTAAACGCACACAGAAACCAAAACTAAGGTGGTAGAGAAATTCAACTCATTTATCCTTATATTGTTGGTTTGTTGTTAAGTGTAAAACTGCACAGTGAGCTGTCTGTGCTGGGCTGTTGAGAAGTAGTCGTATTTCAAGTAGACCTAGTTCAAAGAAATAAATAGAAACTCTTCATTGTCTTTGTGAAAACTTTTAATGCACTTGTGAAACACCGCATGAGAATCAGGCAATGAGTGATCTAGCTAGTTTGCTCATAAAGTGAACCACATACCTGTGTCAGCACAGTGGAAACTCTGGAAGTTCGTATTGGAGATCTGATTGCTTCTATCAACAGAGATAAGATGTCTCTGCTTCTGTTGAACAATTGGACCCAATACACTTAAGTATGGACTGGGTTGTTTTGAATTTCGTGCAAAGCTACCCGAGGACTATCTGCGCTGTCTGTCCCTATTTTAATCACGTAAGACTAGAGGAAAGGCAGCTAGTCATCACCACCCACCGCCAACTCTTGGGTTACTCTTTTATCAACGAATAGTGGGATTGACCGTCAAATTATAACGTCCCCACGGCTGATAGGGTGAGCATGTTTGGTGTGACGGGGATTCGAACCCGTGACCCTCTGATTACGAGTTGAATGCCTTAACCACCTGGCCATGCTGGGCCCTTAAGTATGGTACTGTATGTAATAATACATGACACACTTAATGATAACATTAACGAGTATTGTTAAAGGTATTTCAAATATTAACAGTTTTAGTCAAAAGCTTAACAAATAGTTTACATAAAAATTTTATACAAAGATAAAGTAAACTGGCGTAAAGATACACGAAACGCGTATAAATTATGTATACTGATGTGTGCTGATATACTGAAATGTGTTAATATATTGATTTATGTTGCTTGGTTTCCTTTAATCGCTAATTGCACAATGGAGTATTTGCATTGTACCACATGTAGGACTCTAACAGCAGATGTTATCTCGTTGAGCCGCCTGTGGGGGTTAGAGAGAGTTGATAAACAACAAACCTCGTGACCCGCGTGGTTTAACTCTAACAATTTGTCTTCTGAGTGAGTTAATGATAAATAATTTCTAACGCTCAAATCAGGATTTCGATATTCATGGTTGTGCACAACACACAGAGCTCGTTGTGTAGCTTTGTGCTTGTACAAACAGAATTTGAGAGAGACCATTTATAAATAAAATTAAAAGAAAAGTTTAAAAAATAGGATCGATAAATTAATTTAATTTGTAATTGGTTTAAAAATCCAGTCTGGAAATAATTCTCCTAATTCTGTATTAAGAAACAAAAGAAAACAACTGATTCAATAAATTGGAATATATGAATCAGAAGAGAAAGTTTGAAAAAACTTATTTAATAAAACAAATATCCAGAGGGAAAAAATATGTGGATTTGTCATGTGAAGTCACTTGAAAATAGGGATACAGTTATTGATTAAAATAAATGGTTGTCTGGATAATAATAGCTACTGTTAATTGTACAGCTAATTAACTTTACAAAGTATTAAAATGATTTAAATTATTAGATTTCTGATAATAATAATGAAGTCAAGTGAGCGAATAACATGTTAGAATTTTAATGAATAATTAATGAATCAGTGGTTTAAAGACGATGCACAGTGTTAACCAGCATATCTGATTAGAATAATTATCAAAACACTCTGGTAACGAGTTTCAAACTTTAAGTGGTTGTATATATATATATTCGATTGGTAGTTATTTAATTACGACAAACCCTATATTTACGTTAAAAGAAGACAACAAAATGTACGTCTTATGAGAAACATTGAATATTCATTTTAAACTTTCGATATTAGCTTAATCTTTCACTTGAATGTTTGAACGGTTTCTGAAAACAACAAATATGATTGACGAAACATATAAGGTCGATCAAATTACTTGTCTTTAAATTTGTGAAAAGACTCGACATGGCTGGTGAGTAAAAGCGTTCGATTCGTAATCTGAGGGTCGCGGGTTCGAATACCAGTCGCATCAAACATGCTCGCCCTTTCAGCCGTGGGGGCATTATAATATGACGGTCAATCCGAATAGTGATTCGTTGGTAAAAGAGTAGTCCAAGAGTTGGCGGTGGGTGATGATGACTAGCTGCTTTCTTTCTAGTATTACACTGCTAAATTAGGAACGGCTGGCGCAGATAGTCCTTGAGTAGCCTTGCGCAAAATCGAAAAGCATTTGTGAAAAAAACAAAACTAGGTAGGGGTAAATAAGCAAACTGATTGGATTAGAATGTCGATCTGGACAAGGTTATTAAAACATGATTTTATTTAACAAAAATACAACAATAAATTAATATTTAAACGAGATTATAAGATGTTAATTAATAATTAATGTTAATTACGTTTAAATTCATCTTAGTTTCTTTTTCTAATTATTTTTACGCTTAATTTACTTCATTATTACTCACATTATCCTCTGTTTGGTAGTTTCTTCAGTTTTTAGTGTAATATTCTGTTTGTCTGCATTACGCGATTTTTGCTTTCAGGTCTTATTGTGTTTCAACTATTATGAAGAAAACTGTTATTAAACTTGTGAATGATTTTCCTCTAGTTACATTTTTCCATCTGTATCATGAAAAGATAAAAGAAATCTCCGGTTTCTGGTGACACAAGAAACATCATGGCTTTGAATCACCGCAGAACATCCTGCTCTGAATGTGGTGGTTGTTACGTTAGAAAAAAAACTGGCCACAAACTTCACCACCGGAGATAAAAAGAAGTCAGTTCCCCAAATGAAGATGAGACAGATGACAGTGCTTTGTTCAGATTACTGTTTGATCAACCGCGGGTTATCTACTTAATCAGACGTTAACAAAAGTCAAACTGACATCTTTTGACAGATGTACTAGTAAAAAAAACAAACAAAATTAAAATACCAAGAACTCAACGTTCATGTGAATTGCTTGTTAACTTTTATTTAAGAAATGTATTCCGTTTACGTTATACATTATTTTGGATAGCCTTAAAACCTCGGGAGGTGAATATTTTGTTGAGCAATTCTCGTCGTCTGCAAGTGTAGTGGTGTTTATGTAGCAGGATATGACGTTGTAATTTCTATTATTGAAAAATATAGATTGATGCGCATGAATAAAAATTGATTATTTGTTAATTATTTCGTCATCATAAGTTTCATTGTAAATATGCCAAGCGATTATACTGATAATTATAAATAGAGGACCCTGCATGGTCAGGTGGTTAGGGTGCTGAACTTTTAACGTAATTTGAGTGTAATGGGTTCGATTCTCTGTCATACCAGACATGCTCGACATTTCAGCTGTGGGAACGTTATAATGTGACGGTCAGTTTCATTATTCGTTAGTAAAATAGTTGGCGGATGGTGATGATAACTATCTGTTTTCCCATTAGTCTTACGCGACTAAATTAGGAACGGCTAGCGCAGAGAGCGCTCGTTTAGCTTTGCGCAAAATGAGAAACAAACAGAGAAACCACGATCTTAACAATAGGAATTCCTTATAAATTGTTAAGATTTTTACTAATTTTCAAAAGTTTTCATTCTTTGTCGTTAAGTGCACAACTGTGCAATGAAATATTACTGCCCAACCCATCGCAGCTATCTAAAACATATTTGTTGCAATGAAAGTATTTCAAAAACCCCTTTGAATCAACGGAAAGTTTTAGAAGGAATAATAATCCATAGTTTGAACCTTGGATAGGATATATAGTTATTGAAGACATGTTACATAAAGCAATCCAAAAGGGCAACTATAGAATTACTCGATAGATTCCATTGTGTATACTTCTTTAACCCTAACACACGTGTAATCAGATCTGTTTGCTTTGCATACACTAGAGATCATGAGAAACATCTTCTGAGAGTTTGGAATCACGAATGCCACGTGATATCACTTTTGACGTCACGTTCTCTGCATGTAAGCTTCAAAGCTGTCGTATATGTCAGATTGCTTGCAGTGTCTGTGAAAAATCTTTTTACTGAACGTCGTTCAGTTCTTGTGAAAGTTTTACATATGAGTGAATTAAACAATATGTTCACCAACTTTCATGTAGCTCAAGGCCCAGTTTAATCGTATTTAAAAATTTAAAGACAGGATCTGTAACAAGTGTAGCGTGACTTTAAAGTTTCGCTAGATACCAGACAAGAAAAATTTTAAAGAGTCTGTAGCATTCGTCAAGTTTCCAGATCTATTGGGTGACTCCAGCAAACTGTGTGAAAGATTATCCAAAACACATCAAGTTGCCAGACCGACTGGGAGACTCCAACAAAATGGTGCCTGAAACAATAAAATTATTTCCATACAAAACTGAAAATAACGGGAACTGATTCTTGTTGGCTCAAAAAAAAAAAGAAGCCAACGTTACCCCAGAATTCATTGCACGTGTTTAAATGGATAACTATTAGTTTGACAATGTTGTCTGAGGTGAGGTCGATCCACATGAATTCGATGAAAGGCCTCGTCATGATCCAATTCGTATGGATTGGGTATACCAACAGTGTCATTATGAGTCCTACATCTTTTAGAAGACTATAGATTATATTTTATGAAGAGTTACGGTCACATGTAAATGCTTTAAACACATGCGGCTAGTGTTACCAGTGTTCGTCTAAACTGGAGCACTACACAATGTTTTCAAAGCGGTAAAAACCGAATCATGCAATGCTAAACGTAAATAAATTATCAGTAGGAGGTTTCTAAGTGTTTGGCTCTCAAGGTCACTAGGACACCATACTTGTGATTTTTAGGTAAGAAGGCTATCTGAAATTGTTGGGAGACCAATACCACACTCATCTTAACAATGTAGTAGCCAGCTGTACCCAGATATGTACTGTTTGTTACTGTGACTGATAGTTGATGCTGAAAACGAGGGAAAACAGTGTTAATAGTAAAGGTTTTGAATGACCTGAGAAATAAGGTAGTCCGTCAAATTGGGTATTCTCGTTCAAATCATTTTTATCTCCCTAGTAAAGTATGCCTGACGCCAATGATTCATAAACAAAAGTATCTTAAGACGAGCTCTCTGAAACCTCACAAGCATTGAACTAGAGAAGATAATTTAAGTAGGAAAACATGTTTTACGAAGACAGATACATAAGACTTCTTGTGCGGTAAGAAATGCATATAAATGAAGGTATTCTGATTAAAATACTAGTGTTAAGAATGTTCTTAAACTGATTACGACAATGAGGCTCCAGAACCTACGATAAGAATGTTCATCTCTTGGATGTTGATCACTAAGATTTTTACTTATATGTCGAACATAAAGAAAACAGCGAACGTTTGATGGGCATGCGTAATACTTCTGTACTTTTAATTATAAGCTGGGATTTATAATTTAAAACAGGGTACAGTTTTAGAAACTTAGAACTTACAGTTGTTCGTCATCCATCTAGACATTGGTTAAGAAATCCACCTTGGAACAATGTAGCACTCTTACTGCTCGTAATTTGAGGGTTGTGGGTTCGCGTCCGCGTCGCGCTAAACAGGCTCGCCCTCCCAGCCGTGGGGGCGTTATAATGTTATGGAAAATCCCACTATTCTTTGGTAAAAGAGTAGCCCAAGAGTTGGCGGTGGGTGGTGATGACTAGCTGCCTTCCTCTAGTCTTACTCTGCTAAATTAGGGACGGCTAGCGCAGATAGATTTCGAGTAGCTTTGTGCGAAATTCCAAAAAAAACAAACAAGAAACAAAGCATTGTTACTTTACAGATGGAAAGGACGGTGCATCAGTCAATGTCCCCCAGTGGTACATCTTTGGACTTACACTGTTAGAAACAGGGTTTTGATACCCGTGGTGGGCGGAGCACAGATAGCCCAATGTTAAGCTTTGTGCTGAACTCCAGTTACCTAAATGAACTATAAACTAAGACGTCACTTGACGTCTTTGTTCCCAAGTGTTCCTTGTGACCTTTAAACCAAATTGTTTGATCCTCCACTTCAAGTTCAGTGTTTTTAATGGCTTCCTGTTTTATACATGCGAAAATATTTTCTAAAAATATCTGCATCTATTATTCTAATAGATTAATATTCAAGATAACAAGTACTATTTTCAGTCTTATTTCTACTGACACAAAGTACCTTTCTGTTTCATCAGGACCAATAAAACGAATGGTGAACATCAGGAAAAGTTTCATGAATTTTATGTACCAGTTGAAGAGGTCGATCTTGTCTGAATCTGAGAAATACAGAAAAGTATTTTGAAAACAGTTTTGATTACTTCTCAGTGTCATGACTTAAGTATTCCACTTTCTTTTCTTCGGTATCTAAATACTCTTGGTTTTCCGAGGTAACGTGACATGTATTTCTCCTTATTTATTATAAGATACCTTATAGACATCTATCATTATTTTATTTTCTCATTGGCTAATAACGTAATAACATGTGCACGTTTAGCAGATTTCCTGTCGCCACTCTTTACTGAAGAGTTCGTTGTATAAAATATTTAAAGAAGCTCGTAAAATTACAGTTGAGTTTATGATTCAGAAAAGAAATATTGCATAACTTTATCACTGCGATAAGAAAAAACTTACACGGCTATATTAACCTTCTCTCTGTTGTTATACTGCCATATTAACCTTCTTTCTGTTCTTACACTGCCATATTAACCTTCTCTCTGTCGTTACACTGCCATATTAACCTTCTCTTTATCGGTACAATGCCATATTAACCTTCTCTCTGTCATAACACTGCCATATTATTAGCATTTTGTCAGTCGATTCACTGCCGTGCTAACCTTCTCTCTGTCATAACACTACCATATTATTAGCCTTTTGTCTGTCGATACCCTGCCGTGTTAACCTTCTCTCTGTCATAACACTGCCATATTATTAGCCTTTTGTCTGTCGATACCCTGCCGTCTTAACCTTCTCTCTGTCATAACACTACCATATTGTTAGCCTTTTGTCTGTCGATACCCTGCCGTGTTAACCTTCTCTCTGTCATAACACTGCCATATTATTAGCCTTTTGTCTGTCGATACACTGCCGTATTAACCTTCTCTCTGTCATAACACTGCCATATTAACCTTCTTTTTTTCGTTACACTGCCGTGTTAACATTTTGTAAAACGTAGTTCCTCACTTGTTTCATTTTATGAAAAATGTCAGAGAACACAAAACTAGCTTTTGGGTCGATGTATCAGATAAACTAGGCTTCGTGGAGACACGTAGAAATCACGAAATTTTTCGGATATCTCACATGCAGAGCAATAACATAAAGTATGAATTCTAAAGTTCTTGAATAACGTAAATAAAACAGCTAGCTTCTCCCAAAGGTGTCATCAAACTGGATGTGGGCTAGCTGCTTCCACTTCGGGTGAGACTTTTCTCCAAAAGGACAGTAAATTGCTTTCAGAGTTGATATATCTTGGTTCCAATATAACACATGAGCAGACTTTCATTTCAAGAAATCAGAGTACAAAGCATTTCTAAAAACCCTGAATAATGTTACATTGCTTCTCATAAAAAGAAATGATTGGGTAGTAAATTCTGGTATAGAAATAGAAAGTTCATTGTGATTTTCAGTATAGAAGACAAGGTAGGGGGTAACTTCTTGAACGAAGAATTTTTTTAACCTTTATTTAAAGCTGATAGTAGGCTTAGAACACAAGCTTGTCCGATTTTCTTCAAAACAACCTCTTTATAATGATGCAAAATATTCTGTGCTTGAGCTTGTGAGGAAATTGTATATTTCTTCAAGATAGTTCATACTTCTAGAAGTGTGAATTCACTCCTTTCTCTACCTTTTGATCCTTTGTTATTGTTTCATCTATATCTGATGACACTTCTTTCTTCTGTTGTTTATTATTTCGTATCATTCTGTCGGTATATCTGATGATACTTCTTCCTTCTGTTGTTTATCATTTCGTATCATTCTGTCAGTATATCTGATGATACTTCTTTCCTCTGTTGTTTATTATTTCGTATCATTTTGTCAGTATATCTGATGATACTTCTTCCTCCTGTTGTTTATCATTTCGTATCATTCTGTCAGTATATCTGATGACACTTCTTTCCTCTGTTGTTTATCATTTCGTATCATTCTGTCAGTATATCTGATGATACTTCTTCCTTCTGTTGTTTATCATTTCGTATCATTCTGTCAGTATATCTGATGATACTTCTTCCTTCTGTTTTTTATCATTTCGTATCATTCTGTCAGTATATCTGATGATACTTCTTTCTTCTGTTGTTTATCATTTCGTATCATTTTGTCAGTATATCTGATGATTCTTCTTTCCTCTGTTGTTTATCATTTCGTATCATTTTGTCAGTATATCTGATGATACTTCTCTTTCTTGTCCACCAGGTTTTGTCAAATTATTATGTCTTACTTGGTGACAGAGTTTTCGATACAGTTATTCATCACATTCTGTAGAAAACTATTTTAAACATCAATATATTTTTTTGTGTGTGAGGTTAGATAGTGTAGGAAGCCTTGCATGGCCAGATGGTTAAGGCGTTAGACGAGTAATTTGAGGGTCGTGGGTTCGAATCCCCGTCACACCAAATATGCTCGTTCTTTCCGCGGTGGGGACATTATAAGGTAACGGTCAATCCCATTATTCTTTGGTAAAAGGGTAGCCCAAGGGTTGGCTCTAGGTGGTGAGGACTAGCTGCTTTCCCTTTAGTCTTACACTGCTAAATTATGGATGGCTAGCGCAGATAACGCTCATGTAGCTTTGCGCAATATTAAAAAACAACAACAATACATAGCTTAGAAAGTGACATCAGGTGGTATAATATATTTTGGGAATGTATTTCTTATGACACCATGCATATACAAACATTCAATCAAGATAGCATCTAAAAAATGTGTGATGACAATTAATACTAATTAATCTTAATTACTAATAAAACAAAATACGAAAGCCTCTCTAATTACGTATGGAAATTATTGAGCTGATTATCCGGGCTTCGAGTGGTGGTTTTGGCCTTTAACCCGAGAACATTTTACGACGTCGGACCTGCTCACTGAATCATTAAACATCGAAACAAGATAGAGCTTAGTGTAATCACTGTTTTGTGATTAGGATAAAACTAAACAGGGGGATTTCTGTGCTGTGTCCACCATGAATATCAAAACCCGGTTTTTAGCACTGTGAGTCCCCGGTCTTATCACTGAAGGGGAAAGACAACACATTTGATTAATGCAGTTATTATTATTTAAAAATACAATATTATATTTACTAAATGTAACTAATACAACTAAATATAAATTGAAACAAATAGATATAATAGTGTGAAAAATAGTGTAAAATTACATAAAACATATAAACTCATACTTTGTTTAGACGAAATGTTCACAGCCTTCGTGTGTGTGACATTTTGAGCAGGTTGCCAACTTTTAACTGTTTTAATTCACTAGCGTGTTTAGTTTGCATTGTTAAAGAAAATATGCTGAACGACTACAGTTTGAAGAAACAATGCAACAAATCAAAAACAGAATTAAAATAACTTAGAAAAGTTAACACAGAATTCGGGGAAATTCTGAAATAATAGTTTGCTTTGTGTAAATTTCGTGCAAAATCATTCTGAATTTTGTTGTGATGGAATCGAGTAAAGAAAGATAGTCAATATAACCCACCGCCAACTTTAAGGCTACTCTTTTACCGACGAATGGTGGGATATTTCCTAACATTGTAACACCACCGTAGCCGGAAGAGCAAGCATGTTTTGTGATAAGGATTCGAATCCGCGTCTCAGAAAGCACATGTGAAGCGCCGTAACCCCCAGATTAAGCCAGGCCTACAGATAAAATAAACTATTAAATCTCTATGGTACCATAAATGCTTGACTTGTGTCGGAGTATACAAGGTTAGGGCAAAACTATTTCTATCTTATAGTGTCAGTGTTAACTATTCCATACATAGAGGGCCAACAATCATGATGTAGTAATCGATTGACCCAGCGTAACGTTCGGTGATCTTAAATAAAATGACGAGAGACAGAGGTAAAACACTTAAACTTCTGTTGACATAAATAGATATACAATATATATAACTTACAAAGATAGCCGTTTATGCTCAGTATTTATTATACAAATTAAATGATTTGTACTGAGTGAACGACCATACTGCGTAGGACAACTGACAGAGCACAAGCTGTGTTAGAACTGAATAACTTGATAACCCTAAAAGGTGGAATGTTTAAGGCAAGAATAGAAGAAATTATGTATAAGCTGTTACTAGTATCTTAATTTATAAAATAATTCTTCTGAACATCCTTGTCGAAAATTGTGTGAAAAACGGGTAAATTTGTCGATGCTTTAACGTTTCGTTAAAAAATAAATTTTGTTTATCAGAGAATTACAAAAAGTGCTGTATGCATTTATTGAAAGATAAAACCTCTACTGAAAAGTTTCACTCAGCACTAGAGATGTCTTTAAGCTCCAACAAGTCCTGGTAACTCTAATGAGATGCGACAGGTTAAATGTTATAACGTCTTTTCTATGGAATTTTCGTGTCTGAAATAGGAATATATAGCTTTAAAAATTAAACTTTCTGTCGTGTTATAATTGTGTGTGATGATAAATAATTAATTTTTTAAATCAAAGTAATGTGCTTCGTTTATATTTATTGAATTTGCTTTTCTGAAACTAGTTCTAAGCTTGGAGGATTCTTAGTTCGTTACGTGTATTAGGTGCGTCGGTTATACGGTGTGATGTTTAATGATGGAAAATATAAAGTAAATTTGAATTTAGTTAAATGACTGAATTCTAAGCTAAGAAAGTAAACAAACTGATGCGAAATGTAAGCCGATCCTATTATTAAAGCAAAACACAAACCACAAATTATACACTTGTATACAAATTAGACAATCGTTTATTACCAGATCTGTAAAACAATAAACACTTATTGTCACTCAGTACGTTTTTCTGATTCACGAAGAAAACCAATTGGAGTAACATCAGTATAAATCTTCTTACATAACAGAAAATGCTGGACCTAACCAAAACGACTAGCACCTTCTGTTATCTTATTCAAAACAGTTAGGATTATAACCTCCAAATACCATGAAGGGTATTGCTATCGTTGATATGATTTGTACAGAGTGCAAGGTTATAGCAATATCCCCGCGGGTATTATCTGTCTGAAAACAAAAAGGAACAAAGGTAAATAGAACGAAAATAACTCAATATTTTTTTCTATTTATATAAAAACTGCACAAAAGAAGATTCAATAATAAATGTTGAAATTTTCAACACTAAAATCAGAAGGTAAAGATCAGTGATGTCGAGAAATCCACTTGTTGAGAATTTTATATGCAAAAACGGCTCGTTTGGATTGAGAAAATATTTCAAATAGAAGATCGAACAACGTTTCGACCTTCTATTTGAAATATTTTCTCAATCCAAACGAGCCGTTTTTGCATATAAAAAAGAAGGTAAAGATATGGTACGCGTAAATACCAGTGGTCATCTGAGTAAAGGTCATTCGATCGATTTGGTGCCACTAGGTCCAGCATGGCCAAGTGAGTTAAGGCGTTTGAGACGTAATCGGAGGGTTATGGGTTCGAATCCTAGTTGTGCCAAACACGTTCGCACTTTTAGCCTTGAGGTCGTTATAATGTGACGATCTATCTCACTATTCGTTGGTAAAGAGTAGCCTAAGAGTTGGCGGTTGGTGGTGATGACTAGTAGCTTTCCCACAAGTCTTACACAAAATTTATCATCTGTATCAATAGAACCACTACTGTTACACACTGTATCAATAGAATTAGCTACTGTTATATACTGTAGCAACATAACCACTACTGTTACACACTGTATCAATAGAACCACTACTGTTACACACTGTATCAATAGATCTACTACTGTTATATACTGTGGCAACATAACCACTACTGTTACACACTTATCAACAGAATCATATACTGTTATATACTGTGGCAACATAACCACTACTGTTACACACTTATCAACAGAATCATATACTGTTATATACTGTAGCAACATAACCACTACTGTTACACACTGTATCAATAGATCTACTACTGTTATATACTGTAGAAACAGAACCACTACTGTTACACACTGTATCAATAGATCTACTACTGTTATATACTGTAGCAACATAACCACTACTGTTACACACTGTATCAATAGATCTACTACTGTTATATACTGTAGCAACATAACCACTACTGTTACACACTGTATCAATAGATCTACTACTGTTATATACTGTAGCAACATAACCACTACTGTTACACACTGTATCAATAGATCTACTACTGTTATATACTGTGGCAACATAACCACTACTGTTACATACTGTATCAATAGATCTACTACTGTTATATACTGTAGAAACAGAACCACTACTGTTACACACTTATCAACAGAATCATATACTGTTATATACTGTAGCAACATAACCACTACTGTTACACACTGTATCAATAGATCTACTACTGTTATATACTGTAGAAACAGAACCACTACTGTTACACACTGTATCAATAGATCTACTACTGTTATATACTGTAGCAACATAACCACTACTGTTACACACTGTATCAATAGATCTACTACTTTTATATACTGTAGCAACATAACCACTACTGTTACACACTGTATCAATAGATCTACTACTGTTATATACTGTAGCAACATAACCACTACTGTTACACACTGTATCAATAGATCTACTACTGTTATATACTGTAGAAACAGAACCACTACTGTTACACACTTATCAACAGAATCATATACTGTTATATACTGTAGAAACAGAACCATTACTGTTACACACTGTATCAACAAAATCATATACTGTTATATACTGTAGCAACAGAACTAACTACCATTATATATTGTAGCAGCATAATTAGCTACTGTAACAACAGAACCCCTACCGTTATACACTGTAGCAATAGAACCAACTACCGTTACACACTATAGTAACAGAACCAGCTACTGTTATCCACTGTAACAACAGAACTAACTACCGTTATCCACTGTAGTAACAGACCCGACTACCGTTATACTCTGTAATTCCAGCGTAGTAATGCTACACACTATAGCATCAGTTCTATAATGCTGTAAAGGATATAACTTTATCAAATAAATTGGTCTCCTTGTTAGATATCCTTCAACCAGTGTTGTATTAGGAGTCTACTTATTAACATATTACGAAATGTAACCGTCTATTAGCGTTGTGTATCATATTACGAGTGTGCTAATATATTATAAGCTGTAACCATCTATTAGCGTTGCGTATCATATCACGAGATTGCTAATATATTATAAACTGTAACCGTCTACAAGTGTTGTATACCATATCACGAGTCTACTAATATCTTATAAACTATAACCGTCTACTAGTGTTGTATACCATGTCACGAATGTACTAATATCTTATAAACTATAACCGTCTACTAGTGTTGTATACCATGTCACTAGTGTTCTAATATCTTATAAACTATAACCATCTACTAGTGTTGTATACCATGTTACGAATGTACTAATATATTATGAACTGTGGTATATTGTCTACTTTGGTAACCATCTAGTATTAGTGCACACTAATAGTACTAGCCTAGTATTATTACTCATTGCTTTAACAGTGTAACAATAATGACAATATAGTCTAAGTCCAATGTTCATGTACAATGTGATACCATTGTACTTTTTTAATGCTTGTTCTGTTATCATACACTGAAATAGGAGTCTGTTTAGGTTATGTACTAAACAACCGTTCTACCTTTGAATTATATTGTAGACCTACTGGTTAAATATTATTGTTTTACCACAGCCAATCAAAACTTGATTTACTAGTCTATTTTTTGCTGATACAGTTTGTGTTAAGAAAGTGTTACGTATTTTTTATGTTTTATGTTCTTCGTAGACTAAACGCAACAGAAAAACACAGATAACAGCTTGTATAATTTGTTACACTAAACTATTAACAAATATAACAGATATAACATAAATTATATAATAACAGTGACAGATATTAAGTTACAACATTCGAAATTAATTACAAAACAAAATAATACTAGTTTCAAACTTCAAAATTAATCACAACACAAAACGGTACTGGCCTGTATCTAATATAATGATCTAAAATGAAAGTCTCAAATTCCAGTCTAGGGTGTGAATTTGGTCCCACGAAGAAATTCCGAAGCTTAAATGAAGAAGTTCAGAAACAGTTCACAGTTCAATAAATTCGCCGACTCTCAGCACAAGCAGTAATTCAGATGTATCGTAGAGATTGACGAAATAAAATCACAGCTTCCGTAGATCTAACTTCAGTCACAAATCCAAATTGAATAATCACAGCAAACACTTAATCTTTCTCAAATAACTGACTCTCTTCTTTTGAAATAAAACTAATGTCTGACTCTCTCTTTTCTTGTTCGAATAAAAACTAATGTCTGACTCTTTTTTTCTCTCTCGCATTTTCGTCTGTTTATATATTGTAGGCCTAGACCCCTCGAATAACCGCGAAATTTCTACAGATCTCCAGAGCAATCCGCGCATGTCCGTTCTTGCACGAGACTAAACGTCTAGACACGAAGTCGCCAGCACTTCATTTACAAACATATGATTGGTCTACTTAATTCAAGAAAATTCTAAATGTTACCCTAAATGAATAACAATATATTTTATAAGTTTAAACTTCGAAACAATAATATAAATATGGAAACGCAGTTGTAGAAATGAAAATCCAAACACAACACGACATGTTGTCGTTCAAAAAATATTTACACATTTACATAACAAAAGTGTTTCTATTGACGCAACGTGAAATAAGTGGAATATTCATTTTGTAAGCCACAGTTTTATCTTTCATATTTGTATGTGTCAAATACTCATACATTGTTTTATTGATTTATCAAATGATAATTAACATTTAAATAGAAATATATTAATGTCATCAGGTGTAAGTAACTGTAACTAAGTGTATTTCACACAAGCCTTTTTTCCAAATAATTTAAAATTAGTTTGAAGACATCTTTATGACAATGGAAACATTAATTAATTATTCAGTGATGTCGAGAAACCCACTTGTAGAGAAATATATATGCAAAAGCGGCTCGTTTGGGTTGAGAAAATTTTTACATAGAAGAGCAAACAACGTTTCGACCTAAAAAACAACCTTACAAAAAGAGACATTAATTCCACTAAACACCTAAAACAAGACAAAAACATAAAAATTCTAAAAGCAGATAAAGGTAATGCTATAGTCATAGTGAACACGAATGAATACATCCAAAAAATGAAGAACATCCTATCAGACGCGAACAAATTTAAACCAATACACACAAATCCAACAAAGACACATGAGACGCAACTAAACAAATTACTACTACAAATGAAAAAAGCCAACACAATTTCACAAACACTTTATTCCTACCTACGTAAAACCGACTCACGCACACCACAAATATACGGCATCCCCAAACCTCATAAACCAGATTGTCCATTACGACCAATAATAGCCACATATGAATCGTTTAATTACAATCTTGGTAAATACATAGCATGGGCATTTTCCAAATATGTAACATCAGCCAGCTCATTCATCAAAGGCTCTTTTAATTTCAAGTCTAATCTAAATCAACTTAATCATAAAGCCTTAATGGCCAGTTTCGATGTTATATCCCTCTTTACAGAAGTTCCAACCACTGAAGCCTGCAAGATAGCCTTATAACTCTATATCCAAGACCCTAACTCAAATATAGACATTCCCAGTAACCAGTTAGCATCCCTCATAGAATTCACCACAATAAAGACAAACTTTATGTTCAACAACCAAAACTATATACAAACAAATGACCTAAGCATGGGCAACCCAGTATCACCAGTTCTAGCTAATATTTTTATGACACAAGTTGACACACAAGCAATTAACACAGCATTACATCAACCACTATACTGGTACAGATATGTAGATGATACGGCTGCGGGATTCAAATCTACAGAACACATACTTAATTTTTTTAATCACAATAGATCTATACATCCCAACATTAACTTCACATGTGAACAGGAAGAAAGCAATCAAATATCATATCTTAACCTCAAAACTACAAGAACCTACACACAGTTCAAAACAGAAATCCACAGAAAAATCACCCATACTGGACTATACATTCCTTGGGACTCAGCACATGAAACAAAACAAAAACTCAACATACTAAGAAACCAGATAAACACAGCCATAAAACTGTGCTCACCAGATAAAACTAACGATGAATTAGACAAAATAAAACAATACTTCATCAACATCAATAAGTTTCCTCCACAAACCGTAGAAAACATAACACGCACGCACCTAGACAGAAAGCAAAATCAATTAACAAAAGTAAATAAATCTCATGAATCAAAAAATCACGAAACCATATTCTGCTGTATACCATATATTCCTGACATCAGCAAATAAATAACCAACATTTGGCAAAAACTAGTAACAAAATATGACATTCCAGTTAATACCAAATTTATTCAAAAACCAAACACAAAACTGAGGTCTATACTATGTAAAAACTACACTGACAAACACCATACCAACATTATTTATAAAATACAATGTGATAACTGCCACGACTTCTATATTAGAGAAACAAGTAGAAAAATGGAAACCAGATTCAAAGAACATAAAAAGTCACCTTCACACGTTTTCGAGCACTGCAAGTCAAATAAACACAACATAACCATAGAAAACACCCAAATACGAAATAAAGAAACAAACATAAACAAACGCAAAATTAAAGAAGCCTTACTTATACAACTTAAACCCAAAATAAACCAACATAAAGGAGCGCCTTTATACCTACATTAATATATAAAATAAATAAAATTATGTATTCAAACATCTATCACCGCCCTCTACATTCAGACACTCAGTTACACAACCCCTTTCAGACATGTGGTCAGCTTCCGGTCAGTTACCTCTTTCTATATGAACCTGACGATGACCGAATGTCAAAACATTGTTTGCTCTTCTATGTAAAATATTTTCTCAACCCAAACGAGCCGTTTTTGCATATATATTAATTAATTATTGTATGCTTTCAAAGATACGGAAAGGAAACATTAAGGTTTATTGACCTTATTATTCGAAATAACTGACCTGCACAACTGTTTTTTTAAAACACTAAACATCAATTTTGTTAGTTTGTTTGTTTGTTTTTCGAATTTCGCACAAAGCTACACGAGGGTTATCTGTGCTAGCCGTCCCTAATTTAGCAGTGTAAGACTAGAGGGAAGGCAGCTAGTCATCACCACCCACCGCCAACTCTTGGGCTCCTCTTTTACCAAGGAATAGAGGCATTGACCTTCACATTATGACGCTCCCACGGCTGAAAGAGCGAGCATGTTTGGCGCGACGGGGATGCGAACCCGCGACCCTCAGATTACGAGTCGCACGCTTTAACCCACTTAGCCCTGCCGGCTCCCTAAACAACAAACTCTGACACACGTGTTTAGTGAATAGACTGTGATATAATTACTGACCGAGTTTATTTGTAAAATGTGATTTTTTTGTATTTGTCTTGTTTCCTTCTACTTCGAGTTAGTCGAACTGTGTGAGAGTGAAGCAGTCAATGTTGGGAAACAAAATGTGCTCAACGTTTTATCTAGTGGAACACTGAGTGACACACGTAGTTCTTTGGTAGAAACCGTCTTTCCACGTGAACTACGTTTAATCTCACAAACTAACTTGAAGACTATCAGACTCCACGTTAAGCTCTGTTGAAAAGTATTTACTTTGCAAATTTTGGCTTTTTTATATGTGTGCGTGACTTCTGTTTTTATTTGGAAATCGAGTTACATGTACAGAACTAGGAATAAAAAAGTACTTTTTATGATAACGTTTATATTTAATTTGTGTTATCCTTATAGAACTTCGGGAAAAAAAAATTTTTAAAGAACTTCCCAGAAACTTGTAAGCGTTGGAACAAGATAGCCTTGGAAGTTTTAGAAAGTTCACCATCTTACGATTACCACTTAAGGTTATTTCATGTTGTTATACTTAAGTTAAATTAGATGATGGAAAAAAAAAGAGAGTTTAAAGAATTTTAAAATCAAACAATGAACTTTTCTGCAGTATTATATTTCCAGATTTGTAATTTAAAGGTAGACATACTTTATAAACAAGTAAGGAAAGTTAATAGTTCAACTCAATTTTTCCGTGAATTATTGAAAGGAAATGAAGGTTTTTTTCCTGTTTATCAGTTTTCTTTCGATGCGATAAAGTCTCTAAATACTCGTGACGATTCCAATAAAAAAATCCATTATAAGCGCACTGGTTTCAAAGTGTTCTTGTAAAAAGTATATTATGAAAGTTTTATTGATTATTCCGAAATTCTTTTCCATAACATCGATGCTTTTAATAAAACAGGCTCTTCTTTTAGTAGAATGTTTCTATGGTAACGCTTTAGCATCCCTGAGTGAAGGTGATTTGGGATAAACGAGTAAAGAAAAAATAACCTATTGAACTTGTAGTAACCATGTAGGAAGCACCGTGATAACCAGTGAAATCGTTTTTAAGGAAACCGTGTTTTCCTCTTTATTCCGGTCGGAAAGTTATTTCAAAATTTTGCCACGTCATTCGCAAATAGGGAGAACCAAAAATATTATTAGTAAAGGTTGATTGATTATTGCAGCAAATTATACAATCTCGCATACGAACCTTCACGAATACCGTACATACTGTTGCGTGCCCGGTCAGCTTGATGACTTCTGGTATTCAGCGAAAGCGACGTCTGTCACGCAAAGTGAGCGGTTAAAAAGCTCTTATATTCTTTATACTCGTAAATAAACGATTTAGGGCTGACGAAGATAGAAAGTTTTCAATCTTATTTTGATGTTACAATCCCATAAATATACGATCTATGTCACACACTTCGTTAGCCGTCTCTAAATTGGCAGTTGGAAGTCAACTAGTTATCAACACTCACCGTCAATTCTTGGGCTACACTTTTACCAACGAATAGTGGGATTGACCGTCAAAATATAACACCCCTACAGCTGAAAGGACAAGCATATTTGGTGCGAGGTTAAATAAACAAATAGACACTCGAAATATACATATAACTTTCAAAACATTTTATTAATAATCATGGCCTTTCTAGAGCCCTTGTTTTATGGTAGATTTAACTTTATGAAACCCCACGCTTCCCTCCTTTTCTTTATACCATTCCCCCCTCTTCATACATATATATATATATATATGCTTCCCGATGACTCTGCGGTAAGTATGAGGTCTTACATAGCTCTAAGTCGAGTTTCGATACCTGTTATAGATTAAAACATAAATAGCCCTTTTTATAAATTTGCGCTTAACAACAAACAAATCAAACGGTACAAACATGTATCACTAAGATGTAATCCCTCTGACAGGAAATAAAAAAAAATGACTGTAAGTTATTTTACACCTTCCCTATTGGTAAAACTAAGAACTTATAACACAAAAACCAGGTTTTGATCCGTGGTGAGCACAACACAGATAACCCACTATATAAATTTGTGCTTAACATGAAACAAATCAAACTGTGTGTGTAAATATATATATATCTGTATATACAAATATGAAGCAGAGCCCTCTGGCGAAAAGCGCCAGATATTTGTAACATAATCTGCATTAACAACAAACTTTAATAACAATTAGAATTGAGATATCTAATAAAGTAAGTGTAGCTTGCTTGAGAAGATAGAATGCTTTTTTTAATTATATATCTCTCTACTACCGGAAGTAAAATAACCTTTAAAACACGTTTAGTGCTCTTGAAATGGATCAATAATATCATAATTTGAGTTTCCACGTCTGCTGAGATAGCATCACATACATATATAACGTAATTAATATCATGTTTCTCTTTAATCTTATTACGTTGCACAAAGTGGCAAACCGAGTTGTTCTTGGTTTCCACTGCAGTTCTAGAAACCCGATTTTTTAGAGTTAAAAGGTTTCAGATTATAGCTGAATTAGTTGGGGGGGTCAGTTGTTTTTGTGATTAGAAAACTGTGCAGTTTACTTTTGTAAACAGAGCTCTCAAGACATAAATAGTTCTAACTTAAAGAAAAATTTTATGCTATCTAATTAAACACGAATCAAGATAGTTATGCGTTCTGATTAAACACAAAATAACAATGTTTTGCTATCTGATTTAAAACTAGGTAAAATTGTTATATTATCTAATTAAGAACGAGATAACAATGCTATATTATTTTATTAAACACGAAATAACATTGTTATATTATCTAATTAAACACAATATAACAGCGTTAAGTTATTTAAGTAACAATAACATAACAATGTTTTGCTATTCAAGCAGTCGTAAGGTAAGCGAACACTGGAGGGTTAACATAATTATATACAAAATCGCTAGACCGAGTTTGTAATTGTGAGTCATTAAATCAATTATTACACTAGTGCTATTGTTTAAGAGCTAACGAAAAACAAAAACAAATCTAACTTTATTCATTATATACTTTTCACCTTTCAAAACATTTTCCTAATTGGTTTTCTCATTTCTTCCACCAAATAACTCGTGACTTCACTATGGAAGACATTTCAATTAAAATTACTCATCTTTCCAAATATTACATCTTGGTTGTCAAGAGAATGATCAAGTTTTCAATGTTTGTGTTGTTTTAGTTAATGTTTGTAAGGACTGTAAACAGCAAGCGAACACCAACATCTGTTTCATATTCCTTACGAAAACAGACAAGAGAAAATTAACATACTTCAGTCCCATCTCAGGAAATTGCTGTCTGGAATTTTCCGGAAACGATATGTTGGTTATTAAGAGTAAAAGCATTTTGGGTGGACGTTTCGTGTTTAATGTCATGTAAAAAACGAATTTATTTCACTAGAAATGACGTTTACACACCTAAGGACGAATGATATACGACGTACCGACGCGGACGACTTCTAGCTACAAGCGTAATAAACGTGAAATTACAAACTTTTCAAAATGATTTCAGTTATTCAAATGGCGATATAACCAAAATAATTTTAGTCATAAACGTTGCGAAATTAAAGGCGGGAAAAGTTTCGCTATTAGCTACGGCATAGTGACTAATAGAATGGCTCTCCGTTTTTCAAGTAAAAACTTTGAGCTCGTGGTTCCGTCGTTTATTGACCGATTTAAGATCAAATTAGAGTTTAGGACTCAGGAGGTCAAAGCTTTTTAACGGATGTATTTCACTAGACTCGAGGATTCAGAGATAAATCTATACTAATTCTGCTTTAAATAATTTCAATTTGTGGGTAAACTAGAACACCTGATGGGTAAAAAAGTCAAATAGAATATATGTTTATTCATCAGTGTAATGTACGATTATAATTCTGTATAAAATATCTACTGTAATGTACGATAATCATTTTGTATAAAAGTTACCATAACTCCAACTGCAATCTACTCTGCCACTTGTGTAAAATAGTTATTGAAACTTCTGTTGTAATGTACGACTATCACTTTGTATAAAATGTTCACTGTAACTCCTGTTGTTATGTATAATTACCACTTTGAATGAAAGTTTCTGTAACTCTTACTGTATGTACGACTATCACTATGCATAAAATAGTTACTGTAACTCCTACTGTAATGTACGACTACCACATTGTACAAAATACTGTAAACTCCGACTCTAATGTACGACCATGACTTTGTATAAAATAGTTACTGTAACTCCTTCTGTAATGTAGAACTTTCACTTTGTATAAAATAGTTACTGTAACGTTTATTTAATGTACGACTTTGACTTAATAAAATATTTATTGTAAATTTTATTGTAATATACGACTATCACTTTGTATAAAATAGTTACTGTAAATTTTACTGTAATGTACAACTATCAGTTTGTATAAAATGTTATTTTAAGTGGTTCTGTAATTTAGTCTTCCACTTTGTTTAAACGACTTAGTATAAGTCCTACTGTAATGTATGACTATCATTTTGTAGAAAATAGTTACTGTAACTCCTACTGTAATGCACGTCTATCAATTTCTATAAAATAGTAACTGTTGTCCTACTCTAATGTACGACTGCCACTTTGAGTAAAAGAGTTACTGTAACTCATACTGTAATGCACAAATGATACTGTGTGTAAAGTAGTTAACGTAACTCCTACTGTAACCTACTGTAACTTTTACAGTAATATAAGCCTATTAATATGTATAAAATAGTTTCTGTAACTACTACTCTAATGTACGACTATGACTGTTTAAAATTTGTATTTTACATTTGTAAAATTTGTAAAAATGTATTTTAAATATAAATGTGGTTACATGTTATAACTATTGCCTTCGGAGACCCGTATTTTAAAAGGATTTTGCATGGCTTATAGCTTATAATAGTATTTCTCCGAAATAACGACTTATTGACATGTGATGTTGTCTAAAAATAACGTCTTTATATTTTTTCTTTATGTGTTCAACCCGCAGATGAAAATTGAAAACATAACTATATTAGTCCTTTTGAAAACCGAACCATACTATTCCTTTAAAAATCCACCTATACTAGTCATTTTAAAACCTAACCATACTGGTCCTTCAGAAAATCAAACTATACTAGTCCATTAAAAACTTTACCATACTTGTTCTCTTAAAAACCTAACCCTACTGGTCCTTTTAAAAACCTAACTATACTGGTACTTTTGAAAACCTAATTATACTAGTCCTTTTGAAAACGTAATCATACTGGTCCTTTAAAAAACCTAACCATACTGGTCCTTTTAAAAACCTAACTATACTAGTCCTTTTGAAAACCGAACAATACTGGTCCTTTAAAAATCCAACTATACTAGTAATTTTAAAACCTAACCATACTGGTCTTTTAGAAAACCAAACTATACTAGTCCATTAAAAACTTTACCATACTTGTCCTCTTAAAAACCTAACCCTACTGGTCCTTTTAAAAACCTAACTATACTGGTACTTTTGAAAACCTAATTATACTAGTCCTTTTGAAAACGTAATCATACTGGTCCTTTAAAAAACCTAACCATACTGGTCCTTTTAAAAACCTAACTATACTAGTCCTTTTGAAAACCGAACAATACTGGTCCTTTAAAAATCCAACTTTACTAGTAATTTTAAAACCTAACCATACTGGTCTTTTAGAAAACCAAACTATACTAGTCCATTAAAAACTTTACCATACTTGTCCTCTTAAAAACCTAACCCTACTGGTCCTTTTAAAAACCTAACTATACTAGTCCTTTTGAAAACCGAACAATACTGGTCCTTTAAAAATGCAACTATACTAGTAATTTTAAAACCTAACCATACTGGTCTTTTAGAAAACCTTACTATACTAGTCCTCTTAAAAACCTAACCATACTAGTCCTTTAGAAAACCTAACTATACTAGTCCTTTTGAAAACGTAATCATACTGGTCCTTTAAAAAACCTAACTATACTAGTCCTCTTAAAAACCTAACCATACTAGTCCTTTAGAAAACCTAACTATACTAGTCCTCTTAAAAACCTAACTATACTAGTCCTCTTAAAAACCTAACCATATAGGTCCTTTTAAAAACCTAACCATACTAGTTCTTTACGAAACATAACTATACTAGTTCTTTTAAAAACCTAACCATACTAGTCCTTTCGAAAACCTAACTATACTAGTTTTTTTTTAAACGTAATTATACTAGTCCTTTTGAAATCTAACCATATTGGTCCTTTTAAAAATCTAACCATACTGGTCCTTCAGAAAACTTAGCCATACTGGTCCTTTTGAAAATCTAAACATACTGGTTCTTTTAAAAAACCTAACCATACTAGTCCTTTACAAAACCTAACTATACTAGTCCATTAAAAACCTAACCATACTTTTTTTCTTAAAAACCTAACCATACTAGTTATTTTGAAAACGTAATCATACTGGTCCTTTTGAAAACCTAATTATACTAGTGTTCTTTTGAAAACCTAACCATACTAGTCCTTTAGAAAACCTAGCAATACTAGTTCTTTTGAAAACCTAACCATACTAGTCCTTTACAAAACCTAACTATACTAGTCCATTAAAAACTTTACCATACTTGTCTTCTTAAAAACCTAACCATACTAGTCCTTTTGAAAACGTAATCACACTGGTCCTTTTGACAACCTAATTATATTAGTGTCCTTTTGAAAACCTAACCATACTAGTCCTTTAGAAAACCTAGCCATACTAGTTCTTTTGAAAACCTAACCATACTAGTCCTCATAAAAATCTAAACATACTAGTCATTTAGAAAACCTAACCCTACTGGTCCTTTTAAAAACCTAACTATACTAGTCCTTTTGAAAACCGAACAATACTGGTCCTTTAAAAATCCAACTATACTAGTAATTTTAAAACCTAACCATACTGGTCTTTTAGAAAACCTAACTATACTAGTCCTCTTAAAAACCTAACCATACTAGTCCTTTAGAAAACCTAACTATATTGGTCCTTTTGAAAACCTAATTATACTAGTCCTTTTGAAAACGTAATCAATCATACTGGTCCTTTTAAAAACCTAACTATACTAGTCCTTTTGAAAACCGAACATTACTGGTCCTTTAAAAATCCAACTATACTAGTAATTTTAAAACCTTACCATACTGGTCTTTTAGAAAACCTAACTATACTAGTCCTCTTAAAAACCTAACCATACTAGTCCTTTAGAAAACCTAACTATACTAGTCCTTTTGAAAACGTAATCATACTGGTACTTTAGAAAACCTAACCATACTAATCCTTTTGAAAACCTAACCATACTAGTTCTTTACGAAACCTAACTATACTAGTCCTTTCGAAAACCTAACTATACTAGTCCTTTTGAAACCTAACCATATTGGGCCTTTTAAAAATCTAACCATGCTGGTCCTTCAGAAAACTTAGCCATACAGGTTCTTTTGAAAACCTAAACGTACTGGTTCTTTTAAAAACCTAACCATACTAGTCCTTTACAAAACCTAACTATACTAGTCCATTAAAAACCTAACCATACTTGTCTTCTTAAAAACCTAACCATACTAGTCCTTTTGAAAACGTAATCATACTAGTGTTCTTTTGAAAACCTAACCATAGTAGTCCTTTAGAAAACCTAACCATACTAGTCCTTTAGAAAACCTAGCCATACTGGTCCTTTTAAAAACCTAACCAAAATGGTTCTTTTAAAAACCTAAATATACTAGTCCTTTTGAAAACCGAACAATACTGGTCCTTTAAAAATCAAACTATACTAGTAATTTTAAAACCTAACCATACTGGTCTTTTAGAAAACCTAACTATACTAGTCCTTTTGAAAACGTAACCATACTGGTCCTTTAGAAAACCTAACCATACTAATGCTTTTGTAAACCTAACCATATAGGTCCTTTTAAAAACCTAACCATACTAGTTCTTTACGAAACATAACTATACTAGTTTTTTTAAAAACCTAACCATACTAGTCCTTTCGAAAACCTAACTATACTAGTTTTTTTAAAACGTAATTATACTGGTTCTTTTAAAAACCTAACCATACTAGTCCTTTACAAAACCTAACTATACTAGTCCATTAAAAACCTAACCATACTTGTCTTCTTAAAAACCTAACCATACTAGTCCTTTTGAAAACGTATTCATACTGGTCCTTTTGAAAACCTAATTATACTAGTGTTCTTTTGAAAACCTAACTATGCTAGTCCTCTTTAAAACCTAACCATACTGGTCCTTTTAAAACCTAACTATACTAGTCATTTTAAAACCTAACCATACTAGTCCTTTACAAAACCTAACTATACTAGTCCATTAAAAATCTAACCATACTTGTCTTCTTAAAAACCTAACCATACTAGTCCTTTTGAAAACGTAATCATACTAGTGTTCTTTTGAAAACCTAACCATAGTAGTCCTTTAGAAAACCTAACCATACTAGTCCTTTAGAAAACCTAGCCATACTAGTTCTTTTGAAAACCTAACTATACTAGTCATTTTAAAACCTAACCATAATAGTCCTTTAGAAAACCTAACTATACTAGTTCTTTCGAAAACCTAACTATACTAGTCCTTTTGAAACCTAACCATATTGGCCGAATTAAAAATCTAACCATACTGGTCCTTCAGAAAACTTAGCCATACTGGTCCTTTTGAAAACCTAAACATACTGGTTCTTTTGAAATCCTAACCATACTAGTTCTTTACAAAACCTAACTATACTAGTCCATTAAAAACCTGACCATACTTGTCTTCTTAAAAACCTAACCATACTAGTCCTTTTGAAAACGTAATCATACTAGTGTTCTTTTGAAAACCTAACTATACTAGTCCTCTTAAAAACCTAACCATACTGGTCCTTTTAAAAACCTAACCATACTAGTCATTTTAAAACCTAACTATAATAATCTTTTAGAAAACCTAACTATACTAGTCCTCTTAAAAACCTAACTATACCAGTCCTTTTGAAAACCTAATTATACTGGTACTTTTGAAACCTAACCATATTGGTCCTTTTAAAAACCTAACCATATTGGTCCTTCAGAAAACTTAGCCATACTGGTCCTTTTGAAAACCTAAACATACTGGTTCTTTTGAAATCCTAACCATACTAGTTCTTTACAAAACCTAACTATACTAGTCCATTAAAAACCTGACCATACTTGTCTTCTTAAAAACCTAACCATACTAGTCCTTTTGGAAACGTAATCATACTAGTCCTTTTAAAAACCATAATTATACTACTGTCCTTTTGAAAACCTAACCGTACTAGTTCTTTTTAAAACCTACCCATACTAGTTCTTTTGAAAACCTAACTATACTAGTCCTCTTAAAAACCTAACTATACTGGTCCTTTTAAAAACCTAACTATACTAGTCATTTTGGAACCTAACCATACTAGTCCTTTTGAAAACCTAACTATACTATTCCTCTTAAAATCCTAACTATACTAGTTCTTTTTAAAACCTAATTATACTGGTCCTTTTGAAACCTAACCATATTGGTCCTTTTAAAAACCTAACCATTCTGGTCCTTCAGAAAACTTAGCCATACTGATCCTTTTGAAAACCTAAACATACTTGCTCTCTTAAAAACCTAATTATACTAGTCCTTTTGAAACCTTATAATTCTGGTCCTTTTAAAAACCTAGCCATACTGGTTCTTTTGAAAGCCTAACTATACTGGTTCTTTAGAAAGCCTAACTATACTGGTCCTTTTGAAAGCCTAACTATACTGGTTTTTTAGAAAGCCTAACTATACTGGTCCTTTTGAAACCTAACCATATTGGTCCTTCAGAAAACTTAGCCATACTGGTCCTTTGGAAAACCTAAACATACTGGTTCTTTTAAAATCCTAACCATACTAGTTCTTTACAAAACCTAACTATACTAGTCCATTAAAAACCTGACCATACTTGTCTTCTTAAAAACCTAACCATACTAGTCCTTTTGAAAACGTAATCATACTGGTCCTTTTAAAAACCATAATTATACTACTGTCCTTTTGAAAACCTAACCGTACTAGTTCTTTTTAAAACCTACCCATACTAGTTCTTTTGAAAACCTAACTATACTAGTCCTCTTAAAAACCTAACTATACTGGTCCTCTTAAAAACCTAACTATACTGGTCCTTTTGAAAACCTAAACATACTGGTTCTTTTGAAATCCTAACCATACTAGTTCTTTACAAAACCTAACTATACTAGTCCATTAAAAACCTGACCATACTTGTCTTCTTAAAAACTTAGCCATACTGGTCCTTTTGAAAACCTAAACATACTGGTTCTTTTAAAAACCTAACCATACTAGTCCTTTACAAAACCTAACTATACTAGTCCTTTAGAAAACCTAACTATTCCAGTCCATTAAAAACATTCACCATACTTGCCCTCTTAAAAACCTAATTATACTAGTCCTTTTGAAACCTTATAATTTTGGTCCTTTTAAAAACCTAGCCATACTGGTTCTTTTGAAAGCCTAACTATACTGGTTCTTTAGAAAGCCTAACTATACTGGTCCTTTTGAAAGCCTAACTATACTGGTCTTTTAGAAAGCCTAACTATACTGGTCCTTTAGAGAGCCTAACTATACTGGTCCTTTAGAAAGCCTAACTATACTGGTCTTTTAGAAAGCCTAACTATACTGGTCCTTTAGAAAGCCTAACTATACTTGTCCTTTTGATATTTTTTACTCCACGCAGAGTTTCACCTTTTAACCGATAATTGGTATAAACGTCTTGATGTTATGTGAGCTATATTTGCACATTTCTCTCATCATGCTTAGTAATCTCACAGTAGAGTCTCATTAGCTATATAAGTAGTTTTCTGTTGGTTACAACAGCAATGTTATGTTGGTTATTGTTTTAGTTATATGAGAATTGTACTATTTGGTATGTAGATTGTATTCCGTTGGATATATTTTAATGTTTTATTGGATATAACAGTAGTGTTTAGTCATACTACGAGTGTTCTGTTAGTTATACATCTATATTTCTATTAGTTATACAAGTTTTACTTCGCTGGTTATGTTGTAACTTTCTGTTGGTTATATTAGTTGTGTTTACTTACATTAGAAGTGTTCTGTTAATTATGCTAGTTGTGTTATATCGGCTATTCAATTTACATTATATTGGTTTTAATAGCAATGTTTTGTTACTTATGCTGGTTGTGTTTTGTTAGCTACAATAGATGTGTTTGTTAATTATACCAGTTGTGTTCTGTCGCTTGTACTAGTAATATCTGTTGGTTTTATAATAGTTAAAGTAGTTGTGTTGGTTGTATTAGTAATGTTCTGTTGGTTAAGCTATTAATTTAGTAGTTTTCTATCAGTTATGCAGAAAGGTGATGATATGCTAGTTGGGAAATAAGAGGGAGTTATTTGAAAATAGAAACATTAGAAAGCTATGCTTTGGAAATATTGTGAATTTTGTAATGTTATTTGATATTATTATTGTTTTGTTTTTAGTAATTACATTTTAATAACAATAGTGACTAGATTTAGTAAGATTGGGGACTAAAATATTAGCTATAAGCTTTCAGTTTGGATTTTAATGGTATAATGTTAGATTAGGCTTAGTATGCGTAATGATTTTTTAGGTTTAGTTATAATTCAACTTGTAGTAAGATTGTAAAACAAATTAAATAGATTTATTTATTTAATAAATGCAGCATAAAATTAGTTAATTGTCAAACTTTGACACAGCAGTGTTATGAAAGGGTCCTGGCATTAAATCATGGTATGGAGTGTTTTTGTTTAGCAAATACAGTCTAAAAAGCTAGTTGTCAAACTTAGGCTTAACAGTTATCAACAAGCTACTGATATTTAATCACAGTATGGAGTGTTTATTGTAATTCTACAGATAATACAATGGTTAGGAATCCTTCTGGTTTTAAGCGTTTCCACTATGCTAGGTACAAAAGGTGAAATGAATGGATTTTATTGGAAACTGTGGATAGTTAAGAAAGCTAGTAGTGAGAATGTTCAATTTACGTGTAGAGTTTGCAGGTTGGAGGAAGATTTGGAGACTGTCTTAACTGAATGAAGTTGACGAAATAAAGAAAAAGTATAAAAGACAGCAGGACTTCAAGAGAAGCTTATGGTGTTAGGGTTAAAAGTAGTGAACTTAATTGTAGAAACCTTATTCTGTTGAGCAACAAGTTTTAGCCCTTGGTTTATGTAGACGAGGAACTATTGGAGGGTGTGAAAACAGAATGAATAATAAAGGATATGCAATGTGAACTTAAGGAGGTTATAGTTACAGGTCACGTCATATAGGTAAAATAGTCTGTGGGGTAAATAGGGAGAGAAGAGATAGATTATGCTACCCTGGGACACAGGTGGAAGACAACTGAAAGAACAAGAGATATAATGAAGGGGACTGGTAATGATGTAGATTTTGTTGTGCATGCAGAGGGTAACAATATATGAAACAATAACTCAGAGGAGCTAATTAATAAGTACAAGGGGTTGATAAAATCATTTAGAGATAAAGGCTGTAATGTCTGTCAGGGCTACTGTCAAGAATTAGTTGTGGATATGATACTTTGAACAGGTCACTAGGGCTAAAGGCTGGACTAAAATTAGTATGTAAGGTTAGCTGGTTGGACTTGTAGGATCAGTTCATTGGTAGGATGGAACATTTTGAAATGGATGGTTTACACATAAGTAGTAAAGGATCTGGCATGTTTGAAAGAGCTGTTAACTCAGCTGTAATGGAAGGTTTAAAGTAGAACCAAACAGTGGTGAGGGCAAAGATAAACTAAGTGAAATGAAATTGAGATTTACAGGAAACTGATTTTCTATTCTAAACAGTCAACCCTATTTTTAATACTGTAATGCTAGAGATGTAAGAAATAAAACAGATGGCATTAGAGCACTGGTAGGATTATAATATTTTCATATAATTGGAGTAACTGATTTTGAGGACAGGGTAGTGTTGTACTTTTTTAAACCCTGGGAACAATCCCAGGATTCATTCTAATTATTATCCAATTGTTTTGACTAGCTGTCTCGTTAATATTCGTCTTATTTGTTTCCTTGAATCAAACAGTCTACTCTCGCTCACCCAGTATGGTTTTCGTAGACGTCAATTCACCATGGACTATCTGATTCCTCTTCAAACTTCAATCAATAATGGACCCCTTCCTCAAGAGGGTACATACTGGTTTTAGTTTCTTTGTTCATGAAAATGCTTATGCCAAAACTTGGAAGTTTGTCATTATTCGGGACCTCCAATCTTATGCGATGCGTGGCCATTTTATTTCTAAGTTTTTATTTGACAGCTAATTCAATTTGTGTGGGTTCGAGCTTTTTTGTTCTTTCACAGAGGAACTTAGAATCTCTCAGGACTGAATCTTCAGTGCAACCCTTTCCAATATCAAGAACAATATTGCTACCAAATAACTTTCTCATACTGTTGCATACAGTCTCTCTGTCAATGATTTCCATATTTTTTGTCACACTGATATCATTCCCTTGTTGAAGTTGACAACAGCAGGTGATTTTACATTCTCTTTAGTGCCGTCGTTATGACTACTATTTCTAATGTTTTATCTTTTACACTGGACATCGTCATTAGCAATGGCGATGCTGTACAAGTCGACTGTGTTTTTAGGTTTGTCTGGGCTACAGGCCTTTTTATCAAGTTTTTAACTCGCTATATTTTAAATTTTTATCGTATTTTACTTGTTATATGTTTACCGGTTAATTGCAACAGATGATCTAGTTGCTTTGCGCAAAAAAAAAGCAAAATTAACCAATCATATAATTGCATTTTGTTGGTGATACCAGTTGTTTATCCTTTTTATTCTCACAGTTTATTTTACTAATAATCATCTGTTACTTATATTAATAAAGTTCTGTTAATTATACTGGTAGTGTTCTGTTATTTATATTGAAAAAAGTTACGTTAATTATACTAGTAATGATCTATTAGTTACACCATTTGTGATATTTATATAATCCGATATAATAGTTTTGTTTTTTTGCTTATAGTAGTAGAGCTTTGTTCCTTATTCTAGAGCCCCAGGGCCTGGCATGGCCGAGCGCGTTAAGGCGTGCACTCGTAATCCGAGGGTCGCGGGTTCGCGCCCGCGTCGCGCTAAACATGCTCGCCCTCCCAGCCGTGGGGGTGTATAATGTGACGGTCAATCCCACTATTCGTTTGTAAAAGAGTAGCCCAAGAGTTGGCGGTGGGTGGTGATGACTAGCTGCCTTCCCTCTAGTCTTACACTGCTAAATTAGGGACGGCTAGCACAGATAGCCCTCGAGTAGCTTTGTGCGAAATTCCAAAAAAACAAACAAACAAACAATCTAGAGCCCCCCCAGTGGCTCAGCGGTATGTCTGCGGACCTACACGCTAAAATCCGGGTTTCGATACCTGTGTTGGGCAAAGCACAGATAGCCCATTGTGTAGCTTTGTGCTTAATTCAAAACAACAACAACAACCTTATTCTAGAAGTATTCTCAAGGTTGTGATCTGCTAGATATATTCTGATGACTATATTATTAACGTTCTGTTGGTTACACTTGTAGTGTTTTACTTATTCCAGCGGTGTTCTATTAATTATCCGAGTAAAGTTATTTACATTTTATTAGTTTTTGTGTTCTGTTTGTTATAGTAGTAGTTTTGTATTGGTTAAACTAGATGTCGGTTATGCTAGAATTATTATAATGGTTACACAAATGCTATATGTGTTTTGTTAAGTATTCTGTTTATGTTCTGTTTGTTATAGTAGTAGTTTTGTATTGGTTAAACTAGATGTCGGTTATGCTAGAATTATTATAATGGTTACACAAATGCTATATGTGTTTTGTTAAGTATTCTGTTTATGTTCTGTTTGTTATAGTAGTAGTTTTGTATTGGTTAAACTAGATGTCGGTTATGCTAGAATTATTATAATGGTTACACAAATGCTATATGTGTTTTGTTAAGTATTCTGTTTATGTTCTGTTTGTTAAAATCGTAATGCTTTTTTAGTTTTACTAGTTTTATTCTCATGGCTATAATAGAAGTGTTCTGTAACATACAGTAGTTGTGTTTTATTACGTGTGCTAGTTGTATTCTGTTGGTTTTACTTGTAATGTTCTTTTAAATGTACTGTTTACGTTCACTTGATTACAATAGAAGTGTTCTGTTACAGTTTTGTTACTCATAACAGTTTTGTTGATTATTTTTATAACTTTCTGTTTGTTTGTACCAACAGTGTTAGGTAACTCATGGTATTTATTTTATATTCGTTGTAATAATGGTGTTGTCTTTGTTATAATAGTTGTATTGTAGTTGGTTATACCAATAGTGTTGTAGTAGTTTTGCCTGTTTCATTTACACGGTTTGTTTGCTTTGAATTTTACACGAAGCTACACGAGGACTATTTGAGTTAGAGGGAATTAAAACAGAGGGAAGGCGGCTTGTCATCTTCAACCACCGCCAACTTTTGAACTAATCTTTCACCAAAGAATAGTGGGATCGATCGTTACGTTAAATCACCCCCAGGGTTGAAAGAAAGGGCGAGCATGTTTGGTGCGACCGTGATTCGAGTGCCTTAACCACTTGGTCATGCCGGGCATTCGCTAACAAGCTTTGTTACGTGTACTTCTACTATTCTGTTAGTTATAGTAGTAATGCTGTGTTACACTGGTAGTGTTTTATTCGTTGTAGTAATAATATTATGTTACAATGGTACTGTTCTGTTAGTTATAGTAGTAATGCTGTGTTACACTGGTAGTGTTTTATTCGTTTTAGTAATAATATTATGTTACAATGGTACTGTTCTGTTAGTTATAGTAGTAATGGTACGTTCATAGTGCTTCCTAGTAGCACAGCAGTATTTATGTGGTGGATTCACATTCTTCTATTGGTTATACTAGTAGTGCTCTCTTCATAATATCAGTCATGTTCTTGTGTTTATACAAATAGTGCTCTTTGTTACTTATACGAGTTTTTCGTGTTACTTATGCTAGATCTGTCTTGTAGGAAAAGTACTGATATTCTGTTATATATAGTAGGTGATCTCTATTCATTCTTAATTGTGTTTTGTTTTTATAATAGTAAAAATCTTTCGGTTATGCTTGGTTTATTTTGTTTCTTATACTAGTGTGTTTTGTTGGCTGTACAAATAGTTTTCTGTTGGTCATACAACTCACGTTTTGTCACTTACAACAGTTCTGTTTTGTTAGTGAGTTGTACTATATTAGTACCTTTTGCTTATACTTAGAATTTTCTAAAACTTATAGTAAAACTTATCAGTTTGTGGAGGTCGAATGTCGTATAAAAAGTCATGAAAATTAAAATGATCTCCCACACTGTGTTTATTCTATTATTCAGTCAAAAAATGTTGAGATGTTGACGAAACCAGGAGAACATTCGTAAGTTCTTCCCAAAGAGGACAGAGTGTATGTGATCAACAGAATGTTATGGAGTTATGGTCTCCACTAATTGCCTCTGTTGTTGTCTGCTGTTGATCACAGTGTTGTGCTTGTTCTGTTGGTTGTGGTCATTTGTCTTCTGGCTGTTGTGAATACTATAGTCGCCTTAGGAACATATATTTTTGTTTTTGCTATGTGTAAGTAGTAATATTGTATTGGTGTAATTAATTAATTAAATTAAATCATTTATGTAAACAAAAGTTTATTAGTGACGCTTAAAACACGTGAATGAATGTTATATTAACGCACTTTAGACGTATTATTAATTGTATGATCTTGGATCTTCAGACTAAAGACGAAAGCGACATGTAAATGATCACGTGTATTTAATTAATTATCCTGGGTTTACCTGGGTTGAGAAAGGTTATCTTTCGAAGCTAACTGAGATTTTAGAGAAGAGCTTCTGTGACTTGATCTTCGTATAACAGAACAAAAGAAAATAATTAATTAACTCAATGTGAAACGTTTGGATAAATCTTATTTTGGAATCGTGTTGCTTTGTGAAGTGTCTAGTAAGAAGCTAAGTCTAACGTACAGAAGCTTATATGTCGGCCTGGCATGGCCGAGCGCGTAAGGCGTGTGACTCGTAATCCGAGGGTCGCGGGTTCGCGCCCGCGTCGCGCTAAACATGCTCGCCCTCCCAGCCGTGGGGGTGTATAATGTGACGGTCAATCCCACTATTCGTTGGTAAAAGAGTAGCCCAAGAGTTGGCGGTGGGTGGTGATGACTAGCTGCCTTTCCTCTAGTCTTACACTGCTAAATTAGGGACGGCTAGCACAGATAGCCCTCGAGTAGCTTTGTGCGAAATTCCAAAACAAACAAAGCTTATATGTCATATTTTGTAGGTTTTGTGAATTGTATTTTATATTTAAGAATTATCTGTTTCACATAATTCAGAAATGACGTTAGATTTGAAAATTTTATATATTGTATAATTAAACAGTGACAACAGATTTAGAAGTTATCTATCTTACACAGTTTAATAATGACATTAGGTTTAGAAATTATTCATGTTATATAATTTCACAATGACGTCAGATTTAGAAGTTGTCTATCTAAAATAATTGAACAATGGCATTAAATTTAGAAATTATGTATCTTACATAATTTGAGAATGATGTTAGATTTAATAATTATATATTTGGCATAAATCTGGCCTGGCATGGCCGAGCGTGTTAAGGCGTGCGCTCGTAATTCGTGGGTTCGCGCCCGCGTCGCGCTAAACATGCTCGCCCTCCCAGCCGTGGGGGTGTATAATGTGACGGTCAATCTCACTATTCGTTGGTAAAAGAGTAACCCAAGAGTTGGCGGTAGGTGGTGATAACTAGCTGCCTTCCATCTAGTCTTACACTGGTAAATTAGGGACGGCTAGCACAGATAGCCCTCGAGTAGCTTTGTGCAAAATTACAAAACAAACAAAAAACAAAGGCATAAATCTACAATGACGTCAGATTTAGAAATTATTAATCTTATATAATTCAACAATGATGTTTGATTTAGAAAATATGTATCTTACATAACACTATGTAACACAAATTGTTCCTCGATAGTATATGTTATTTCTTAATTGCTTATGTTGTAAAACTACAGAAAATGGCCATTATTCCCTTCAAACTTTGCTTTTGTGAAATTTAGAAATTAACATATTTTGTATGAAAAACTGGCAAATCTGCACATTTTCATTTACATAAGGTCTGAATACAATAACATATGAATCAAGATTTATGTGTATTTATACTAAGGTTATACAGAAATCAATAGTTTTTCGAGATTTGCGACTGTAATGCAAATCACTTTCACGTATCAGCCCCTAAATATAGTCTCCCATCATGTTTTCGTTGTACGCTCCTTGGTAGCGACGTTCAAAGTCCAGTATATCTTGACGGAAGCGCTCGCCTTGCTCTTCTGAGTATGCTCCCATGTTTTTCTTGAATTTAATAAGATGAGCGTCAAGGATATGGACTTTCAGGGACGCCCTACAGCCCATTTTGCCGTAGTGTTTCACCAGAACTTCAAACAGCTCCACATAATTATCGGCCTTGTGTGTGAAAAAGCTGCCTCAAGCCTTTTTTTCCTTCCTACTGAGCTTCTGGAGAAATTCAGTTCACTCTGTGGTTTGACTTTTGCCTCAGAAGGAAGAAGTCTTGAATGTACTTGAAGGCTGCAGACTCCTTATCAACAGCTGTGACAAACTGTTTAATAAGACCCAATTTTATATGCAATGGTGAGAACCACACCTTCTGGCTCGCACTTGACATTGTGCCTGTCCACAGAGGACTCGGTCCGGTGTGGCCAGTTCTTTCTGTTGTAGTGCGCTGCGGTGTACCTACTGTTCTAAAGGCAAAGATAACCAGGAATCTTGGTAAAACCTCCTTGGAGATCCATCAGGAATGCCACCATTCTGAAGTCTCCGATAACCTCCCAGCCATACTCATCATACTTCAAGGCTTCTAGCAAGGTCTTGACGCTGTTGTATTACTCTTTGAGCCAGGGGAAGAGACGGATACTTATTTCCGTTATGAAGCAGCACAGCTTTGAGGCTTCTAGAATATTCTAGAAAGTTCTTGAAAATTATCGTAAGCTCTATAAAATATGCTGTCAGCTACTCAAATTTGAATCTGTCTGAAATGTTCTGAAAAATGAATAATTTTAAAATTTCATTACCCAGATCACAAAAGCAAAGTTTGAAGAGAAAAACAGGTCTTTTCCATTCACGTTAGGCATAAGCAATTGGGAAATAACACTTTCTGCCTAGGAACACGAAAAAGTAAAACATTTGTTACAAACTGTATTTCAGCAATGACGTTTGATTTAGAAACTGTCAATTTTATATAATTCAACAATGATGTTAGATTTAGAAATTATATATCTTATAGAATTCAATAATGACGTTAGATTTATAAATTATTTATCTTACATAATTCGACAATATTTGTGTTAATATATTAACTAAAACTTCGATCACGTGTTTAGAATAAGTTTCTACATTATTTTATTTTCAGATGATTTACGTTTCAGTCACCAAAAGCGCCTCCTAGCGACAGGTCTTAAATTACTACTTATATATAATGCAATGTTTGATCAGTTTTCCCGACTCACAGTGTGATGAGGATTTATATGTGGATGTAGTTCAAAGTCACTGGACTTTATCGTTGATACAAAACATTCCAATACTATTCTCACTAGAAATAACATTAGATGAAAGTTCATTAATGTTTTATTGATGAATTAGAAGGACGAAGTTTCCGATAGAGTAATACAAAACAGCAATAAGTAAATACGGGTATATATACGTTGTGAGTAAGTTTTTTTCTGTTTATATTTAGGTGTTCACGAACTGGTTTGTTTTATTACGTAGGGTGCATAGATTCTTAAACTATTGCACATATAATACATAAATAAACACCTCTCTCACAAAGACACGTAAATTTATATAATTTTACGATAACGAGACGGTTTCGTCAGTAATTAAATCCTTACATATATAAATGTATGAAAATATATGTGTATAGCTTTAAATAAACAACGAGATTAAGATATCCTGTAAAGAATCAGCTCTTAAAACCTGGGATAAAAACTGTAACATGGGAAACTAAAATGTTTTCTATATTAAAATACTCCGTATTTTGGATTTAACAATATTGTGAAAACGCTGTCTATAAGGTTTAGTTATATTGTATATATTTCTTCTATACGTTTTGATAATATTGTATATACACCGTCTACAAGGTATAATAATATTTTAGATCCATCCTCTATAAACTGTAATAATATTGTATATACATCATCTATGAGTTGTAATAATATTGTAGATCCACCGTCTATAAACTGTAATAAGATTGTATATACACCGTCTATAAAGTGTAATAATATTGTATATACACCGTCTATAAAGTGTAATATAATTGTATATACACCGTCTATAAGGTGTATAATATTCTAGATACACGAGGTATACCATATTATAACGAGTAGTAAGAATAATTTACATTTTCCTCTATCGAACCTTTGGAGAAGCTAATGACACGTTGAGATAAACAGCGAATTACATATATAGACAGTAAGAACCAAAGTTTAGGTAATTACATAAAACATAAGATTGCTTGTAGTGCATCACACAGTTGTAGCAATCGTCTTCCATCCAAGTGTTTTTAAATTTCAGAAACTACATTTTGAGTATACAATTTCTGAATGTATTATTTATATATGATGGTGCATTAATATAAATACTTACAATAATAATAGTAAATAAAATGAGAGGTCTGCGTCAAGCTTCAAAGAAAGTTTACAGGTCAGATATGAGGTCCTCTACAGAGACAACAATAAATAAATTAATTATCTAATTGTACTAAAACCCAGGAATCAATTTCCTGTGGTGGACAGAGAGCGTACAGCTATTATGTAGGTCTTGGTTAAAACAAATAAACACAAGATTGGTATTTGAGAAATACGGCAATACGAGTATGAAGTAATCAAAACTGTTAAAGGCGGTTATATCATATGTTTACTGTCGTATCGACTACATTTCTGTTGTCAAAGATGTCGCATGAGTTTTATTTTACGAGCTTTATGGTCTGGAAGTCCAGGCCAGTACTATTTGTCCAGTAACTTATTCCATTGTTCGCAAATATATATATTTCTCTTTTTCTTTCCGTAAGACACAAAATGCTGATATTTCTCGAATATAGTTTCTATTTTATCAAACCCTAGAATAAAAAGAACGTCATATATGTACGTAATTTGATTTATATTGAAATAAATATCTTAAGTTTTTGATACAGGATATATTTGTTCCTTGTTTATGTAATGGTTTTATTCCTCTGATAAAACAACGACATCGAAATGAAACTATATGAGATTGTTTTGTCCTCATATTGCAACGTTTATCTTTTGATTTTAAATTTCTAGCTTCTCAGTTTAGGACTTCAATAACTTTTATAGATTTTTGCTCGCTTTAAAAATGTTGGTCAGTCACGATATTAAAATCATTTCGAACCATGACGTCTAGCCATTAGTGGATGATGCATTTTCTATGAAGAAGATGTGTTGAAAGAGGCAAGCTTTACCATGTTCGAGTTCAGCGCTGCCCAACCGGTTTCTTATCGTTTCGATGCCACAAAGTATTTCCAACATCGAAGCTGGATATGCGTTATAAGAGTGACGAGGCCTGGTGTTGTTGAGTGCTTAACACGTTCAGCTCCTTATCTTCGTGTTTCAGTGTTCGAATCTCGAAAACCAAATGTGCTCACTATTTCAAACGAGTTTGTGTGTTGCAGTTTTTGTTTGAAATTCGCGCAAAGTTACTCGAGAGCTATCTGTGCTAGCAACCTCTAATTTAGCAGATTAAGACTAGAGGGAAGGCAGTTAGTTATCACTATCCTTCGCCAACTCTTGGGCTACTCTTTTATCAACGACTGTCACAATATAACTGAATATTATAACGATTATCCATCTTACATAATTCAACAATGAAGTTAGTATTAGAAATTATCTATGTCACGTAATTAAACAATAATATTAGATTTAGAAATTATCTACATTATATATTTCAATAACGCAATTATATTTAGATATTATTTGTCTTATATAATTCAATAACGACGCTAGATTCAGAAATTATCTGTGTTCTATATTTCAACAGATTATGTAAGATAGTACTTATTGGATGACTATAGTATTAAGTGACGTACAAGTACAATTGTGAGTTCCAAGTATAGAGCTTACAATGTCTGTCCGATGGTTTTAAGTTACGTTGTCACAGTTGAGAACCGCTAGTATATGTACATATTCTTGTGAAACTCGGTGTTTAGTGAAAGTACTTATTGTTGTCACACTTAGTGCTGTAACTTCTAGTGAAAGTACTTATTGTTGTTACACTTAGTATTCAAGCATCTAGTGAATGTAATTATTGGTGCTACACTTATTGTTGAAGCCTCTAGTGGATGTACTTATTGTTGTTACACTTAGTATTCAAGCATCTAGTGAATGTACTTATTGTTGTCACACTTGTTGTTGAAGCCTCTAGTGAATGTACTTCTTGTTGTTACACTTAGTATTAAAGCCTCTAGTGAATGTACTTATTGTTGTTACACTTAGTATTCAAGCATCTAGTGAATGTACTTATTGTTGTCACACTTATTGTTGAAGCCTCAAGTAAATGTACTTCTTGTTGTTACACTTAGTATTAAAGCCTCTAGTAAATGTACTTATTGTTGTTACACTTAGTATTCAAGCATCTAGTGAATGTAATTATTGTTGCTACACTTATTGTTGAAGCCTCTAGTGAATGTACTTATTGTTGTTACACTTAGTATTCAAGCATCTAGTGAATGTACTTATTGTTGTCACACTTATTGTTGAAGCCTCAAGTAAATGCACTTCTTGTTGTTACACTTAGTATTAAAGCCTCTAGTGAATGTACTTATTGTTGTTACACTTAGTATTCAAGCATCTAGTGAATGTACTTATTGTTGTCACACTTAGTATTAAAGCCTCAAGTAAATGTACTTCTTGTTGTTACACTTAGTATTAAAGCCTCTAGTAAATGTACTTATTGTTGTTACACTTAGTATTCAAGCATCTAGTGAATGTAATTATTGTTGCTACACTTATTGTTGAAGCCTCTAGTGAATGTACTTATTGTTGTTACACTTAGTATTCAAGCATCTAGTGAATGTACTTATTGTTGTCACACTTATTGTTGAAGCCTCAAGTAAATGTACTTCTTGTTGTTACACTTAGTATTAAAGCCTCTAGTAAATGTACTTCTTGTTGTTACACTTAGTATTAAAGCTCTAGTTAATGTACTTCTTGTTGTTACACTTAGTATTAAAGCCTCTAGTTAATGCACTTCTTGTTGTTACACTTGGTGTTGAAAATTGATAAACAATTTTCTGTTTTTACTCATACTGATCTGGGAGTGGTTTGGTTAGGTGATTCATAAAACTACTCTGTGATAGAATTAAACCCGATGTATGAAACAAGGTTATGTGTTCACTCAGGAACAGAACTATCCAATTTTCAATTATTTGAACTATCTGGTTGTAGCTTTCTGTTTTAGAATGGTATTTGGTGAACTGGCAGTAAAGAATCGATTTAGAGCATATTGCTTGATGATACATAACTGTATCGATAAGAGAAGGACACCTTGAATTGTGATGGATTTTATTCGTTTTCAAGGGGCTGAGAAAAAGTGTCTTTATGTTAAAGTATAAACCACTAAACGTACTTAAGAACTCATTTATTAGCCCCTTAAGAAAACACATCTTCAGTAAATTAGAGCAAGAACTTAAAGGGGTTGATGACAAGCGTTTTAAATTGCTAAAAACATGTGATTATTTTAACGTATGCAACATTGTAACTATTGATAAGTATTTTTAAGTTATCGAAATAAACAGCTTAAAACTAGACTGTAGTTTTAATGTTAAATTGATAAATGCTTTCTTCATTTGCTTATTTCTATAAGCCGTATTTATTTATTCATAGGTTCATGTATTAGGCGCACAAATTAAACGTGGTCGACAATTATATTCAAAGATTTAACTTTCGCTACATCGGATTTGTTAAGAATTTACTTTTACGTCGGAATTGGAAACAAATGTTTCTAGGGATTTTACTTCCTCGAAGTGTGTCCTGATTAAAGACCTAATGTTGGGACGTGTAACTTAACGTTTCGTCTTCGCTGCTTAATTGATGGACTGTTAAACTTGACTTGGAAGTGTACTTTGTTTAAAGACAAATGGATGATATAACGGTTGTAATTACTTTTATTGTGTACTGTGAATTTTCCACGACATAAGAAGTCTGAGTTAAAGAGTAATTGCTGGTGTTAAATTATTGGATGTCAGATTAATTTGGATTAAGTTGAATAGTCAAAAACGAAGGCGTGTAGATCACTTGAGCTCCATTTAAAATAACAGCAGAAGTAATAAGTTTTACATACATAGAAATACAAAGAAATTTGCTGTTTAAAGGAAACACTAATAATATAAATACATTAGTTTGATCCTATAAATGCGCTAGTTTGTATAGATTTGCAACGTTAAAATATGTGTAGCCGTGAGGAATATTTCGTTGACATCTGAACAGAACTTTAAAATGTGGTCCTTTCGATAACCAAAATTGTTTAACAGCTTTGAATTAAACACTTTTTAAAATCTCGTTGTTTTTCGTTATCCAGGAGTCATTAAGCTGAACAGTCCTGTTTCTTTGTGGTCTCTCTCTCCAAGCCCCCCAGTGGCTCAGCGGTATGTCTGCGGACTTACACGCTAAAATCCGGGTTTCGATACCCGTGGTGGGCAGAGCACAGATAGCCCATTGTGTAGCTTTGTGCTTAATTCAAAACAACTACTCTCTCCAAACCTGAAGGTATAAAGACAAAATGTTCTTAACTAACTGCTCATTCATGTTAAACGTAAAAGATATTTTATTTTGAAAAAATTATAATTTTTTTCTCCGTTTTTATATATATTATATAGTGCATATTTTTATATAAACTAAAATGGCAAAATATTTTATGTATATTAGATTAGTGGATATTTTATGTATATTAGATTAGTGGATATTTTATTTAGATTAGATTTGCAGAAAATTTGGTGTTGATTATAATTGAAGAAAATTTGACATCGATTAGAATATTAAACGTTTTATACAGACGATATTGGCAGAAGATTTGATATAGATTAGATGGCGAAAGAATTTATACAGATTGTAATGTTGAATGTTTTGATATTAATTAAAATGGTAAATGTTTTGATATTAATTAAATGGTATGTTTTGATCTTCATTCCCCTGGTAAATGTTTTGCTCTTCCTTCTGGTCTTTTGCTCTTATGGTTGTTTTGTTGTTATTAGGTAATGTTTTGATATTAGGTTTCCAGAAATAAATGTCGGTTTTGAACTGCGAAGTTTGGAAAAGTATAAACCATTGTTGTAAAACATGCTTTAATCCATGTAAGCACCATGGCTTCAACACACTTTTGCCAACGTGTAACGATACTCTTCATGTCCGTAGGCCCGGCATGGCCGAGCACGTTAAAGCATGCGACTCGTAATCTGAGGGTCGCGAGTTCGAATCCCGGTCGCACCAAACATGCTCGCTTTTTCAGCCATGGGGGCGTTTTTGTTGGTAAAAGAGTAGCCCAAGAGTAGGCGGTAGGTGTTGATGCCTAGCTGCCTTCCCTCCAGTCTTATACTGGTAAATTTAGGACGGCTAGCGCCGATAGTCCTCGAGTAGCTTTGTGCGAAATTCAATAAACAAAGAAACCAACCAACAATAAGTTATTCAATATTTAGCTTCTAAATGTCAGCGTGAGAATTCCGACATTTATTTCTGAACAATCTAATATATATTAGAATATTGTATTATTTTGTACAGATTAGAATGGTGGATGTTTTGACATAACCAGGAAACTAAAAGTACCTACCCAGTCTTTTGTACGCTGTTATTTAAACGTGCGCTTTAGATTTATGTGTAAATAGATTAAGAAAACTTTAAAAGTTTTAATCATTACAGCTTTCGAGTTTCCGTTCGTTTAATAAGCTTCATAAAGCTATTGTTTTGAAACACGACAAGAAGGATCCGGATGTTGAGAGTTTCGACATTCTGCGATGAAACTCACGAAGTTCAAAATCAGTGAAAAGGAAAACTGATGTCACGTGTTTCTTCATTATCTTGGTTCTTCATATTTACCAATTTTTTACTTGTTTTCTCTTCAGAAAGACACAAAATTAACCTTCTATCATGCACGTTGTGTCTAGGTAATTTATAACATTCCTTATACATTTGATGGTTTATCGAACTCTCGTTTTGTAACGTAATAAAAATTATTCTATCAACAAAATAAAAGGAAAACCATTTTTGAATAAGAATATATTAATATACGCAAAATCCATATAGAGAAACGCAAAGAATATTTTAGATTTAATAACCATGACAAATAGAGGTCTTTAAAAAGTTTTCCTCACAAAATTTATTTTCCATAGTTGATGTACAAACTAAATAATGTATTTATATAAAAACTGATAAACGTTGTGATGTTAAAGTATTAATCAGTAAACGTTCTTATGTTAATATATAAACCAGTAAAAGTTCTTATCAGAAAACGTCTTTACGTTACTGTATAAACCACTAAACATCTTTAAGAACTCATTTATAGGCCCTTTATAGGCCATTTTCTGTGAATTAGTACAACTGTAATTAGAATTACAAAATGTGTCGTCATGGTTAGTGAGAAAGAAATAACTAGAGTAGGCTTAACTCAACACGAGTTAAATTATTATTCAAACCAAATATATTTCGTTTAATAAATAAACTTTATTTAATAAGCTATTCCATGACTGGTCGGCCCAGTTTCACGTAGTGAGGATTTCTGTTTATCACTTGCTTTAATAATCACTTTACAGTTTTAATTATTTGCCGTAGTATATTAGCTTTCGTTTAGCACTTCAATGATTAATTGTAATTATAGGTTTTGTGTTTAATGTAGTAACTTATGGAGATATAATTTATATATATATATATACCGAAACGTCCAATAAATATGTTGTCGTTCATTCGCAAACTACGTTTCCGCCCTATGAATTTGTTGTTAATTAAGATGTCATTTGTAGTAAATATGTATATATTTTTAATATACCAACACAATCTCTGTACGAAGAACATAAAACATAGTTTATTAATTTACTGTGCTTTACAAAGAAGGTGATATTGGATTCATCACGAGATGGTAATAACGCGGAGATTTATAGACGGAGAGAGATGAAGGATGTTGTAGCGTGCTTGAGTAAGAGTGACACGTGTGTCATTTTAACTTGCCAACAGATGTGAACTGAAACCGAAAACGATCAAAGCCTGCATGTAAAAGAGATGTTATATCTTCAGTAACAGGCGTAAACAAATAATTTACGCTTACCTTACAAACAATAAGACAATTACATCAGGTCATCCCATAAGTAATGTCCGAAAATTTAATACACAAAGTCCATCATCATTTCTGTCTTTTTAGAAGACTCAAATGACTAAAATATGAAGTTGGACGTGAATAAAAATGTTCAGACAAATAAAAGAAACTAACACAACTCCATTTTTTTCAAATCATTAATCAAATAAACCTTTAAGAAGACGAATGTATCTGAGGAACACATAAGGTACATAATGCTTTATGAGTTTAAAAAAGGCAACAGTGCAGTAGAAACTACATGAAACATTCAAGGTGTTTATGGTGTGGAGTCCCTCAATGAAATAAAATGTTGAAGGTGGTTTTAGAAGTTTAGATCAGGTGACTACGGCTTAAGTAATTTACCACGTTCAGGTCGTCCTGTTGAGTTTAATGATGACTTAATGCTGGCTGCAAATGATGAAGATTGTGTTGTAACAGTTGAAGAACCAGCACAGAAGCTTAATTCAACCCATACAACAGTTCACCGTTATCTACAACAGCTTGGAAAGGTGTCAAACTTGGAAAATGGGTTGTCCATAATGTGACAAAAGTCCACCTTATAGCTAGAATGGACATTTGTACTTCTCTGCACTTTCATGAACGTAACTCAAATTTTTTGGACTGGTTAATCATTGGGGATAAAAAATGGATGTTTTATACAAACGTTAAGCGCCGCAGACAATGGTAAACTGGCAAAATCACAGTCCAAAATGGACCTCCGCCTTAGAAAAGTGTTGTTAAGAGTTTTGTACGATATTGTTGGTGTGATTCACTTTGAGTGGATGCCACTCAAATGTAACGATAACATCAGAATTTTATTGCCAACAGTTGGAGCGCTTGAATGTTGCATTGAATAAAAAGAGGCCTGCTTTGATCAGTCATAAAGGTGTTGTGTTACACCAGGATGATGCACGGCCCCATACAAGAAGGATCACATCTGTAAAGATTAAAGAGGTAGACCGGGAAAAATTCCACATCCTCCTTGTTCTCCAGACCTTGTCCCATCTGATTATCATCTGTTTCAAAGTTTGCAGTACTATCTTGATTGAAAAAGAGTTTGGAACACAGGAAAATGTCAAAAATAATTTCACTTCATTCTTTTCCTCCATACTCCAATAATTTTATACAAGTGACATTCAGAAGCTTGTGAATCGTTGGCAGGAAGAAGTAATTATATGGAACATACATTATTGATTAAATAACATTAAAAGTGTTTGAAATCCTTTCTCTTTTTCTGAACCTAAAATCGTACATTACTTAAGGGATGACTTGATATATATGGTGTGCATGTATTGTGAATAAATATACATATAATATGTATGTGTGTGTCGATAATAGTTGTCAATAATTATATTTCCTGGAGATTATTCAGTTGTAATTTATTTCAGACTAGTTTTAGTTTTGCTGTTCATAAGTATACTTTAAATTAATTATTGTAACGTAAATCCAAATATTTACGTAGAAACGTTTGTTTAGCAACAGAACAACGAGTTTCGTTATGACGAGACTATGGTGGTTGTTACGTTCAGAATAAATTATGAAATATAAGTATTGATATTAAATGTCATTTACTCTAAGTGTACAGGTAGATAATCGTTTCCACACTTTAAAAAGCTTAACTGGACAGACAACATAGAGAGAAATTCATGTATCTGTCCAGTTGCACGTGCCAGTTGAAGAAAGTTTAAGATTCTTTAAGATTGGCTGCAGTCAAGATGACGTAGCGGTTTCGAAATTGTCAAAAGTGTGAGTGTCTAAATCCATATTTCTTTAGCGCTGTATTCGAGAGTATAAAAATATGTTTGTAACTCAAACTGTGTAATATACTTGGAGCTTAAATAATGTAATGTGTTGACTCAAACAATATAATTATAGTGAAGTTCGATCCATAAGTCTAACAGTACAAGTTCCACAGACAAAGTAACTTTATATATAAACATATAAGAAACAAGACGATTGGAATTCAAAACGAACATTTCAAGATCTAGTTGAACCTTTATTTTGCAATTCGACTTCAATCGATAAATTATTAATTAAGCCTTTCCATGAAGACCAGATATCCACTAAAGGTATTCTCTTATATTGTTTAGTTTGATATCAAGCTGGATCTGTGAAGAATCCGGTGTGTAAAACATCATGATGTAGTTACGGTAAATGTGATATGATTGATCCAGTTAATGATGTTATCCATATTGTGGTCACGATGTCTTAAGTTTAAACAGGATCATCCAAGATTTGTTCTAATTCCAAAACCAGATTCCATCCCTTACCTATTTATATATGTATTATGTCATACCATAAGTAATGTCGGAAAATTTAATACACAAAGTCCATCATCATTTCTGTCTTTTTAGAAGACTTAAATGACCAAAATATGTAGTTGGACGTGTAGGAAAATGTTCAGACAAGTAAAAGAAACTAACACAACTCCACTTTTTCAAATCATTAATGAAATAAACCTTTCAGAAGATGTATGTGTCTGAGGAGCGCATTAGATATATAATACTTTAAGAAAGGCAACAGTGCAGTAAAAACTACATGAAACATTCAAGGTGTTTATGGTGCGGAGTCTCTCAATGAAAGAAAATGTCGAGAGTGGTTTTAAAAATTTAGTTTAATTTTGAGTTTAATGATGACTTGCTGCTGGCTGCACCTGATGAAGGTTGTGCTCTAATAGTTGAAGAACCAACACAGAAGTTTAATTCAACCCATTCAACTGTTCAATATAATCTACAACAGCTTGGAAAGGTGTTAAAACTTGGAAAATGGATCCCGTTTGATTTTACAGAAGCCAACCTTAGAGCTAGAGTGGACATATGCACTTCTCTGTATTCTCTTGAACGTAACTCACCGTTATTGGACAGGTTAATGACTGGAAATGAAAAAAATGGATGTTTTATAAAAAGGTCAAGCGCCGCAGACAATGGTAAACTGGCTAAAGTACAGTCCAAAATGGACCTCCACCCTTGAAAAGTCTTGTTAAGCGTTTGGTGAGATATTGTTAATGTGATCCACTTTGAGTTGATTTCATTCAATGTAACGATTACACCATACTTGTATTGTCAACAGTTACGTCGCTTGAATGTTGTAGTGAAAGAAAAGAGGCCTGTTTCGATCAGTTGTAAAGGGGTGTGTATTGCACCAGGATAATGCACGGCCTCATACAGCAAGGATAACATCTGTAAAGACTGAAGAGGTACACTGGGAAAAACTTCCACATCCTCCTTATTATCCAGACTTTGCTCCATCTGATTGTCATCTGTTCTGACGTTTCCAGAACTATCTTGATGTAAAAGAATTCGGAACACATGAAGATGCCAAAACTACCCTCTCTGCCCTCCAGTGGCTCAGCGGTATGTCTGCAGACTTACAACGCTGAAAACCGTGTTTAGATACCTGTGTTGGGCAGAGCACAGATAGCCCATTGCGTAGCTTTGTGCTTAATTCAAAAACAAAATCAAACTACCTTCTCTACATCTTTTTCCTCCAAACCCCAATAATTTTATAGAAGTGACATCAGAAGCTTGTGAATCATTGACAAGAAGTAATTAATAATAATGGAACATACATTATTGATTAAATAACATTAAAAGCGTTTGAAATCCTTTCTCCTTTTCTGAACCTAAAATCGGACATTACTTAAGGGATGACCTGATATATTTCTTGTACTACTTTAAATAGACTAAGTGAACAAGTTTTGAAAGCCGAATAAAGATGATCAAGAACCTTTAAAATTTGTAGTCAGAGAAACGAAAACTAAAAGTCAAATACTAAATCACAATGGTTATAATATATTGGTCAAAGAGCCTATCACATTAAGCAAGTCGTGTGCTCGAGTTCCTTCGACAATAACATTTAGAAAATTTACAATAATACAAAACAGTGGAAATTGTTCTTAAGACTGTAGAAGATCAAAAAAAAGTAAGAACGTACAATAGTGGAAAGCTGTCATTCAGGTTATAGAACAGAAACATTGTGAGAACGTACAATAGTGGAAAGCTGTCATTCAGGTTATAGAACAGAAACATTGTGAGAACGTACAATAGTGGAAAACTGTCATTCAGGTTATAGAACAGAAACATTGTGAGAACGTACAATAGTGGAAAACTATTATTCAGGTTATAGAACAGAAACATTGTGAGAACGTACAATAGTGGAAAACTATTATTCAGGTTATAGAACAGAAACATTGTGAGAACGTACACTAGTGGAAAGCTGTCATTCAGGTTATAGAACAGAAACATTGTGAGAACGTACAATAGTGGAAAGCTGTCATTCAGGTTATAGAACAGAAACATTGTGAGAACGTACAATAGTGGAAAGCTGTCATTCAGGTTATAGAACAGAAACATTGTGAGAACGTACAATAGTGAAAAACTGTTTCCGAAGCTCTGGGAATTAATTAAATTTATGATCAGAGAACATTTCTTTAACATAGAAACTTTCATAATATAAGTTTCATCTGTCATTTGCAAAGAATCTTTTGTGAGCATTACTTACTTTTATACATGATCTCTTGGCACAAGCATTATTTAAGGATAATTTTAAATGTTTATGAAATACAGTCTACTTAGACAGATAAACATTAGTTATAAACGACTCAGAATTCCAGTTTCTCACTATTTAGTGATATTTCATCAGTTTGAAACTAATTGTGTAAAGACCGTACAATTGCATCTTGGAAGAAACATTTATTTTCTGAATATTTTGTTACCAAAAACTGGACCACATATTTATCGTTTTTCTTCATATTACCAATACGTTTAATCACAACAATAAACATGTTACCACCAACTACTATAAAGGCCTAGTTATAAGCTATGTCCTATTACCAACACTTTTAACCATTACAATAAACATGTTATTGTCAACGAATAGAAGGATTATATGGGCTATTTAATATTACCAAACCCTAGTGGCACAGCAGTATGTCTGCAAACTCACAACACTAAAACCGAGTTTCGATACCCGTGGTGGGCAGACCACAGATAGCCCTTTGTATAGATTTGGACTTAACTTCAAGAAATTACATCCATATTACTAGCATGTTCGCCCCTCGCTAGTTCAGCGGTATGTCTACGGATTTACAACGCTAAAATCAGGGGCTCGATTCCCCTCGGTGGGCTCAGCAGATAGCCCCATGTGGCTTTGCTAGACGAAAATACACATACACATACTAGCATGTTTAACCGCTCCATAAACATGTTACTACCAACAGCTAAAAGGCCTAGTTATGAACTCTCTTACATTACCATTACTTAATAACCTCGACATGAAACTGAATCCTTACAACAAAATAATGTTAGTGGCAAAGACTGCTTTAATTTCAGAATGAAGAAATTTATAGTTCCAAAATGCCAACATGGAAGCAGAATACATCACGATAATCCTAACTCTTAATGAGCATTTGATACACGAGAAGATAAAGATAAAGCCACGAGTAAGCCTTCAAAGACTGAAGAAAAGGATTTGTTTGTTTTGAATTTTGCGCAAAGCTACACAAAGGCTATCTGCGCTAGCCGTCCCTGATTTAGCAGTGTAAAACTAGAGGGAAGGCAGCTAGTCATCACCATCCATCGCCAACTCTTGGATTACTCTTTTGCTAACAAATAGCGAGATTGACTGAAACATTATAACGCCCCCAAGGCTGAAAGAGCGAACGTGTTTGGTGCGACGGAGATTCGAACCTGCAATTACGAGTCGAACGCTTTAACCCACCTGGTCATGCCGGGTCACCAAAGAGAAGGAAATATGAACGTGGACTGCACTACTTTGGAAAAATAAAAAGGCCACAAATGTTAAAATTGTTTAACCTATTAAACCTATGAACGTCAGTGAAACTATTGTTTCTGCATACAATGCAATGATATAATACCCGTTTAATATGATATGAAGCAAACACAAGTAAATTAGGTGGTCAAATTCGTGACCTCTTTGGAACACATTGGGCATAGGGTGATGATCATTTCACTTTAAAACCGTCCTTAATGTTTTTTCTCTCGATGGCTCACAACTAGCCAGTGGTTACAGTTGTTTATTAGTGACACACTATTAAAAGCAACGATATTTAGTAATGTTTCTTCTTTCAGACGGACACCCACATTTTAATAGGTGGGACGATTCTGTTCCATTGTATTAGCCACTATGTGAGACAGTGGCGTGTTTAGGTAGGTGCCAAAGGGAGCTCAGACCCAAGGCCCATAGTTGTAATGATGGTCCACTGATAATTTTGGTCAACGTACAATTATACGGGAAGTCGGGCCTACACAGTTATAGGACTCGGAAAATTATCCGCCTAAATGGTGTTTTTGGGTGGTGGTGAAGGGTGTGAGGAGCATTGATTGATTAATTTAGTGTTTAACGGCACAAAGAAGCTGGGCTATCTGCGCCCAAACATCGGTAAAAAGGTAAAAATAAAGTAAATGCTAGTAAAATGCATAAAGGAAAATGAAGGTAAAACACAAAAAAGCATAAAACCAATGTTGACATCTAGTCTACAACGTTAAGAGAGAAAGCAGAGTAAAAGAAGTTATAAAGTACTTACTCTAACAAAATGGTAAAGAACATAACCCACCAGGAAGACTAACAGGTAAGTTCAAGAACCACTGTCAGTCGCCTGAAGTTGACCTTTCCAGTCCTGGTTCCAGGTTATGTGTCATTATGATCAGTACTAAAAGGTAAAGCAGTTAAAGTGTGAAATGACATGCAGCAAAAGTGTAATATCAACTCGCCAGGATGACTAACGAGTAGTTCAAACAGTAGCGTTAGTCACCTGAAGTTGGCCTTTCCAGTCCTGGTGTCGAGTTATTTTATGTTCTGGCCATTTTCCAATGTCAAATTAAACGAGAGAAAATAAAACTGTAAAAAAAGGAACCACAATTAAAAAAAATGTAATGAAGAAATATGCAACACTTAAATGAGATGAAAAATATTAATGGCCATTAAAAAGTTAAAAACGTTATCAAGGTGGACAGAGTCACCATCACCAATAACACTGTCCAATGTTACAGATAGTCCCTGGGAAAAATATGTTTAAAATATTGCCGTCGTTGAGAATTGTAACGATGGCAAGAAAGTAAAACATGGCTGATAGTGATGTGAGTGTCACACAAATTACACATTGGTGCATCAGTTCCAGATAAAAGCAAGCGATGAGTTAAAAAACTGTGACCAATGCGTAGTCTAGTTAGAACAACTTCCTCCTTCCGAATTTTACGGAAGCTGGAGATCCAAAGTCCAATATAGGGTTTGATTTGAAAAAGTTTGTTGTTGCGTTGCACACTCCAAGTGGACTGCCAGCTGGCACAGAGTCAAGCCTTGAATACAAAACCATAGTCCATGTACGGAATAGGCACAGTGATGATAGTGCCAGAGCAGAGAGATTTAGCTGCCATGTCTGCAAGTTCGTTCCCGCGAATACCAACATGGCCTGGTATCCAGAAAAACTGGATTGAAGTAGCTGTTAATGAGAAATGGGCCAGTCGGTTTCGAATATCTGCGAGAATAGGATGTGAGCTAATGTGAAGCGATTCCAAGGCAAGTATAGAACTAAGCAAATCAGTATAAATAGTGCAGTTGGAGTACTGCTAAGCTGCAATATGATCAAGGGCAAGAGATATGGCATACAGTTCAGCAGTGAACACAGAAGCTGTAGAGGGGATTCTGTGTGCAACTACTGACCCACAGCAAACCATAGCAGAGCCCACTGAATTTCCTGATTTGGAACCATCTGTATAAATGGGAACTGAATGATTGTTTGAAAGATATTCATTGAATAAAAGACGATACTTCCAATCTGGAGTATCTGCCTTTTTCAGATGACTGAAAGAAAGGTTACATTTGGGGGCTGTAATAAGCTATGGTGGGATGGGCTTACAGTTTTCAAGACTCATTTTAACTTGTATGTAAAATATTTTAAATAATTAACGTGTATGTTGTGACGTTCAATAAACATGAACAATAAAATTGAACTTTGATTTTTGACCTTTGTACATGATGTGATTAAGAAATCCGTGCTCTTGAGATCAAGTTCGTTAAGATGGACTCTAATATACAAGAAATATCGGTTCCCATTATTTATTTTCTCTAGTATTACGTCCCACATACATTCTTTAGAGACATTACATGTTAAGATATAAATGTTATTCTTACAAATGAAGCATTTAAATTAACATATTTTGTTCGAAATAGAATAAACTAAAGTGAGGCCGGTTTTCCCATCTTAGTTCATAATGTAACATTATACAAGGACACTCAAGTATTAATTATATTTTAGTTTTTAATTAGCTCAATGAAAACCTTGTCAAATACCATGGCGATTACGGCCCGACATGGCCAGGTGGTTAAGGCGTTCGACTCGTAATCTGAGGGTAACAGGTTCGAATCTCCGTCGCACCAAACATGCTCGCCCTTTCAGCCGCGAGGGTGTTATAATGTGACGGTCAATCCCACTATTCGTTGATAAAAGAGTAGCCCAAGAGTTGGCGGTGGGTGATGATGACTAGCTGCCTTCCCTCTAGTCTTACACTGCTAAATTAGGGACGGATAGCACAGATAGCCCTCGAGTAGCTTTTTGCGAAATTCAAAACAAACTGGTTAAGAATAGTCCTATAACAATGACCACTTGGGAATATCTGGTGATGATGACATTTTGTAAGAGGAGGAAGAGGTCTAGTGCACCTGACCCTCCAGGGTATTCCACACAATTACCCAAATACCAACACAGAGAAAGCTCCTATAACAAGTGTTTTTATGTTTTCCATAACTCAGTCTGTTTAAACATTCAACATTGTTTCTTGAACAAGGCTTCAAACGGATAATTTAAAAAAGTATATTTCAAACATTTGATTTCCACAAATGGAGGTATGACCTCACCAAATAATAGTTTTAATTTATTCACTTGGATCCATGCTATATAACTATTGATAGGGTGCGTTTACCTTTACATATAAATCTTCTTCAGTTTCAGAACCTTCCCTAGTAGTTGGTTATTTGCAATGATCTTTCTCGGTTTTTCTGATTATTATGTTTGTGGATTTTAATAGACTACGACTGTGTGCAGAATAAAAGATGGATAACGTTTCGTCTTCTGTACTGAAGCCTTGTTCTAACTGTCAATATTCTTCCTGTTTTACTTTTCAATGGCGTCATAATAAACCGAGAAACTGTGAAATGCTCAGGTATCCGAGTGTAATAAAAGAAATGCCAGACTGTGATTTTCAAATGTCGTCTGAAGCCACGATGAATAGTAAGTATCGTAAGAAACCAATGTGAACAAAATATACAATTATGCACTCTAATGGCTTAGTGAAATGGTGGAAGATTTATAACCGTAAAAACAACAGATGGTTTATTGTTAATGTAACGGTAATTGTCTTTACGTTAAAGCGTAACCAATAAAACTCTTTATGTTAAGGTATACATCAGTAAATGTCTTTATATGGTAAATTTCACCTTATGAATTACGAACACAATTATTAGTTTACGTTTCCAAGACAGAGAAGTTAGAGACAAAGTCGATGTTCAAAAGTGAAATGAATACTGTTAAGTTGGCTTCATGATAACTGTTATAAATGTTTTAGATAATTGTGTGAAGCTGTAAACAATTGAATTTTGATGCTTTACCATATAAACTTGTTTGATACGTGACAAAGATAACTGATTTATTGGTTTTTTAAGAACTAACATCTTCCGTAAATTAGTACAACAAATATACAACTTTAATTATAATTACAAAATGTGTCGTCATGGTTAGTGAGAAAGAAATAACTAGAGTAGGCTTAACTCAACACGAGTTAAATTATTATTCAAACCAAATATATTTCGTTTAATAAATAAACTTTATTTAATAAGCTATTCCATGACTGGTCGGCCCAGTTTCACGTAGTGAGGATTTCTGTTTATCACTTGCTTTAATAATCACTTTACAGTTTTAATTATTTGCCGTAGTACATTAGCTTTCGTTTAGCACTTCAATGATTAATTGTAATTATAGGTTTTGTGTTTAATGTAGTAACTTATGGAGGTATAATTTATATATATATATATACCGAAACGTCCAATAAATATGTTGTCGTTCATTCGCAAACTACGTTTCCGCCCTATGAATTTGTTGTTAATTAAGATGTCATTTGTAGTATATATGTATATATTTTTAATATACCAACACAATCTCTGTACGAAGAACATAAAACATAGTTTATTAATTTACTGTGCTTTACAAAGAAGGTGATATCGGATTCATCACGAGATGGTAATAACGCGGAGATTTATAGACGGAGAGAGATGAAGGATGTTGTAGCGTGCTTGAGTAAGAGTGACACGTGTGTCATTTTAACTTGTTAACAGATGTGAACTGAAGCCGAAAACGATCAAAGCCTGCATGCAAAAGAGATGTTATATCTTCAGTAAGGTACATAAATAAGCAATTTACGCAAGTAATTGCTGCTTACCTTACAAACATTAGGACAATTATTTATTGTGCTATTCTAGATAGACGAAGTAAACAAGCCTTGGAAGTTGGTTAAGAACCTTTAAAATTTATAACCAGAGAAATGAAAACTGAAAGTCAAATACTGAACCGCAGTGGATATAATACATTGGTTGAAGAATCTGTCCAGTTAACATAATCGTGGGCTCGAGTTCCTTCGGATATTACAGTTTTCCTTTCTAGAGAAACCAAAATAGTGGAAAGCTGTTCTTGAGACAGTAGAAAAAAAATATTGTGAGAGCATAGAGCAATGGAAAACTGTCCATGAGACTGTAGGACAGAAATATTGTGAGAGCGTACAGCAATGGAAAACTGTCCATGAGGCTACGTTGACTTACTGTTTAGCTTTATAATTAATTATAAGAAACAAACAATATTACAATAAATATCACCAGCTATTTTACGATATGCAACACTTTCCTTGGAATCGAATCCAAAATTCGTGACACTGTCACAGACAGCAAACAAATATTTTTAGAAGTCTTGTTAGAACTCTGGTTAAATCGAGAGACCAACTACCGATTATCACTGTTAATCAATATTTATCGAGTTAGTGGAAAATAAGTTTCTTTTTAGTTTTCCGGATCGATTAATTTATCATCACGCCTGAAAACACCGATGACAGCCATGACTAATCGCTGCATTACAGTCAATATAGTTTCTTTTATGTCATAGTTCGATTACCTTATTAAATCAGTAATATTTTTTCCTGGTTTAAATTTTAGTCCTGATCTAGTCAGATAGCTTATGATTTCATTATGAGTTATTGATAATTATAATAAAATCTGACTCAATCTAAATATCACTTTTACAACTACTTTTCTCTTCAACACTTTTTATTTTAAATCATCATTTGGTCGTTTATGAAATCGAAGCTTAATTTATGAGCGATGTGCGACTGTGATTGGTGGAAATATTACTTGGTACACGTGCGCTCTGAAGTTAAAATAAAAGAGTCATTGGATTTTGATTTCAACAAATACGCCAATGAAAGGTAAAAATCCGTCCTTTTAAAATGGTTAAAGTAGAACATACAAAACTTTATACTTTTGCTATATACGTAAAGACATAAACCGAGTGTGTTTTTACAAGCAGAATGAAATTAAAGAAGCAAATATTTGCAAATTCTAAATAATACGTTATGTGTTGGTGATGTCCATCACGCACCGTATCATGAAGACTTCTGTAGAAATATCAAACGAGATTCTTTCATTTAATTAAGTGTTTCTATAATAACAGTATTTGCATAAAATACAATTCAGTGTTATCTGTTTATGCTGTTCGTAGTTCACTGTAGGATAAGAACTTGTGATTTCGTATAGAAGGTTCAAATCTTTATTTCAATGAATTAGAATTGTACACTTATATTTTAACAGGCGTTTTTGGAATATCATCCGCCACACTAAGGGATGATTTCACAGATATTTTGACGAAGGATGTGAATTCAATTTTTTTTAGTGTAACTCATATATCACACCTTCACATCAAGTCCCTCGCTGGGAGAGCGGTAAGTCTTCGGATTTACAATACTAAAATCAGGGGTTAAATTCCTCTCGGTTGACACAGCGAATAGTCTGATGTGGCTTTGCTATGAAAAACATCACCTTATTTCACATCAATAAAGGTGTGAAACAAATTTTGGTTAGCGTGAAGTACGTGGAGGAGAATAGAATTGACAAAAGAAGATTTAAGGGTTTATTCCACGACAGCCCTTCACGAGAGATTATCATATTACTTTACATGACAGCCCTTCATGAGACATAATCAGAATACTCTACATGACTGCCCTCTGTAGAACAGTGTTTGAACCTTTCTTTCTTCCTGCCATTACTTTTTTTAAGTGTGTAAGAGAAAGGATTCTGTTTCTGACAATCAAATAATGACGTGCCCTGGAGCAGTCATTAATGTCTGAAGATAGATCGACGTTACGTGTTCTGGAGCAGCCACTAAGAGGTGGAAGATAGGTGAACATGACATGTCCTGGAGCAGCCACTAATGTCCGAAAATAGATCGACAAAACAAATAAGATTAATGACAATGAAACATAAAATGTTTCTAGGTGTTGAGGAAAATACATGATTTTATCTCATATAACAGCTATCAGACAACTGATGTCAGTACAGTGTCCTAATAACAGCTACCAGACAACTGATGTCAGTTTAGTCTCCTGATAACAGCTACCAGACAACTGATGTCAGTTTAGTCTCCTGATAACAGCTATCAGACAACTGATGTCAGTTTAGTCTCCTGATAACAGCTATCAGACAACTGATGTCAGTACAGTCTCCTGATAACAGCTGTCAGATAATTGGTGTCATTATGATTTACTATCAGATAACCAGTTTCAGTTCGTTCTACTGATAATAACTATCAAATAAATGATTTCAGTATGGTGTCCTGATAATAACTGCCAGATAACTAATTTCAGTATAATCTACTGATAATAACTGCCAGATAACCAGTTTTATTAGGGACTACTGATAATAATTGCTATATAAACGGTATCTACACAATCTCCTGATAATAACCACCGTATAACCGATTTCAGTACAGTTCTACCAATTGCCCGGCATGACCATGTGAATAGGCTGATAGACTTGCAATCTGAAAGTTGAGTGTTCGAATCACTATCACACCAAACATGCTTTTCTTTTAGCTTTGGAGACGTAATAATGCGACAATCAATCGTATTATTCGTTGGATAAAGAATAGTCCAAAAGTTGAAGGTAGGAGGCGGTGACTAGCTGTCTTCACTCTACTCTTGCATTACTAAATTAGGGCTGGTCAGCTTTTGTATCTTTACCCGAAATTCAAAAAAAATCTCATCACCTAATGGTTTATAGCGAATCGCTCTTTTTTCTCGGTTCGTCCAGGCTTCTTTTAATGTTGTAATAAACTTCTACCCTTCCCGTGTCTGGGGAGAAATTTGAGGAATCATGGTTGATGCTCTTTCCAGTGACAAGGACATTTCAGTTATCTTGAGCTCAGTTGGATCGAACCTGTGTCGTTTTATTCATCCACAGCCTAAAAGATGATATGATGTGGACATTTCTTCAGAAGGAGAATGTTACGCATATCCCAGTCATAAAGCTACCGATTTGGAAGGCCTGGCATGGCCGAGCTCGTTAAGGCATGAGCTCGTAATCTGAGGGTCGCGGGTTCGCATCCGAGTGGCGCCAAACATGCTCGCCCTCCCAGCTGTGGGAGCGTTATAATGTGACGGTCAATCCCACTTTTCGTTGATAAAAGAGTAGCCCAAGAGTTGGCGGTGGATGGTGATGACCAGCTGCCTTCCTTCTAGTCTTACACTGCTAAATTAGGGACGGCTAGCACAGATAGCCCTCGAGTAGCTTTGAGCGAAATTCCAAAAACAAACAAACAAACCGATTTGGCATTGCAACAAATGTACAGGTGGCCGTGGATCCATGGTGCTCACGTGCGATGACTCGACACTATAAGTATACCGAAGTTGTTGAAATTAAATATAATTGTCTCGATATGCAACACTTAATCACACATAGAAATATACCATCATCCAAATTACATGCTATAAGCATATCTCTGTTATTTTCAGGATGTAAATTGTTAATTAATAAATAAGTAAGTATTTAAAAAGCACATGTAATGGGAAACTTAATAAGTGTTTTATCCGACAAGTAAGGTTCATGGACCTATGATTTGGATCACCCAATTGAAAGGGTCAACTTCTGGTATGGTTCAGAAACGTATTCTTTACGTTTGCAGACTGCACGTGGGAACTATGATGCCGAGTTCATATATCAATGTTCCAAATGAAAAAATATAGAATGTGCATCAAATACGCTGATAAATAACACGAATGTAAGAAGTATAACTTTTCCATTCAGTAAAGACCTTTAGAGGAGAAACAGTAAGACACTAAATCAGTTTATCCTCCAACATTAATAGTACATAAACACTGTCTCGCTTATACAAGTACAGCTTAAATAAACTTGCCGCTTCTGAAACACCTGCGATACTGTGAAAACAGCTATCGTCTTTTATTTCAATAAATAGGTAACCAATGAACAGGTAACTATTAAATAGGTAACCAATAAATAGGTAACTAATAAATAGATAACCAATAAAGAGGTAGCTATTAAATAGGCATCTAATAAATAGGTAACCAATAAACAGGTAACTAATAAATAGGTAACCAATAAATGGGTAACGAATAAATAGGTAACCAATAAACAGGTAACTAATAAATAGATAACCAATAAAGAGGTAGCTATTAAATAGGCATCTAATAAATAGGTAACCAATAAACAGGTAGCTAATAAATAGGTAACCAATAAATGGGTAGCGAATAAATAGGTAACTAATAAATAGGTAACTAATAAATAGATAACCAATAAAGAGGTAGCTATTAAATAGGCATCTAATAAATAGGTAACCAATAAACAGGTAGCTAATAAATAGGTAACCAATAAATGGGTAGCGAATAAACAGGTAACTAATAAATAGGTAACTCTTTTTGACAATGCTCAAAGAAACATCTGCTTCATGATAACTCTTGGTTTTATTGAGTGAAAAACAACTTTTGAGCTCGAGGCAACTAGCATCACGTGTTTGTTTTGAAATTAGTTCATTGAGAAATAGATTAAACATAATAAATACCGTCTACTGAACGTGAGAATTAAGCATACACAATCTGTAAAATATATAGACTTGTTTGTTTTCGAATGAATTCACCGTTCCAAGTCACCTGATAATTTATTTTGCTTATAAAAAATCCACAGTTAATTACGAACTAATTAACTAATTAACTATGCAAATGTTTTTTTCAGCGACAAAGAAACATTACATGTTGATTTGCATCTGTAATATTTTCTTACCAGCGAAGGTAAGATTTGTTATCAGTAAAACGATATGGATCAGCGGTTTGAGAATAGTCTTAAGAGGATGTCTTCCTTACACACGAGAAACAAAAGGAACCTCCATACGTGATACTAATACTAACCTACAGAGACTCTCATTATTTCAGATTCAATACTTCAAGAACTGGTGATTTATCTTGAGTCATTATTCTGCTAGTTCATGCTACTTAAAACGACTCTTGAAAGTCTCAGAAATAAATTGGAATGTTCAGAGCAGAACTGCATTAAACCGTATTGGTGGTACACTGGTGGAATGTAGATGTTGTTTACAAGTACTGAAGAAACACACAAATTATTTATATCTTCCATTGAAATCTTAACTTTTGACTGCTTCTAAATACGTCCCAGTTACTTTCCCAAATTCGACGGAGTTGTTTTGTATGAAAGTAGCATTGCTTGTAAACGAAGTAGCTTACGACTTTCTGTAGACCATCAGGTTATGTATTTTTTCCACTAAATCTAACTTATCACTGTTCTATCAAACGAGATTTACTCATTATCAAGTGACTACGTTGTTCTGTGAATAATTTTTAAAATATGTTTGTAAGGCTTAGCTAGACATTATTCAGTTTATTTATACATTACTCTGCTTACCGATGTATATAATAACCAACTTAGCTAGATACTACTAAGCTCTTGTTTCCCATCTTATATAGACATTACCAAGGGCTTATTAACCAATTTATATAGATATTATCAAGATACTGTTTGCCAGCTTATATAGACATTACCAAGTGCGTGTTTACTAATTTATATAGATACTATCAAGGTAATGTGTTCTAGCTTATCTGGACATTACCAAGTGCGTGTTTAGCAATTTATATAGATACTATCAAGTTACTGTTTCCTATTGTATGTAATAGCCCACATCTTGTTTAGCACTGATGGATTGAAGGGAGGCAACTAGTCAACACCATCTACCACCAGCTCTATAAACGATGAATGGTGAGATTGCTGGGAACATTATAACAACCCACGACTGAAAGGGTAAACATGTTCGGTGACCGAGATTCCCCTCCTTGATCCTCAGATTGTGAGTCGAGTGTCTTGACCATTAACCATATTAAGACATAATTAACCAGCAATCAATGGAGACGAATGTGATCTTTTTGGGTCCAAACACAAAACAACTTATAGTGTTGATGAAATTTATTAAAATAAGTAATAGAAATATTGGGATGAGAAAATAATAATAATTTGAGTTCGATGAGCACCTATAACAAGGCTGTGATTTCGATTTCTGTTTGTAATCTCAAGTATGACCTGCTTACGTTTCCATTGAATATCATCCTTGTATTGTTTATATACGAATTAATTATAAATACTGCCATTTTGTGTTTATCTAGACGTAGTAAATAATTTACTCTGGAGTTTGTTTTTGTAACTGATATTAGTGCATAAGGTGCTATATACATAGAATAAACTTTATCAAACCATCAAATGATGTTTTAGTATTTTCTTCTGTTGTCTACAACTTATACAACTCAGAATGGAAGATCTGAAGGTTAGATTTTATTTAACAACAGTCTCACTTCAGTTTCGTTCGTTATTTCCAAAGTCGAAGACTATTTAGTTAACAGTCTTGTGTAAAGTAACGAGTTATTTTACCTTTACTGAAGCCATGATGTGTTTTTTGATCCCGCATAAACATTTGTTTTTACTTGTAGTGGAAAGAAGAAACTCCGTAATACAAGTTATTTTGTAGTAGGGCTAATAACTAATCTCAATTACGTATCGTACAGAGTAGCGATGGTAAAATGAGAACAGATATAAAAAGTAGGAACATGTGATATTCCCATTTAACATTAACATAGCTTAGAAAGTGTGCTGTATTTTTAAAGAAGGTAGAAATTATTGGTTTAATAATTGAGGCCCATAAGATTAATTTTGTGGAAACTGTCGAATTTAATTTAAGTTGTTTCAATAAAGGTTTTAAAGACTAGTTTGATTTGGTTTGTTGTTAACTTCGCGCAAAGCTACATTAGGGCTATCTGCGCTAGTCATCCATAATTTAGCAGTGTAAGAGTACAGAAAAGGCAGCTAGTCATCACTACCCACTGCCATTTCTTGGACTACTCTTTTATCAACGAATAGTGGGATTGACAATCACATTATAATGCCACCAAGGCTGAAAGGGCGAACATGTTTGGTACGACGGGGATTCGAATTAATGACTGGAAAGATAATTTAAGTTTATTTTGTTTTTTACTTACCGCGAGAAATGAAATCTCGTTTTTCTTTTTAGTTTTGTAAGTTTCATAAATTTATGCCAAATCCATCATGGAATGGAACAGCATACCAGGTTTAAATAACTAAAAAACAAACTATAAGAAAATGACATAACAAATAAGAAGTTAAGTTAGAATACAACACGTCTTTCTTTCTTCAGATGTAGAACATATTAGCTTTCGAGTTTTGGTATTATTCGAAAGGCCTTCTGAAACATAAAATATTACATTTAGGCGCTTTTAGTTGGAAACTCATAATAAAAGGCTTAGGAGAAACATGGATCAAAACGCCTGGACCTGAGTGTGCTAGTTATACTAACTATTAGGCTTACCATAATGTGTTTACATTCGTTGCCATTGTCTCTTGTTTAAAATGTTGTGGGTGGCTCTCGTGACCCGTGAAACGTCGTTTCATTAGCTGCAAGTTTTTACTGGCAAAGTAGATTTACATTTGTAACTGTAATTTTCCAATGCACTAATTGGTTTAAGTAATACTGATAAGCGCAGTCAATGACTTTATCATTACTCATGACACAGTGCATGAATTCTCGAATTTGTAATTTTTATACAACACGTGCAATTATCGAACCCCGAAATGATTTACTAAATTACTGCTTCTATTGTGATATCAGTCAAAGTTAATTAAGTATCTCTCGCTCAAAGTGCTTTCGTGAATAGATGCTATGTGACTGGTTAGAAACCTAGATAATTCTGACACTTTCTCAGCTAATGGTTTGGAAACGACTGAGAAACATTAGCAAAGTAGCGTCAGCTTATGAATATCATACATCATCGAAAACGATTATTTGTAGTTGTAGAAGTGTTGTTCTTCAGAGAACTCTTTGTCGAACTGTTTATGGTTTCCGTGAAGTGTCGAGAAAAGTCAGAGTTATCCCCTTTATATCACGGTATTAGATGTTAAAAAGAAACGTGTTAATGTAAAGAAATTACCAGATGTGTTCACAGGACAGTCAGGAACCAGTTGGTGTTCCGACTGGTTGTGTTCACAGGAGATGGGATGGACAATCAGGAACCAGTTGGGGTCCCAACTGGATGTGTTCACATGAGATGGAGAGTCTTGAACCAGTTGGTATTCAAAATAGATGAGTTGACATGAAACGAGCTTTTATCAAATTGGTAGTCATAAAGGTTGGCTAGAAATAATCAAACTGTTTGGAGTTTTTTAAGGGTTACAAAAATTAAAACTGCGTAACGAAACACTAAACAAAACGTGCTATGAATGAGTTTTAATATTCATCCGACATTTATAAATCCAATAAGCCAGCCAATTAGCGTTTAATCCCTTCCTCTTTACATGGTTTTTATTCAGTGTGTGAGTAAAATAACATTTTAAGAAAATAAATATTTTCAGTTGAAGACAAGCCTGATTGTCTCTTTTAATGTTAAATAAAGCGATATTTATATCATAGCGGTATCGACTTCTATAACTAATCTACTTTGTTGAGAGGAAACTGAACACAAAAATCTATACATGACATGCTTCCGGTTTCTGTCTCTACTGTCTTCTGTCAGATAGCCGGTACAGTAGTAGTAGGTATTGTTACAGCTAGGTTTTGACAGTTATTGGTACAGTAGTAGAAGGTATTGTAACTGGTAGGATGTAACAGTTGTAGAAGGTATTGTCACAGGGAGGTTATAACAGTTATTAGTACAGTAGTAACAGGTATTGTCACTGTTAGGTTCTAACAGTTATTAGTACAGTAGTAACAGGTATTGTCACTGTTAGGTTCTAACAGTTATTGGTACAGTAGTAACAGGTATTGTCACTGGTAGGTTCTAACAGTTATTGGTACAGTAGTAACAGGTATTGTCACAGGGAGGTTATAACAGTTATTAGTACAGTAGTGACAGGTATTGTCACTGTTAGGTTCTAACAGTTATTGGTACAGTAGTAACAGGTATTGTCACTGGTAGGTTATAACAGTTATTGGTACAGTAGTAACAGGTATTGTCACTGTTAGGTTCTAACAGTTATTGGTACAGTAGTAACAGGTATTGTCACTGGTAGGTTATCACAGTTATTGGTACAGTATTAACAGGTATTGTCAGTGGTAGGTTATCACAGTTATTGGTACAGTAGTAACAGGTATTGTCACTGTTAGGTTCTAACAGTTATTGGTACAGTAGTAACAGGTATTGTCACTGGTAGGTTATCACAGTTATTGGTACAGTATTAACAGGTATTGTCACTGGTAGGTTATAACAGTTATTGGTACAGTAGTAACAGGTATTGTCACTGGTAGGTTATCACAGTTATTGGTACAGTAGTAACAGGTATTGTCACTGGTAGGTTATCACAGTTATTGGTACAGTAGTAACAGGTATGGTCACTGGTAGGTTATAACAGTTATTGGTACAGTAGTAACAGGTATTGTCACTGGTAGGTTATCACAGTTATTGGTACAGTAGTAACAGGTATTGTCACTGGTAGGTTATCACAGTTATTGGTACAGTAGTAACAGGTATTGTCACTGGTAGGTTATCACAGTTATTAGTACAGTAGTAACAGGTATTGTCACTGGTAGGTTATCACAGTTATTAGTACAGTAGTAACAGGTATTGTCACTGGTAGGTTATCACAGTTATTGGTACAGTAGTAACAGGTATTGTCACTGGTAGGTCATAACAGTTATTGGTACAGTAGTAACAGGTATTGTCACTGTTAGGTTCTAACAGTTATTGGTACAGTAGTAACAGGTATTGTCACTGGTAGGTTATAACAGTTATTGGTACAGTAGTAACAGGTATTGTCACTGGTAGGTTATCACAGTTATTAGTACAGTAGTAACAGGTATTGTCACTGGTAGGTTATCACAGTTATTGGTACAGTAGTAACAGGTATTGTCACTGGTAGGTCATAACAGTTATTGGCACAGTAGTAATAGGTATTGTCAGTGGTAGGTTATAACAGTTATTGGTACAGTAGTAACAGGTATTGTCACTGGTAGGTTATCACAGTTATTGGTACAGTAGTAACAGGTATTGTCACTGGTAGGTTATAACAGTTATTGGTACAGTAGTAACAGGTATTGTCACTGGTAGGTTATAACAGTTATTGGTACAGTAGTAACAGGTATTGTCACTGGTAGGTTATAACAGTTATTGGCACAGTAGTAATAGGTATTGTCACTGGTAGGTTTTAAGAGTTGTTTACTTCAAGTTTTATACATTTTTGTTTTCTTAGCTCTGACGGTTGATGAAAGAATGATGGTCGCGACATAACCTTCTGCTTCACCGCAGATCATTCTATGTTGCACGCGCTTAGTACCAGTTAGGTGTATTCTGTACAAACTGCGTACAGGATTTCAGGCTAATAAAACCCAGACGTCAAACTGTGAAACAGCTTACTTTAAGATTTTGGGCTATTTTTGTAAATTTAGGCATGAAGACATAGTAAACACAATATAACTTTACACACACACATATTTTTTTTCTGTTGATTCTGAGTGAATTAGCTTCATGACTGCATAAAACTCTCAAGTAGTTGACATAAACTCAGAGGGATATTTATTGGAAAGTATCATACAGAAAAATAGCATTGAAAATATATTTCAGCGATTATTCCCTTTAATCTGGTACAGTAGTTTTAATTTAACACATCTGAAACAGTCTTCATATAATCATATCTGCATAATTTTCGAGATTGGCAAGATACCAAACACTTCGACATGGCTAACGCAACGGTACCTTCGTTTATAGTCCAAAATACTGCTAAATAGGTTATATCACTTGTTTTAACCGTAAAGCTTAAGTAATTGAAAACGTGACGACAGAGAAACCACCAATATATACGCAACTACAGACATCCTAAGAGACGAGTGACCATAAATTGTACTTTCCTGAGACTGATTCATGGATGTGTCGATTTTAGACTACTTCAAAACTGAATTGACAAAGACACCTATCTGCACCGTCTGTCACTCTAGGTTCTCTCCGAGGTATTGCCGTTTTCGTAACCAAAGTTTTACCTCTTCGCCTGCACTTCGCACGACAGATTACAGTTCTATCTATTGTGTTCTAAACACTTTAGTCACGTGTAACTTACACACGAGAACCGCTGTTCGAATGAGAGTTATATATTTTCTTTTTAAATAAAGGACACAACTCAATTTTACGAATATAATGCACACAAAATTCTTCTCACCGCAGGGATCGAAACCATAATTTTAATGTTATCGTCGATCGTTTTAATTACGCGATTCTAATTCTGTTCAACTACAACACGTATTGGTTTTTAACTACAGCAGCGACGACGTTCATTTTTGTTCTTGCCGTGATGTATCATATAATGGTCCACTCTAATCCAATACCATCTTCACAAGTAGTTTCACGATTCTCTGAAGGATTACCAAACACACTGCTATATTTATCATTCTGCAAAGTACTTGAGATTACACGTTTGTTTGATTTCGTTTAAAAGTTTTATCACCACATATATCGATAACCGCCTGAGATTTGAGGGTTTTCTAGTTCTAAATTCTAAACGTAGAGGAACTTTTGTTTATTTTCACCATTTGCTGGAAGTACGTTTTCATTGCCAGAGTCCCTCAGGCAGGCTTTCACCAAATATATAAAAACTCTAACAGTCGGTATTTGGTAGAAAACGGAAAACGCTTTCTATTTTAATATACACGTTATTGTTTGAAAACGGAACTCGACTTATTTCAACATTGTAAGTAAATCAATAATCGAGGAAATCATCGTAAATATTTCACTTTTTCTTTGCGAAAAAAGAAGACTAGGAGAGAATATGAGTCATCAAATGATGAAACATCCACGTACCAGTGGAAAAAACAAACAAAGATATAATGAACATTATCATCAGCAAATTGAAAAACAACAAAATATGTTCCATTAAAACTAAGGGTAAGTTGAAACACCAGCCAGTATTAAAATAACTGTTCCATGAAAACTAAGGGTAAGTTGAAACACCAGCCAGTATTAAAACAACCTGTGTTCCATTAAAACTAAGGGTAAGTTAAAACACCAGCCAATATTAAAATAACTGTTCCATTAAAACTAAAGGTAAGTTGAAACACCAGTCAGTATTAAAACAACCTGTGTTCCATTAAAACTAAGGGTAAGTTGAAACACCAGCCAGTATTAAAACAACCTGTGTTCCATTAAAACTAAGGGTAAGTTGAAACACCAGCCATTTTTTAAATAACTGTTCCATTAAAACTGAGGGTATTGAAACACCAGCCGATATTAAAATAACTGTTCCATTGAAACACTATCTATCACCAGCAAGAATTAAAATAACTGTTCTATTGAAACAAAGGGTAAATTGAAACACTATCTATCACCAGCAAGAATTAAAATAACTGTTCCATTAAAACGAAGGGTAAGTTGAAACACTATCTACCACCAGATAGTATCCTGTTCCATTAATACATGATCATCAGCTGTTCACACTGTAATCCTGTTCCATTAATACATGATCATTTGCTGTTCACACTGTAATCCTGTTCCATTAATACATGATCATCAGCTGTTCACACTGTAATCCTGTTCCATTAATACATGATCATCAGCTGTTCACACTGTAATCCTGTTCCATTAATACATGATCATCAGCTGTTCACACTGTAATCCTGTTCCATTAATACATGATCATTAGCTGTTCACACTGTAATGTTCCATTAATACATGATCATTAGCTGTTCACACTGTAATCCTGTTCCATTAATACATGACCATCAGCTGTTCACACGGTAATGTTCCATTAATACATGATCATCAGCTGTTCACACTGTAATCCATTATTTTGTACATCAACGTCTAATAGATTTAAAAAAACGAAATTCACACAAAAGTTTACAAAGCGTAATTAGAGCTACGAAATTATTGGAAATTCTATTGTAACAAAACTTTGTTATTAATGTGACTGTTTAAGTATAATATATCTATGTTACAAAATTAGTCTAATTGTGTGGATCAGTTAGTTAGTGGTTGACATTATGTTTTCGTTTCATAATTAAATTATTCTCGTGATTTCCTGTTCTACCTTTATAATCTGTTAGTACGTCTCAGCAGCCTTTCAAATATTGTTAGAATGAAATATTCTTGGACTAAGAAAATATTATTCTGTCTGAATTTTGTGAAATACAAAGTATATATATGTGTATATATAGGTCATACGACCTATACACACGTGCAACGTTGCAACTCATCTATAGTTCAGCTATTCATACGACCTATACACACGTGCAACGTTGCAACGCTTCTATAGTTCAGCTATTCATACGACCTATACACACGTGCAACGTTGCAACGCTTCTATAGTTCAGCTACTCATACGACCTATACACACGTGCAACGTTGCAACGCTTCTATAGTTCAGCTACTCATACGACCTATACACACGTGCAACGTTGCAACTCATCTATAGTTCAGCTACTCATACGACCTATACACACGTGCAACGTTGCAACGCTTCTATAGTTCAGCTACTCATACGATCTATACACACGTGGCAACGTTGCAACGCTCTATAGTTCAGCTACTCATACGACCTATACACACGTGCAACGTTGCAACGCTTCTATAGTTTAGGCTAACTCATACGACCTATACACACGTGCAACGTTGCAACGCTTCTATAGTTCAGCTACTCATACGACCTATACACACGTGCAACGTTGCAACGCTTCTATAGTTTAGCTACTCATACGACCTATACACACGTGCAACGTTGCAACGCTTCAATAGTTCTGCTACTCCTTACGTCTATTTTGACATAACATCATAAAACCTTGACAGCGTTATTTACCATGAGGCCAATTTCAGTACAAAATTTGAACAGATTAGTTAATTAAGAAGTCGAGATAAAGAAATGCTTTAGTAATCCAACTACTCTTCGACTTATCACTGGACTTCAGGTCTGTTTCAACACATAAGGTCCACTTGAACTGCTCGTGAAGTCCGATTCAGTCCAATTTTTCAACAGTTTAGCTGCTTTCAATGCTTATACCAATATAATGTTAAAACGCTTAAAATTTCGAGTATATCCACAAACAAAAGTTCAATTGCTTACAAAACCATTTCAACACATGCTTCAACAGAGCAGGTGTTCATAAGACTCACTTAAAAGACAGTACAGTTCCTTATAAAACCATTTCAACACATGCTTCAACAGAGCAGCTGTTCATAAGACTCACTTAAAAGACAGTACAGTTCCTTACAAAACCATTCCAACACATGCTTCAACAGAGCAGCTGTCCATAAGACTCACTTAAAAGACAGTACAGTTCCTTATAAAACCATTTCAACACATGCTTCAACATAGCAGCTGCCCATAAGACTCACTTGAAAGACAGTACAGTTCCTTATAAAACCATTCCAACACATGCTTCAACATAGCAGCTGTCCATAAAGATTAACTGAACGGGTCGTGCATTTCCTTATAAAACCATTTCAACACATGCTTCAACATAGCAGCTGTCCATAAGACTCACTTAAAAGACAGTACAGTTCCTTATAAAACCATTTCAACACATGCTTCAACATAGCAGCTGCCCATAAGACTCACTTGAAAGACAGTACAGTTCCTTATAAAACCATTCCAACACATGCTTCAACATAGCAGCTGTCCATAAAGATTAACTGAACGGGTCGTGCATTTCCTTATAAAACCATTTCAACACATGCTTCAACATAGCAGCTGTCCATAAGACTCACTTAAAAGACAGTACAGTTCCTTATAAAACCATTTCAACACATGCTTCAACATAGCAGCTGTCCATAAGACTCACTTGAAAGACAGTACAGTTCCTTATAAAACCATTTCAACTGAGCAGCTGTTCATAAGGATTAACTAAACGGGTAGTGCTGTTTCTAATAAAACCATTTCAACACATGTTTCAACTGAGCAGCTGTCCATAAGACTCACTTGAAAGACAGTACAGTTCCTTATAAAACCTTTTCAACTGAGCAGCTGTTCATAACGATTAACTAAACGGGTAGTGCTGTTTCTAATAAAACCATTTCAACACATGCTTCAACTGAGCAGCTGTCCCTTAGGCTCATTAGTTCTTCAACAACTGAGTGTTAAGTTTTAACAACAGTTAAAATATCGCACCTTGTGAAGCCACTGTTACACATTTATTAATATATTTAATTCTCACACTGTGTTATAACTGTCCAAATTATCGATACTTTCGTCGCTCTGAGGATGTACCAGAAATATCTTGTTGTTTGTGAACAGTATCAACATCCAGATACGTTGTCTCTAAGCTCTGTTTATAGTGTACCAGATACGTTGTCTCTAAGCTCTGTTTATAGTGTACCAGATACGTTGTCTCTCAGCTATGTTTATAGTGTACCAGATACGTTGTCTCTATGCTATGTTTATAGTGTACCAGATACGTTGTCTCTGAGCTATGCTTATAGTGTACCAGATACGTTGTCTCTAAGCTATGTTTATAGTGTACCAGATACGTTGCCTCTGAGCTATGTTTATAGTGTACCAGATACGTTGTCTCTAAGCTATGCTTATAGTGTACCAGATACGTTGTCTCTCAGCTATGTTTATAGTGTACCAGATACGTTGTCTCTAAGCTATATTTGTAGTGTACCAGATACGTTGTCTCTCAGCTATGTTTATAGTGTGAACAGAGTAGTGTATAATGTTATGTTCAGCAAGTAATAATTACAGAATACCATTTATGTTGCAACCGTAATGCCATAACCATTTTCCTTCCATTCAGTGTCCACCTTTTGGAATAAGGATTGTTCTTAAAGTTCGATTACTGGTTTAGCCATGTGTTAAATATTCCTAGTAAGCACTGAAACACGGCCCTAAACCACCGTGGATTTAGAAGCATTTGTAAAACGACTCCGGGTGTTTAAGTGTAGCCGTATTATATGAACTTGATATTTGATGTCATAATTGATAAGCTACAGTGACTTTATAGGAATCTTTAAGAATGAATATATGTGTTGTCTAAAGTGATGTAAAGGAAAGCTAGAATACGTTAAAATCTGTCCTATTTTCGTGAGGAACAAAAGAAACTTTTTTTCCTTTTTATCGCATATTAACTTTTCAAATAAATATCAGCCATGCTTAGTAAGGGTGAAGAAAATAAAAGACATGGCCGTTTATTGTTATTATTTTTTTTATTAAGCATTGACTATTTGTAGCGGTTTATCTTTCTAAAAATCTCATACACACGCACACACAAACATATATATATATATATATATACACACACATTAGACCTTAATAAAACACTTTCAACTGTAAAATTAAGAAAGGTAGATCTCGAACAGAAATATGGTTGTTGTTGTTGTTTTGAATTAAGCACAAAGCTACACAATGGGCTATCTGTGCTTTGCCCACCACGGGTATCGAAACCCGGATTTTAGCGTGTAAGTCCGCAGACATACCGCTGAGCCACTGGGGGGCCAGAAATATGGATCAAACTTTATGAAACGTAATCCAACAAAGGTTTGTTCGATAATATTTATTACATTTTAAAGCTCAGCACGTTCCCATATACAAAGTTTAACCTAATAAAACACGTGTTCGTAACACTACAAACTACCATAATTCAGAATTAAATTTAGGAGTACGAGTAAGTTCTGAGCAATAGAAGTGGTGAAAAGAACCATATGGTAATTGGTAGAATCAAATTAGTCCATCTATATAGAACTCACGTTTCGCGACATGAACGATAAGTTGCTAAGAATATTTTTTGTTGTTTTAAACACTAAACAGCAAGATACACGAAATGTTCTTACTTTACAAACAGCTCCACTTACGGCAAGTCACCAAACTATATTTATAGTCATTCACACTAAGATTATATATAGTTTAATTCTAATAAGCATATGACTGCACTTTATGATTTACCAGAACTACGTTACAAATATTTAACTGTACATAGCTGATTTTCCAGTCTTATACAGACAGGACATAATTATGACACGTCATAACATGTCAATCAAATAAAAACATGAAAGTACAACATGTAAGTCGCATACTATTATGACACTTTAATATCATGCAGTCTTATACTAATATGACAACATTATCATATGCAATCGTTTACAAAGACAAAAAACATTATAGGATGTTAGTCATATAAAAAAATGACAATATTATAATATTTCTCTCAAAAAATATAATAGAGTAAATTAATCAAAACTACCTTCAACTAATGACAAAAAACGACCGTTCAACTGAACGTTTCTCAAACAAATCACTCACGTAATGATCATTATTGTCTCACGAAACTTTATAAAACTCATCAATATAAACTCTAACGACACAAAACTTTCATTTTATCTTCTAATTTAACTAAATTAATTTTAAAAAATTATCTAATAATGATCTTATGAAAGAGTTATTTCACCTTTAATTATCTCATTCAGATACTATGACATAGTTTTCTAACTTTAAATTATCTCATTCAGATACTATGACATAGTTTTCTAACTTTTAATTATCTCATTCTGATATTATGAAATAATTATCTAACCTACACTTTTCTCATTCTGATAGTATGAAAGAGTTATCTAACCTTCAATTATCTCATTCTGATACTAAAAAAATAGATATTTACCCTTTAATTATTTCATTCTGACACAATGAAATAGTTATCTAACCTTTAACTTTTTCATTCTGATATTGTGAAATAATTATTTAACCTTTAACTATCTCATTCTGATACTATGAAATAGCTATCTAAATTTTAATTATCTGAATCTAATGTAATAAAAGACTTACCTAACCTTTAACTATCTTATTCTAATACTATGAAATAATAATCTAGCCTTTAATTATCCCATTCTGATACTATAAAATAGTCATCTTACTTTTAATTAATTCATTTTGACACTATTATATAGTTACCTAAACTTTAATTATCTCATTTTGATACCATGAAATAATTATCTATCCTTTGCTTATCTCATTCTGACATAATGAAAGAGCTATTTAGCCTTTAATTATTTATTTGTGGTACTATAAAATAGTTATTTATCCTTTAATTATCGCATTCTTACAGTATAATTTTGCAATATAACTAATGATTATCTCATTCTGTTACTATAAAATAGTCATCTAACCTTTAATTATCCCATTTTGAAACAATGAATAATTATTTAACCTTTACTTTTGTCATTCTGATGCTATGAAATGTTATTTAACTTTTAATTATTTCAATCTGACACTATCAAATAGTTATTTAACTTTTATTTACCTCATTCTGATACTATTAAAAAGTCATCTAACCTTTTCTTATCTCATTCTGTTAGTATGTAAGAGTTATCTTGCCTTTAACTGTCCCATTTTAATACTATTAAACAATAATCTAACCTTTAGTTATATTATTCTGATACAATGAGACAGTTATATAACTTATACTTATCTCATTCAGATATTGTGATATAATTATCTAACCTTATTCATATCATTCTCATACTATGAAATAGTTATTTAAGCTTTAATTATCTCATTCTGATAATACAACATACTTATTTAACATTTACTTATCTCATTCTAATATTGTGAAATAAGTATCTCACCTTTAATTGTCTCATTCTGATACTATGAATCAACAATCTAACCTATAATTGTCTCATTTTGATACTATAAAATAATTATTTAATTTTTAATTATCAATTCTTGAGCTAACAATAGTTATCTTATCTTAAATTATCTCATTCTGACACTGTGATAGACTTACCTAACCTTTAATTATCTCATTCTGATACTATTAAATAATTATCTAACCTTTAATTATTTCATTCTAATACTGTGAAATAGTTATCTAACCTTTACTTATCTTATTCTAATAGTATGGAACAGTTATTTAACCTTTAATTGTCTCATTATTATACTATGACATAGTTATTTAACATTTAATTCTTTCATTCTGATACTAAGAAATAATAATCTAACCTTTTATTATCTCATTCTGATACAATAAAATAGTTATTTAATGTTTAATTATCACATTCTGGTACTATGAAAAAGTAATAGAACCATTAATTATCTCATTCTGATATTATTAAATAATTATCTGACCTTTACTTATCTCATTCTGATACTGTGAAATCGTTATCTAACATTTATTTAACTCATTCTGATTTTATGAAAGAGTTATTTAACCTTTAATTACCTCATTCTGGTACTATGAAATAGTTATCTAATTTTTAATTATCCCATTCTGAAACGATGAAATAATTATCTAACATTTAATTATCTCATTCTGGTACTATAAAATAGTCATCTCACCTTTAATAATGACATTTTAACACTATGATATAGTTACGTAACCTTTTATTATCTCATTCTAATTACTATGAACTAGTTATTTAACATTTACTTATCTCATTTTGATATTATGACAGTTATTTAATCTTTAATTATCTCATTCTGGTACTATAAAATAGTCATTTAATGTTTAAATATCTCATTATGATACTTTAAAATTGTTATCTAACCTTCAATTATCTCATTCTGATGCTTTGAAATTGTTTTTTGACTTTTAACTCTCTCATTCTGATACTATGTAATAGCTATCTAACCTTTAATTATCTTATTCTGCTATTATAAAAGAGTTATCTAGCCTTAAATTGCCTCATTCTGATACTATGAAAAAGTTATGTAACCTTGTAGTTTAACTGAAATTCATAAGAAACACTTTATCATTACTTCAATATACACTAGTTTTGTCTTGAAATTCAATTTTGCTGATGACATTTCACCAAATTGAACTCTGAATGATTTATTGTATCTGAGGTTAGTTTACCATAATTATTTCATCAGGGAAGCTTTGTTTCAGCTTCTGATTCGGCTTATGGTAAGTTCACTGGATCGACATCATTTGGCACTATTGTAGTATCACCGAAAATCTGTTCAACTGACGAACTCTTAGGGCATCTCTTGAAGATTAATATTTACATTTATCTAGCTTAATCTCCTGAATAAAACGATTCATCAAGAACCGAATGTGGCCAAGGACGTCAAATGTTCACAACTCTGATTGGCTTCTAGGACAGAGTTGTCTAGAGTTTGTAAACAATAGCTGTTGATGTAAGAAGAGACAAGGGTACAAAAACATATTAAAAATTGAAAATATTAGGGGTTTTAAATTGAATAGCTTTTTGTTTTTAGATTATTTATTCACTTTACAGATATCTTATGATGAGTCTGATATAAAAGTTGAAAATAATCAAAATTATTAATGACTTATTCAGAATATACCATAAAGTCTTGAAAAAAACAAGAACATAATTAGTGGACACGTGTTTATAAAGAAACAAGAGGACACGTAATCCGGGTATAAGAGTAGAAACGTTGGATGTTTGGAATAATCGCGCACGAATTATTGTTTATAATTTCTCTTATATTCCAGTTATATGTTCACGTTGTACCACGAAACATTAAGAACAATGTTCTGAAACGTTAATATGACACAAATATAAGAGTCAATGTCTCCAGTGCCAATATGTACTATTGTTTTATAGAATATCTTTCCTTTTTATCTAAATTCATATGTTAACACATAACCTGTTTATATCTATATACGTAAATATCCACTTCGAAGTTTATGAGGAGACTGGACCATCGTTGGACACAATGATAACGGCTAAGCCTCAGGGTAACTCATTAGCCTCATGACCTGAGGTCGTTAAACTTGCTAGACTTCATTTCCATGATTTATCATGACTGGTACGTCTTGTGGTAAAAGTCGTGTTTTATTCTTTTGTGACCACTGATTTTTACTTTCTTTTTAAAGTCATACATTTAATGACGCAGGTAGCCAAGATTAAGCGCCCTCTGCGGGTTGAATAATTTACTTTCCTGCAAACATTATTTAGAAATATTACCATACTCATCATTTCTCCATTCTGCACTGATGTATCGTCATGTTTTAAAATTGAGTGAGTTTAAACCATCAGTGATTTCTGCTATGTTGTCGTAAGTGCAGTTGGTTCTTCCATGGTGTCATGAGTTTATTGTGACAACACTATAAGCAACAGCAGATCCCATGTACAACTGTCCATATACAGAATTAACTAAAAACACAGTCGCCATGTTATTTTGGTTTTGTTCTTTTAAGTTATTTATCATACTCATCCTTAGTAAACTTACGTATGACGTCACAATTTGATGAATTTAAACAATAACACATTCTAGTTCACCAATTACAGTACAGTGATAATGTCAAAGAGTCTTCACTGACAAGGATATGAAAAGAATGGACTTAATATCAGCTCGAATGACAAAATAAAGTACAATTCAGCTACGGGTTTCAAAACCTAGTTTTTAACGTTATAACTCAGAAAATAAAAATAAAATACAAACGAGTTTTAGGTGACTAGTGATAAGGGTCAGGTGGAATTTCAAAACATGAATATCACAAATTATGTGCTTACAGTATATAAATCAAGTTATAGGCGAATAGTTGCGTAGACAAGCGTGAATCTAAAATTTTCAAATGTGTTAAAATTCAGGTTACTATTAACTTTACAGAAATTGTTGTCTAAGTGACTGAGAGGGGGACAACGGAGGATGGTAAGCATTGCTCGATATTCTGTCGGAATCTTGGTTCGAGAATGTAGACCCTTGCCTCTTGAGAACCAGATATCGACACAGATTCGTGGCTGGTCCACAGCACGGCTGAATGAAGTGGTAAAGAAGGGGTGTGGATACTACAGGAAGGAAGGCAATCCAAACAACGGAAGTGAACGCCCTGTCGAAGTGAATCGTATTGTCGAGGGTTTCAACGATGAAGTGTTTAAAGAGTCGAGTGAACTGGAGCGGCAAAAGACAAACAACATAAATCAAAGCTATTGTGTAGAAGACTCTCTCATTGATGTTTTCTCTCTCCCAGTCAATGTCATCTTCCTGATTGTCACAGCTGGAGGAGATTCGATCCGGAAACTCCCGAAGTCTGAAGCTTTCGGGGGAATCTGACAATGACAAAAGTGGGTTCCTGTACCCATGAAGGATCGCTGCCGATGCTAGCCTTTCGTTTCTGGTGTCAGTGTTCGAGAAAGAAGTTTCTTCCACAGAGGGCAGTACCACCGTGGCGTTTCGGTTGCGAAATCTCAGGGCGGTGAGTCGATTGGTGATTTCTGCCGATGTCTTTAAATGGAAGTAGGCCAACAGAACTGCTGGCAACACATAAAGAATGATGAAGAGTACTCGAATAAACTCCTGGATGTTGTTCTCCAAATTTAGGGCACACAGTCCAACACCTTGGAACTCGGGTCCGAAATAGTCTGCAATGTGAACGTACCTGGTGAAAACAGTGTACGGAAGTGCCACCACACAGCTTGAAGCCCAGATGAGCAACATGTAAAAAGTGACCAACATCCGATGTCTTCCGGGAAACAGAAATGACCGGTATCTATCGAACGACAGCGCCAGCAACGTTAGGAGTGT